>CM056579.1:33298811-33702149 GCA_029721435.1 Gymnothorax reevesii | reverse complement strand
GACGATCAGGATCAATCAATTGCGCTAATTTGCCAATAAACGTGATTGATAGTAACAAAATCATACAGAGGATTTCCAATTTTTGGAACGGGGTATTCTACACAGCATTACCTATAGCTGTCAGGCATTTCTCATAATGATGTTTCTTTACTGTTCAATTAAACTTTACTTCATTCAGCTGAGGTTTCAGAAAAAGAAACACTTTAATGAGCTGCTCCTTTCTGCAGAGATGTCGTCATGTGGGGAGAGGCACTCGCCCTGATTACCCAGCTGTAATCATTAGAGTGTGACAGTATTTAATAAAGTGGAGGGGGAGCAATCCTTTACAGCAGTGTGGTTTTTTTTCTATGATGGATAGTTTTGCACAGTTTGGCGTATTGTTTGCATTGCTAGGGCATGTCCTGGCACAAGATCAAACTAAGTATTTTGGACCAGAAGATACTTTCCATAGATGCCATGTTGATGCAAGAGTACCATGTGGAGACCCTGGCATCAGTAGTGCAGATTGTGAAGCTCTCAACTGTTGCTTTGATCAACAGTGCTATTTTCCAAATGAAGGTGAATGAGGGTTCTAATGGGTTGTTTACAGACCAAGTACCGATTGCCTGTAACAATTTCTTGTCTGCACCTCCTAGTAACTGTCCACTGTCTCCGGGATGGTCAGTTCATGGTTGTGGTGTCCAGAGTTGCTACTCTGCCTGTGCTTGACCTCGATTCCGTCAACTTGCTGGAGGGTCCTGGTAATGGTAACTGTGGTCCTGTTAGCACTTCTTCTGCTTTCGTTGTCTTTCAATTCCCGGTCAGTTCCTGTGGAACTACAGCAAGGGTAAGTTTAACTACTTTGGCTAGAACATGCTGTTGTATTTCAGTACTAATGGCTTCTGCTCTTCCAGGTGGAAGGGGAATACCTGGTCTACGAGAACAGGTTGTCTTCCACATATGAAGTGGGGGTTGGCCCTCTGGGTTCCATCACAAGGGACAGTGTCTTTGAGTGAGTAACTAGCTTTTCTGGTGCCAAGCCTCCCTTCTGGTTACTTACTTACTTACCCCCCCACCCCCCCCTGCAGGCTGCTGTTCCAGTGCCGGTATCTTGGCAGTGAGGTGCTCTCTCTGGTGGCTGAGGTGAACACTGTACCACCTCCCCTCCCAGTAGCTGCTCCAGGGCCTCTTCGTGTTGAGCTCAGGCTGGCTAGTGGGCAGTGTGCCAAGGGGAAAGGAGGAAAAGCATGTGCTGCTGGTAAAGCTGGGTGTTGCAGTGATGGAACTATCATGACCTATGTATAGTATTGACCCTTGGCATTCCCAATGCAGCTGATGCATACAGTGACTACTACAGAGATGAGGACTATCCTGTGACTAAGGTGCTACGGGAGCCTGTATACGTGGAAGTGCGGATCTTGGAGAGGACTGACCCAAACCTCATCCTGCTTCTGGAACACTGCTGGGCTACATCCACCCCCAGCCCCCTCAGCCTGCCCCAGTGGAGCCTTTTGGTTGATGGGTAACTGGAATATTCCTGCTAACACTGTCCTTTTTTTCCATTGCTCAGCAGAATGCTGAGCTGCTGTCCTTTTTCCTAGGTGTCCCTACCAAGATGACCGTTACCAGACCACCCTGGTTCCTGTAGATGGCTCTTCTGGTCTTCCCTTCCCCACTCACTATAAGCGGTTCATTGTGCAGATGTTCACCTTTGTGGATCCTGCATCCTTTGCCCCACTGAAGGAAATGGTAGTATCATGCTGTCAATACTTGGCTACTGCTTGATTTGAGCAGCCCTGAGTCCCTTGTCTGTTCCCAGGTGTACATCCACTGCAGTACACAAGTGTGCAACCCCACTGCTACTGACCGCTGTGTACAGCAATGCAGAGGTGGAAAGCAGAGTGAGTACTTTCTGATTTGTGCTTTTGGCTGATTCTCGAATGAAATGTAACTTTATTCCTAATGGTGGTCCTTCACAGAAAGGGCTCTTGATGCTGTAGAGAAGCGTTCAACTGAGCGGTTCATGGTGTCCAGTAAGCCCATGATCATGATGGATACAGAGGATGTTGCATCTGGGCAGAGGCTTTACAGTGAAGGTGAGGGGAGATCCTACTTCAAGCACTGGCTGTAGTCTGTATTGTGCTGTAACTACTCTCTCCCTCTGTAGTGCCCCACTCTCTTGGATATGGTCTCCTGGCAGCAGCTGTCTGTGTATTGCTGGTCTCCACCCTGGCACTGGGTGTCGCATGCAAACGATCCCCAATTGTGCAGAAGGTCTAATCTTGAAATAAAGGTGTTAAGGCAACTCTGTTCCAGGGTGGTCTCTTGCTTAACTGGGGTAGTAGCCTAAATTTAGCCATTGTCCCTGCTAACTTGTTCACCTGTATCTTACCCCACAACTTTAGATTGGCTGGAGGTGAAGTTGACAAATCTGGTTCTTGGATGGTGTTTCTGAACACTGAACCAATAATTATGCCAGGGCTTAATCTCAGCCAGAGCAGGACTTGGTAATGACATTAGGTTTAGCAGTTCTGGTAGAAATGCCCTAATCCATACTTGCAGACCAACATTCACTGAGTTGGGAGTAACTACTGTCAGGAAGGCTCATGGCATAATTTAACATGATAGAACTAATCATGAATTTTTCTTCTCTCATTGTGAATGTTTCAGCACATTTTTGTGCATTACACCATCTGAGCAGGATGTGCAGCTCATGGGGGGGTTGTGACTAGGGACATTGCTTCCTGTATTGGAATCAGTCTTATGCATTGCCAAGTCCAGGAATGTGCTCCACACTCCTGAGTGGGGGAATTTCCATGGGAGCATTTCAAACATCCCTGCTTGTGTACTACTGCTGGCTGAACTTCAGTGTTCTGATCTGCAATTTATGGTTTCTGGAGCCACATTTCCACCAGAGACTAACATGAGAACTGGAATGGCCATTTGACTTAAATGCCATGATCCGTAATCCCACTCTTCCATAGCTCTTCAAAATTAACAAGACAAATGCAGAAGTAACTGTACGCACACATACCTTTTTGTCCATGAGGCTACTTCCATCACTCGATCTAGAAAATGCTACTTGTAGTGCATGCTTGCCTCCACATTTCAAGCCAAGCAGCAAGAGAATCTGACAACTGTCCATGATTTAAAGTTCCAGTAAATCAATGTTGTACACATCACAAGCAAATATTCAGCATGCTTTATTCTTGCAGTTGAAACTCTGCAATATACTGTGGTCTTAAATACAATTGCTCAGAACATCAAGGTCAAATGACAAATTTGCTTTCACTATAGTAATTTGCACAGCTTCCATGTCATTCCATACTGTTGGCCTGGTCTCTCCTGTTTTCTGCAATTGTTTGGCCTCCATGACTTATTTTTTATTTTTTTTTTTTTCTGGCATGCAGTAAGGAAATGAGCCTTGTGCATGTCTTCGGTTATGTCCATACACCTAACAGCTATTGCATCTAGTGGTGAGATTTGGTTCTGTGGTGGGCATGAATCTTCCATTGCTGTGCAGGAAAAGTCTTCAATGGTATTGAGGACAGGAGAGCATGGCGGCAGGCATGATGCCATCATGGGACATGCCATTAACTAGTCTGACCTGGGAGGGAGTATTGAACGGCCATGTTGCCAATGCAATCATACAGGGAACTTCTGTGCCTCTCTGCTTCAGGCCTTTCACACTTCAAGTAATGCAATATGGCATGTTGCACTGGGTATTGATGGCCTAATACAGCAGCAGTCCAACAGCTGTTAGGGAGTTCTACATTTGAGAATGTGGATGTTGTTCCCTTTCACCAGTTTGGGAGGATGTGGCTAAAGTTGACAACTGCCTAGAGTAGCAGCAATTTTGATTTTTACTGCACACATCTGTCAAGGCAATCTGTCACGTGACCAGCGTCATTTAGATTTCGCAAGCGACAAGCAGTGTGAAAAGGCACAAACGTAGTAAGCTGTTGCCACTTACATTTGGTTGAGAAATGTTGGACGGTATATGAGATCTGACCCAGAAAAAGGGATGGCTGATATCAGGCCTGAGAACAGATGTATAAAAAGCTACATTGCAAAATGCACCCATCCTTCACGAAAAGAAAAGCAGATACCGCCATACCAAAACTCCATGTGGCAGCAATATTTAAATTTGTTGAAATGCATCACATGCTCTCGAAACATCCCAAATCTAAACTGAATAGATAATGTTTCCATGCAATGGCAAGAAAATTCAGATCAGTGTCAAATACTGGGCAAAATCTGATTTCCAGTCACTTCTCTGGTGAGGATTCATTATTCTGCTGGTTGAATAGATGCCAATACACACACAGCCTTACCATTTTGAATAATTACCATCAAGCCACAGTTGCAATGAAGTGAAGAGTCTACGTCATAAGCTGCATTTCCATCTATCAAGGATAAGTCAATTTGCACTCAAGTAAACATGACTGGAAAACCAGCCTGAGGGTGTTTTCACACTTGGTCCTTTTCAGCCCTCAAAATGAACTCAAGTCTGACTCAGCATTTTTTTGTGCATATGAGCACAACAACCGCACTCGGACTCTTTTAAAACAAACCGTACTGAGACCACCAGAGGAGGAGACGCAGTCTTTCGGATGAGACATTAAACCGAGATCCTGACACACTGTGGTCATTAAAGATCTTATGACACTCTTTGATAAGAGTAGGGAGTTCCCCGGTGTCATGGCTAAAGTCCCAACCTGGCTCTTTCGACCTGCCACCTTATCATGCCCTGATCCAATTGGCTGTGCGAATAGTCCTCTCCCTCCCCACCTCAACCCCCAGGGCTCCCTTGAAAAAAAAGAGATTTCAATCTCAGCAGGACTTCCCTGGTTAAATTAAAATAAAATGATAATACGTGTTCCTCAACAGACATTCAGCACATTGACGGTGCATTTTCCACATACCGCTCTCTTGCTCTTCAGTCACCCGGCGGAAATGTTCTTTTTCCCCACTGTGATCTGAAAAACAGTAAGTTATGCCTTACAGCTTACAATTAATGGATAAGAAACGGAGATTTGTAGATGCTATGAAAATAAATGGTTTTAAGATAGGGGGAGGTCCATTTTTTTCTGATGATAGAACAGATATCCTGAAGCCCTGAGTTTAACATAGGCTATTAATTCATCCATGTTTAAATCATCAATACGGTCTTGCACAACGCAACAAAATTTTAGGTGGAGTCAGTCACCGGAGAACTTAAATATTTCATAAAAACATTATGATTACAAAACTACCACAGTTAAAATTTAGGCTACCCTGAGCCCTTTTTAGTGATATATTGCATCCGGCAGTTGAACTGTATTTCCTACGTTGATTATTAAATTTTGCGATTAATTCAGTGCCAATTCCCGCTGATTATATTCCAACAGATCCAGCCGTGGCAGTCATTAGGAACCAGCGTCGCTTCATATAACGCAATTGAGGAAAGAACATATCATGTCCTCGTTTCGTCTGTCCTCTCTCCTCCATGTATCCTCGTGGGAGGGACTGAGACGCAAGGATAGGACGCAAGTGAGGGGCACTAGGATGTAATTTAAAAGACTTGACACCCAGCCTCTGTTTCTAACCCTTATCCAGCACTTGAATCGCCAATCCAACCAGTGAAGGGTTTTATGCATGCGTGGAACACATCGGGCAGCGTGCAAGTATGAGTTGAAAAACGCACATGCGCAGAAAGTTTGTGCGTGCGCAGAACCGATCGGGCAGGAGGTACGGATAGGGCACTGGCTATGGCAGCAGACATTTTGTTCCAAGTAAAAACTACCCAGAGTACAGTGCAGTAGGGGTCTGAGAGCTCTAGAGGAACTTCAGTGTGAACAGAAAGAGGACTGGCCCCATCAGAGCTGAAGTGGACCAGAAAGAGAACCCAGTCCTCTTTGAAATAAACTCACACTGTGAACACAAAAAGAACTGAGTTCATTTTCTGTTGGCCCTCTTTTTTGGTTCACTTTTAGAGGACTGAGTTCGGCTCTTTTAAAAGGGACTATGTGTGAAAACACCCTTAGTCACCTCTGAGAGAATGAGGAGACTTTCACTTATGCAGATGGGGAGGAGACTTTCTGATCTTAGAGGGTGGGCCTATTAAGCGCTGTAATCAAGGCCAGAGGAACAGGTGATATGGAACTGGAATTGGATTTTAAGCAAGACTTTCATGAAAATAATACAGCTAAACACTTGCAGTTGCAGTGTTTTAGAAACTCATGCACAGTAATTAAAATATGTAATGTAAGAAAATGCACAGTGAAGGCAACTGATCGAGAGATTCAGATGAATTTATTTAATGACCAGCAACAAACAAGAATCAATCACTTACTGCCAGCTGAGCTAATTAACACTGGCAGAGAAGCTTCAAGGCTGGAGAAAGATTAGAGGAATGATAAAAGAGGCGGGGTTTCAAATGATCAATTACAATCAGCCAGCTATTAAATGTGGAGTAGGGCAGCACTGAAGTTGTTGTGTGGTGTTCTTAAACATTTATCTCTGAGTAGCTATGGGGGTAGAAAAGTTTCTTGTTGGGTTGCTCTTTGTTGGCCTTTTCCAGGATTTATGTAATGCACAAAGATATCAGTATCCTAATACAAGTGTGCAGACTGCCCAACAGTCCCGCAGGAAGCCTTTAGCCACACAAGCTCCTGTCGCAGCACAAACCTTTGGAAAACCTCGGCTCACCCAGGCTACTGCCCGTCCAACCATGGGCAAGCAAGTCTTCACCCAGGCTCCTGTAACTGTCCAGCAAACTGCACCTGTTCCCAAGGTGGCAACTATTCCAGTGGAACCTCCAACACCCAAGCCTGATGCTGTGAAGGCTTACTGTGGGGAAAGAACAGTTCAGATGGAAGTGGATATGGACCTGTTTGGGACTGGCCAGATAATCCAGGCTTCTGACCTCACCCTTGGAGGCTGTGGACCTGTGGGACAGGATGGGTCTAATCAAGTGCTTGTATTTGAAACGGAGCTCCACAGCTGTGGCAGTGTACTTGCAGTAAGCATCATTCATGATGGGTGGGATGGTACAGGTGTATGAGGCTAAGGTGCTGTAATAGGCTTGCTTGTTTCCCAGATGACTGGGGACTCCCTGGTCTACACCTTCACCCTCAACTATGAGCCTAGACCACTTGGTGGCACCCCAATCATCAGGACATCAGGTGCTGTAGTGGGCATCCAGTGCCACTACCTGAGGTGAGGTTCTTCAGTATAGCTCCTTGCTGGTGACTCTTGAAACCTTGATGGAACATGACTTGCTGCACTTGGTTGGCAAAATTTTGACCTTCATGAGGCATCGATCATGTAGTTCTGTCAGTCAAGACTTGGAATCATGGCTTATTTTGGCTTTCACCAATGACAGGCTGCACAACGTGAGCAGCAATGCCCTGAATCCAACCTGGATCCCCTACTACTCCACCCTGTCTGCTGAGGACCTGCTTGTGTTCTCCCTTCGGATCATGGATGGTAAGTGGGGGTAACCCTAAACATGCCATACGAAGGCAACGGAGATGACCTGCTTCCCTTGTTCTGCCCCTGTGCCTTGCAGTGACCTGGCAGATGGAGAGGGCATCCAATGTCTTCTTCCTGGGGGACCTCATTAACATTGAGGCCTCTGTGGTCCAGGCCAACCACATTCCCCTCCGTGTGTTTGTGGATACCTGCGTGGCTACTTTGGACCCTGATATGAATGCAGTCCCCAGATATGCATTCATTGAGAACCGAGGGTAAGCGTGCTGGACCACTTCTCTAGCCTTGCTTGTGTCCTGGTCTACAGCTATGGTTTTGCAGGTGTCTTGTGGATTCCAAGCTGACCAGCTCCCGCTCCCAGTTCCTGCCAAGGGTACAGGATGACAAGCTGCAATTTCAGCTGGATGCTTTCAGGTTTGCCCAGGAGGCAAGGAGTGCTGTGAGTGTTCAGCTTCATGCTTTTGAGGTTCTAGCTTCTGACTGTGGCAACTGCTTCTCATGCTGGCCATGGTTCTTGACTGCAGATCTACATCTTCTGCCATCTAAGGGCTACTGCAGCTATGCCGGACTCGGATGGGAAGGCCTGCTCATTCCCTCTGGGCAAGGAAAGGTTGGTAGTGGGGGGAATGATGGCCTTGACCTCCAGCCATGTGGGTAACTGGTTTCTCTTCCAGGTGGATTGAAGCCTCTGGGAATGATGCAGCATGTAGTTGCTGTGATGGTAGCTGTGGAGGAAGGAAGGGCAGGAGTGTGGATTCAGGTTGGGTCTTGGTCTCTGTTGCACTTGTGGCTCTGCCCACTTGTTGGTGCCAGGGTATGAGCTTGTTCTGTTCCCCCAGCTGTGCAGTATGAGGGCAATGCAGTTGTAGGCCCCATCCTAGTCCAGGAGGCAGAAGGTGTTGTAGCGGGGTCCCTGAAGGCAGATCACAGAGCAGAAGGTAAGGTCTCTCTTGCTCTCTGGTTTGAAGCCACTAGCAATGCCTAGAAACTAATGCCATTTCACAATTCCTGTGCTTCCCAGGTGCATCTGAGGCAGTGTTGGTGGCTGGTGTGATGGCTGCAGTGGGAGTAGTTTGCGTTGTGCTAGGGACAGTACTAATGTGGCGACTGTATAAACCAGTGCTGTAATGGATATTAAAAGTGGTTTGACTAAGCCTTTTGTCAGTACTGTATTCACTTGCACATCACCTCCTTTTCTTTGCCATATTAAAGGCTCTTTCCACCAGTCAGTGCCAGTTTGGGGGGGGGGGGGGGGATAAATCCACAACCTCCTGGAATTGTGGGGAGGAGTAAGATGGCTCCACATTAGTGGCTATTTGCACTGTTGGACCAGTGCTGACATCCTTCAGTATTACAACTGCCCAGTAGTGTACACTTGTGTAACTTACATAATGGCCATGCAAGAACTGCATACCTCAAAATCCAGGCCATCTCTTGGCACAAAACCATTCCAATTGTATCCTTTGACTTCAACTAAAGCCCACATGGCAAAATTTGGTCTGGCCTAAATTTTTTTTTTTTTTACGGCCCACATAAAGGATGACAGCCCTGTTGTGGCCGAGACCTGGTTTGCCAAAGCTGGCCCACATCCAGTCAACCTACCACTTGCCATGTCAGCTTGAAGCCAGATCCAGGCCAGACTCTTGTGCATGCATTTTGGCTTCAAGATGGTACTGTTCTGAATTTAGCTCATCCTAGACCATAAGCATGGGGCCCAATTCCAGTTCTAAAGCCAGGGCAGTGGTTTGTAAACCCAGTCTTGGGGCCAGCTTGTACGCTGGTTTTTGTTCAAACTGCAATGGTATCAGGCTTTATTCCAAGTTGGCTTGTCTCCGTTGTGCTTTAATTGTCAAACCTCTAACAGTCATAAGTGCAGTGAACAAAAGTTCCATTCTCACATTGTGCAAAACTGAATTAAAACGAGCATCAAAGCCATCAATCTGTTCCTAATTGAAACTGGACAGTTGCAATTGGATAAGTCAATTCTTGTGTACTGCTTCCTGGGCTGACCCACCTTTGGAATGCTGGTCATCTCATTGCCAGCACACTGAACTGTAGTTTGTGACTAACAGCATCAAACTGATTTCCTCAGAAGTTAGGAATGCAAGGAAGCTTCTTTCGAGGCATCGAATAGCTAATAGGACAGTTTATCCTGTCCGCTGCCTTTTAAGCTAGACATTCAATGAGCTGTCAGAATTTGCATACCAAGAAAGTGAATCTGATTCCATTCTTTCCAAGCTGCCTTTGTTTAGCATTGTATTTAAATGAAGTTTCCAGAATTTTTTTTCCACATTTTGGTTTTTGCATCATTCAAACTGAGTTGGCTGGCCAGCAAACGATCCAGGTGGCATGTAAAATGGGGGGGGGGACAAAATCAACTGGAGGCCAACACCAATTCAGTATTCATTGGGTGACTTTACTAAAAGTTCTGCATGATATTACCACAATTGTACAAAACTGCAGATTAGAATGAGGCAAGTGTACCTGATCACTCAACCAGGGGTGCATTTCCCAAAAGTATAATTGTTAGCAACTTTCATAGTTTGCCCATTTACAATCAATGGGGCCAGATATGTAAGTGATGTTGGGAAACACGCCACTAGGTAGCAATGCAATGTGCTCCATGTGCAATTAGGTTTATCAAAATGTGCCCACATTTCTGTAACAATATTTTGTACCTAGCCTGTGTCGATATGCACCCAGAATATAGTCATCCTTAGGACATCAAGACGTTTTATGACCGTAGGGGAGATGATTGACATTTCGTTTGAACTTTATCGTGTGCGTCGATCCATTTGCAAATATTTTAATGGGGTTGTTTGGGCTGGAAAAAATTTGACTGGATTAGCATCTTGATCATGTAGATGAAATGATCATAAAGGTGGAGTCCCATTAAGTGCGTTTTCTGACCCAAAGCACCAATTTTAAAATCTTCAGCATTGATAAACCACCCCATGGGGTACATGAATCCACCAGAGAAACCTGCGATATCAATTTACATTTTTTATATATATTTTTTGGGGGGGGGCACCCATTCTGAGGCCCCACAAAGTGGCGCCAATGATTATAATCATGTGCTTATCAATGCACACCGTAGCTGATATCTCTTCTTAATGAATGAAAAAAGAATTTGTTGAAATTGATGTCACGCTGCCGAGATAAGGAGATATTTGTTCAAAAAGTATGTTCTGAAATGGAGATTTCCAACGGCCACGTGTGCAAACGACGGTACCTTTCACAAAGTTCCTAGCCATGACGCCCAAGGGAATTCGATGAAATTTGCCAGTGGGTATGGCCAACATTCAGTGAAAAAACCAGGATGTGTCGACACCGGTAACAACACCATCCGAAAACTTGCATCAATCGACGTTGTAAACCCAGGAGTGGGGTGTGTTGATACCAAATGGATTGTGAGTTTGGCTCTCCCTTAATTCTTGCAGTTTAAGTTTTTGCAATGATACAGTAATTAAATATGACCCTTATGATGATCATGCTTAAAATGATTGCCTATTGCTGGACCTTGAAAACGAAAAATGATAAATGTCCACACACTGGGTTGTAGCTCCCAATACTTTGACTGGAAAAGCAGGCAACATTTCAACCCAGCAGGGTCTTCATCGGATAAACGATTTACATGACCCGTAGACAGGTATGTATAAAGACAGTAAGCCAATGACATCATTCCGACATCACAGTCAGCCAAGACACAAATGCACCCAATAATACACAGTCAAGATTCATCGTAGGAAAAATGATGCAATGTAAACTTGCATGACATAGCAAACAAGAAGAGATGTAATGACATTTTTTGTATTAAAAAATTAATGACATATGCATGCAGAAGTACCAGGCAGGAAGGCATAGGTCAGTCACAGAAAGGGTTTTATGTGAAATTCCTCCTTTAAACCTTTAGGAGATGTGGTATTAAGAAAATAAATCCAATAAGTTTCTCGTTGGAGGTGTCTTCTTTCGAGATCATCCCCCCGGGATGTTTCTCAGCTTTTTCAATGCCAACATAACTCAATGCACTGACATTATGACCTGCTGCTTGTTTAAGATGAGCGGCCTCAGGATTGCATTCATCTCCAGTCCTAATGTTACCTTTATATTCACTAATCTTGGTGTGAAGAGCACGGGAGGTTTTCCTCAAGTAGGCCAGACCACAAGGGTGTAAATATGGTGAAAGATGAATCTTGACTCGCTATATTTGAGTGTATTTGTGTCTTTGCCTTAATTGGCTGACAGTGATGTCAAAATGATGTTCATTGGCCTACTGCCTTTATACATACCTATGGGTCATGTAAGTCATCTATCCGATGAAGACCCTGCTGGGTTGAAACGTTGCTGCTTTTCCAATAAATCAAGTATTGGGAGCTACAACCCAGTGTGTGGACATTTATCATTTTTCGTTTTCAAGGTCTAAGAATAGGCAATAATTTTAAGCATGAACATCATAAGGGTCATAGTTAATTACTATATTACTGAAAAAAATAAGACTAGAAGAATGAAGTGAGAGCCATACCCACACAATCCATTTCATATCAACACACCCCGTTTTCTGGTTTAGAACGGTTGGTTGATGCAAGTGTTTGGATGAAGATTTTGCCGGTGTCGACACATCCTGGTTTTTTCAATGAATGTTGGCCATACCATAGGTCAAATTTCAGCAAATTCTTCGTGTGTCATGGCCAGGAACTTTGTCAAATGTACCGTCGATTACACTCATGACTGTTGGAAATCTCCATTTCAGAACATATTTTTTGAACAAATATCTTCTTATCTCAGTAATATGACATCAATTTCAACAAATTTGCTTCTCCTTCATTAGGACAATTATCAGCTACAATGTGCATTGATAAGCACATGATTATCATCATTGGTGACAGTTTGTGGGGCCCCAGAATGGGTGGCCCCACCAAAAAACAAAAAAAATGTTAAATATATCATTAAATATATCATTCTTTGTCATAAAGAAAATTGATATCACTGGTTTCTCTGGTGGATTCATGAACTCCATGGGGTGGTTTATCAATGCTGAAAATGATTTTAAAATTGGCGGTTTGAGCCAGAAAATGCCCTTAATGGGACTCCACCTTTAGGAACTGATGAATTGGAAGGTTTTCTTACACAAAATCCAGTCACAAAACACAGGATTTCTCAATCGCAGTCATCGCAATGTGAGAACGAAATTACCAACTGCAGTGGTTACCCAGACAATGAGCATACATCGAGCTGACGTCGATTTTTCATCACCAGCCATCGTCACTCCCATAGCACGAATGTCAGTGCTGTAGCCACAAATAGGGAGTCCAGCAGAAACTAACCTCACTTGCTATGAGTGAAAACTTTTCACCTTGATGTCACCAATTGTGGAATTCCCACTCAGATATACCAAAAGTCTGAAATATCTGAGAGGTGAAGGAACACGTGTCTTCTAACCGTGTTGCCACATCAAGAGTACAGCCTCAATTCCGAAATAGTTGGGACAAAGTGTAAATTGTGAATAACATCAAAACGCAGTGACTTCAAATCACATCAGCCAGTATTTTATTCACAAGTGAACAGAGATGACATCGCAAATTTTGAAACTGAGAAATTTTACAATTTTATCTCCTAAATGAGCTCAATTTATATTTGATGGCTGCTTCAGGTCTCAAAATAGTTGGGACAGGGGCCTGTTTAGCATACCCTCAGAATGGAGGCGTCTGGGCATTGAGGAGACCAGCTTCTTGAGTTTAGCCATTGGAATTCGATCCCACTCTTGCTTAATACAGGCTTCCAGCTGCTGAGTTTTGGGTCTTCTTTGATGGACTTTTCGTTTAATTATGCACCAAATGTTCTCAACCGGTGAAAGATCAGGACAGCAGGCTGGCAAATTCAGCATTTGGACTCTTTTACTACAAAGTCATGCTGTTGTAATAGCTGCAGAATGTGGTTTTGCATCGTCTTGCTGAAATACACTAGGCCTTTCCTGGAATAGATGTCGTCTGGACGGGAGCATATGTTGTTCTATAATCTTTATATACCTTTCAGCATTCATGGTGCTTTTTAAAACATGCAGGTGTCCTACACCATATGCATTAATGCATCCCCATACCATCAGAGATGCTGGCTTTTGAACTGTACGCTGATAACAGGAGGGGTGGTCTTTCTCCTCTTTAGCCCAGAGGACACGACGGCCATTATTTCCAACAAGAATTTCAAATTTGGACTCGTCTTACCACAAGACACTTTGCCACTTTGCTACAGCCATTTTAAATGAGCCTTGGCCCACTGAACACAGCGGTACTTCTGGATCATGCTCAACAATGGCTTCCTTTTTGGATGATAGAGTTTTAGGTGGCATCTGTGGATGGCACAATAGTCTGTGTTTACAGACAGTGGTTTCTTGAAGTACTCTTGGGCCCATTCAGTAATGTCAATGACAGAATCATGCCAGTGAGTGATGCGGTGGCAACTAGGGGCCCGAAGATCACGGGCATCCAGTAAAGGTCTTCAACCTTGTCCCTTACACACAGAGATTTTTCCAGTTTCTCTGAATCTTTTGATGATGGTATGCACTGTCGATAATGAGACCTTCAAAAACTTTGCAATTTGATGTTGAGGAAGATTGTTTATGAAGTATTCCACAATTTTTTTTTATGCAAGGCTTCACAGGTTGAAGACCCTCTGGCCATCTTCTGAGAGACTCAGCCTTTCTAAGACATCCATTTAATAGCCAATCATGTTACACACCTGATGCCAATTAACTTAATTACTTGCTAAATGTTCTTTCAGCTGATTCTCCTATATATTAATAGCTTTTTCAGCTCTTTTTTTTTTGCTTGTGTCAGAACTTTATTGAGACCTATTGCAGCCAGAAGATTTGAAATAAGCTCATTTTGTGGATAAAAATGTAAAATGTCTCGGTTTCAACATGAAAATGTTATTTATGTTCTATTGTAAATAACATACTGGCACATTTGATCTGAAAGTCATTGCATTTTGACTTTATTCACAATTAACACGTCGTCCCAACGATTTCGGAATTGGGGTTGTAAAGCTTGTTTTGATGATCTAACTCCAAATTAATTTACACTTAACCGTACTCCACAGTAACTCTGGCACTCAGAAGGCTGCACGCCACTGTAGTGTGGCTCTGCAGAGACAGCGGTCCAGCTATGTGGATGCAGACGTGCCTATGGTTGATACAGCCAGCAATGATACAATGAAATGTATTTGCGATGGCGCTAAGTGCAGGCGAGTGACTACAGGGTGCATATACCCAAAGACCTGTGCATGCGTCAGAACTGAAAATCCACACAGTGGGGTGTAAAAATTTGGGCACCCCTCATTTAAATGTCTGTTACAATTAATCTCCAAGTGATTGAAAGCAAACCTGAGCACTAAATTCTTCAAAGTTAAACACGATGCCTTTCTGCAAACTTAAAAGCAAGGTTTTTTTTTTATTTAAATTTTTCTGAGTTTTTAAATGATAAGAAAGGGAAAAGAGCCATGTGCAAACGTTTGGGAACCCTTTTGGATTATTCTTTGTTATCTTTTAAGAAAATGATTACTATGACCTAGACCCAGGTGAAAATAATTCCAGGGTTGAACTATATATTCTGAAGCAAGTCCATGCCCAAAGTATCCCAATGTGGTGGCTGTTGAGTCTGGTGTTAAAAATCATGTGTTCCTCTAAACATTTGTCCAAAGATGTCAAAATCAAGATAGTTCACTAACACCAACAAGGAGAGGGCTACAACAAACTCCTGCGCCGTTTCAAACTACCCATTTCTTCTGTCTGAAACATCGTGAGAAAATGGAAAATAAATGGAACAATTGAAGTCAAGGCAAGATCTGGAAGACCAAGAAAAATTTCAGATAGAATGGCCCAAGATCTGATGAGAAATGCTCAGAAGAACCCACACATCACTGCAAAAAAGAGTAGCAGACACAGGTCTAGTTGTTCACTGGACAACAATACAGCGTACTTTAAACAACAAAGTCCTATATGGCAGAGTTGCAAGAAAGAAGTCTTTCCTACGACCACAACACAAAATTTGAAGTATTGAGAAACCTTGAGAAACCTCAAGCCTTTTGGAACAATGTGCTTTGGACTGACGAAACAAAAATTGAACTTTTTGGCCACAAGCAAAGAAGGTATATTTGGAGAAAAAAGGGGGAAGCATTTGTAGAGTAGAATACGTTGCCACCTGTTAAGCATGGACGCGTATGCATTATGCTTTGGGGTTGTGTCGCCGAAGAATATTTCTGAGCTAGCAGTGTTCTGTCCGGAAGAATGGGGAAAAATTCCAAAGACAAGAATCAAAAGATCCTTAGCTGGCCACAGGAAGGGTTTGCCAGCTGTTCTAGCTGCCCGAAGAGGAGTTACAAAGTACAAGTTGACAGGTTCCCGAACTTTTGCCCAAGGCCTTTAGATATGTTGGTCGGAATGTTTGTTTATTTATTGTTTGTTTGTTTTTTTGTCTGTAATCTTTTTTCTTGAACACTTTTCTCTGCTGTGCGCGTTACCTGCTCCTTGTCATCTCTTGTGCAGTTGCCTACCAATGACTCATCACGATTCCCATCATTCGGGGGACTCCGTCAAGGTCAAAGGTCAAGGTCAATTTTTGGTAAATTTGAGGGGTTGACAAAACCCTTATATTTTGAGTAGCTTTAATCGGATCAACTTCAAACTGGTGTGAATGTAGTATATGGTCAGGCGCTCAGCTGATTAGCTTTTGGTGGCGATGGTTTTCGCTGAAGGTCGAAAATTTTGACCCCACGGTCAAATTTTGAACTTGCAGGAACTATGTCGAGTAATACCTCATATGAAAGTCCTTGAAGACCGCTTTCCAGATCAGTCAAATTTTTGCGCTCTGATGTCATTTGGTGATGTTATGATGAAAAAACTGTTTTTTACCAGAAATTTTTCTTGAACAATTTTCTCTGCTCTGCGTGATGCCAGCTCCTTGAGATCTTTTGTACGGTTGCCTCACAATGACTCATCACGATTCCTATTATTGGGGGGACTCAATCAAGGTCAAGGTCAAAGGTCAAGGTCAAGTTTTGGTCAATTTGAGGGTTTGACGAAACCGTTATTTTTTGAGTAGCTTTAATCGGATCAACTTCAAACTTGGTGTGAATATAGTATATGGTCAGGCGCTCAGCTGATTATTTTTTGGTGGTGATCGGCCTTGACCTTCATGGTTCTCGCTGAAGGTCAACAAATTTTGACCCCAAGGTCAAATTTTGAACTTGCAGGAAATATGTTGCGTAATGCCTCATATGAAAGCCCTTGATGACTGCTTTCCAGATCAGTCAAAATTTCTGCGCTACGACATTATTTGGTGATGTTATGACGAAAAAACTGATTTTTACCGGAAATTTTTCTTGAGCAATTTTCTCTGCTCCGCGTGATGCCAGCTCCTTGTGATCTCTAGTACAGTTGCCTACCAATGACTCATCACAATTCCCATCATTCATGGGACTCCATCAAGGTCAAAGGTCATGGCCATTTTTTGGTCAATTTGAGGGGTTGACGAAACCCTTATTTTTGAGTAGCTTTGATCGGATCGACTTCTAACTTGATGTGAATGTAGTATATGGTCAGGTGCTTAGCTGGTTAGTTTTTGGTGGCGATCAGCCTTGACCTTCATGGTTCTCGCTGAAAAAAACACGACCCTTTTGGCAAGATACCGTTCAACCTACAGTTGACATCCTTCATTTTATCTGTTCGTAGCTCTGATTTTGGGGGGCAATCTCTATCAAAATCTCGGCGGCGCTTCTCATAATGCCGTTTTATGTTTTCACTTTTTATCAGAGCAACAGTGCTTTCGCACAAAAGACACATTGGCTTTGTGCTCGAAGGAGGTAATATAGACATATATTTGTCGGTCTATTCGTCATTAAATTGGCGATTTTCAGTGTCCACCTTTCTCCGACTTGCCATTTTGATGTCGGGTGCTGGATGTGAGTGACGCTCCTGCTGCTAAAACGTTCCCGCTGCCTGCGCCGTGCAAAGAAGACACAGAAGGAGGAGAGTGTGTGACTGCTGGTTTGCGTAGTTATTAGCCAATCAGCGCATCGTTGTCATGGGAATGACAGCCCATAATGCAAGCGTAAGTGCACGCACACACACACGCGCTCTCTCTCGGCCAGTCTAAAGCTGTGTTTCCATCTGTACGGCTGAAGTCCGGCTGCGACTGGCTGCGGGGCAGACACGGGACATCGCATGCGTCCCTCAGTGCTCCCCAGTGTTTCCATATAAACAGCTGAACTACGCTATTCGTCTGTTATTATTATGAAATTATGTTGAAACTCCGTACAAATGTCGTATGAAAATCACTACTCTGTTATCATCTTGGAACAAACCTAAGCGTGTGATGCACAGGAACACTTGATAAATAAAAATCACAAAGGTGTCGTGGCATTACAAAGCTCAGATCATAATTTAAAGCGGCAGTATGCGTTTCATTCAATGAGAATGGTAAATACATGTCTGTTGCAGCAGAAACCTCGGCTCTGCTCTGAACACGGAAATAAATACACATTGCTTCAAAGGTACTCATTTGTTAACAAAACAAAGTGGGGAAACCCCTTTGAACTAATGGGAATTCCTCGTGCGATTTGTGTGTGTTGGAGTTGGAATCGCTCCCTGGTCCGATCGGAAAAGACATGCATGCGGTGAAAATCGGGTGGATGGAAACACTTTATATAAAGACTATAATATGCGATTTTTGACGTACCCGTGCCTGCACCAGCGCCTGACTTCAGCCGTACAAATGGAAACATACCTTAACCCTCGCGTCAGTCAGTCAGTGGCGTGCTGTTTTTTTTCTATCTTTCTTTTTGCCCTGGGTCCATAAAGAGGTGGTCCGCGGTCCAGATAAGGACCATGGTCCGCCAATTGCGTACCCTGGCCCTATAACATTGAGGGCTACGTCCAGAATTCCAATATCTCACCTGCACTCCTTGGAGAATCGGCGCCGACTGAAAACCCTGTGCACGGTCGTCCAGGGGACAATGTGGAAAGACCTCAGCCCGGGGCGATTGAGAAGGCCCTTTTGGGGTGTGTAGGAGGTCAGAAACGGGAGCTTCTCCAAACAATGAGTGGAGGTGCGGGTGAGTGACGGAATTTTTACTGAATTCGGCTTAGTTGCTGTGAGGCGCAGAAAGTAATATTGCCAATTATGGGACTGATGAACAGTAAAGGGGTTGCTGTTGTTGTTATAAGGACCGCTGTTCTGGGACTGATGATGACGTGACTTTGACACTGGGCAATTTGTTGGAAGTTGACAATGGTTCAGGGAATCATTGTGGGTCTGAGACTGAGGAGTGTGTAGAACGCTGACAAAATGGTTCTGGGAATCATTGTGGGTAAAGGAATTTGGGTTTAGTTAAAATAGAGCGTTGTTTGTGTATGTAATCGAAGCAACAATCGTGTCAGATTATAAGAAAATTAGATCCTTGGATCTTTTCCAATGTGAATGAATGTGAGAGAGGAAAGTGCACTGAGGTGTGTGTATATGCTCTGAGCTCAGATTCCGTGTGTGGAAATCAATGAGAATGAACTTAACTCTGTGAGTGTCTGTAAACAACTGCATTGCTGGCATATTTGTTAGTTCTGTCTTTGTTAGGTTGAATACAGTTGTCATTCCATTCCATAAAGTGCTCATATAGATGTCTACATTACTATGTATAGTTACTAGGACTATACATCTAGTAATGGTCAGTGCCCAATAAATATATAAATATGAATAAATAGAATAAATATGTCATAGGGTGTATTCACACATGTGGCTAGCTTGCTTTGTTCAGATTCAGGGGCAAAAATGACACTATTGTTGCGTTTGTCCTTTGGCTCGTTTGTATTCACACAGCAACAGTCTCCACAGGTCCAAAGTTGTAAACAAATGCCATGCGCGAACAAACTGTTCTCTCATTGGTCAGAAATCTTACCTGGAAAGGAAGATCAGTATTAGTCACGTAAATGCCCCCGACCCCCTCTCCCAGCCATCCCTAAAAATCTCATTAGTTGTCTTTTAGTTGTAGGCTCAGGAATTTCGGAGATAACTCACTTTTGCATCAATTGGTTTGACTTCTTGTTTAAGGTATTTCTGCTTCTCTGGATTCATTCTGTTAGGATGCTGTTTTACAGGCTTGGCATAATCTTGTAGGATGACATCATGGTAAACCATATCAGTCCTTGATGGAACGTAAGGGAATATGAAACTATATTCAAATACAGCGCCCTCCATAATTATTGGCACCCCAGGTTAAAATGTGTTCTTTAGCCTTTAGCTTCTTTAGCCTTTTTGGCCATAGAAGGAGTAACTGCACATGAAGGATAGAGGTCTGGAATTTCCTCCTCTATAGAGTCAGACTCTTGATCAATCAAAGGAGTGTCAGTTACAACAGGGTAGGGCACAACTATATCCCCAGCAAGATCATTACCAAGAAGCAAATGAACACCTTTGGAAGAAAGGGAAGACCTAACACCAACAGTAACAAGCCCAGAGACCAAGTCTGATTTGAGATGAACATTATGGAGAGGTACACATGTAAAACCACATTCTACTCCTTGAATAAGGACATCAGCCTGAGTAGACGATTTGTCCGAAAAAGGCAGAATATATGCAAGAATAAGTGATTGGGAAGACCCAGTATCCCTTAGAATTCGAACAGGAGCAGATGAGGAAAAATTGTGTGAAAGTGAGACAGAACCATCGGTGATGAATGGCTCAAAACCCTCCATAACAGAATCAGACACAGAAGGTAGAAGATCAGGCGAACTGACCGTTGATACAAGAGATTCTCTCTTAGTGAAAGCAGTTGGCTTGGTTTCTTCTCCTTGTTTTTTCTTGAGAGTATAATATTCAGAAATAAGGTGACCTTGCTTTTTGCAGTATTGGCAAGACAAAGAGGGTAAAGAATCAAAGGATTGCTTCTCACTGGAAGGTTTCCACTCAGAAGTGGCTTTAGAATCATAAGAAGTGTAATTAGAAGTCTTGGACTGAAACTTTCTTTGAAATTTAGAAAAAGTGGATTTTTGGACAAAAGAAGACTTGCGAGTGAATGCATAACTATCAGCTTGGGTGGAAACATTTTGCAAAGTATTGGCTTGTTTTTCCTCGAGGAAAGTTTTGATATCAGGCTGGATACAACTTTTGAATTCCTCAACCAAAATAAGTTGCCGCATTCGGTCAAAATCTTTCTCAACTTCCATGAAATTACACCACTGATCAAACAACCTGCCAAATTCAACATGAGCTTGACTGGCTTCCTTGTGAGAATTTCTACATTTTCGCCTGTAAGCCCCAGGGACCAATTCATAACCCTTCAGAAAGGCAGATTTGACAAAATCATAATCTAAACACTGTTGGACAGATAACTGGTTATAGATTTTCCTAGCTTTACCAGTAAGAACACTTTGTAACATCATTGTCCAATGCTCTTTTAGCCATTTTTAATTTTCAGCAATTTTTTCAAAATGGGTAAAGTATTGGTCAACATCATTTTCTATGAAAGGAGGAACAAGTCTGATGTGTTTAACCAAATCAAAATGATCAGAGTGTCCAAAAGATTTTGAAACAGTACCTGCTTCCATATATTTTCTTCATTTCCAATTCATACTGCATCCTTTTTTCCTCTAGTTCTTTCTCTTTCTCCAACCTTCTTTCTTCCTTCTTTCCTCCAGTTCTCTCTCCAACCTTTTTTCCTCCAGTTCTCTCTCCTTCTCCAACCCTCTTTCTTCCAGTTCTCTCTCCTTCCTTCTTTCTTCCAGTTCTTTCAGGCGTAGCTGAAATTCAAGTCTTTGCAGCTCTGTTTTAAGCACCTCCTCATCTTTAATCAATTCTGCTGCTTCTTCCCCAAAGAAGTCTTCATCGATAAAATGTTGCACCAAAATGTTGAATATTTCTTGTGTCTTCATTGATGATTTCACATCAGATAATCCAAGGGTTGAGGCTATTTGCAGAATGTCCTTCTTTGCCAGCACAATTAATTCTTGGGTTGGAGTTTTCAAAAAACTTTCCACATCAAAAGTCATGATTGCTGGTTTTTCAACTAGTCACAAGATTTTAAACTATTATTCAGCTTTAATCTTTGGTGAATCCAATTTATTAGTTGAAAAAAATCACAAAGAAAACCAGCGATGAAAACTTGAATTTATTCACAAAAAAAGTTCTACAAAAAAAATCCACAGATTAATCTAATAAGACTAATGCCACTAATTAACTCTGTCAGCAAAAGAAAAACTCTGCCTCTGCTCTGACTAAAATCACAGCATATATAAACATTAGCAACATATAAAGTGGAAGAATGATATGCTCGGCGTTCATATTCCTGAAAACTTTGATAATCTCTCAAAAGTTAATTTCAATAAAAAAAAAAACTTAATAGACAAAATTTTGCAGCCATGGGGAGGGAAATATTTGACTATTTATGGTAAAATCACCTTAATTCCTTAGTTGTCTCAATTTCCATACTTGTTTGACATTATCGTCGCCAAGTGAATAGTTTTTCAAACTGAGGAAAAAAAAAAAAAACTTCAAATTTATATAGAATGGTAAACCAGAAAGTTAAGCGTGTGCACCTTCACAAATATGAATCAGGTGGCTGAAAACTTAAGAGCTTTGAATCTCTCAGTCTCCCTGATTCCAAAGTATTTTAAAAACCCAAGATGGTTTTTCCAGGAGACTAGACAATGTACACCCAATTTTTAAAAAGGGACTGGTTTCCCCTTTCTACAGATTAAATCCCCCCAGTTCTCACAATTCAACAAGTGGCCATTAGTCTTTCCCCAATTTTTTTTAATGGAAGTCAAAGTTGGCTGCAATTCCAATTCTATCCTCCAGAAAATTTTTGAACAAATATGGTTCAAGTCTAACATCTTGATTGGTAAGAATTTTTTGAAAAAAAAAAAAAAAAAAAAACCTGATTTCCTACAGACACCAGAGGGTGCTGAAGAACAATATAGCTGACCTGCAAGGCAGCATGTAACAAATGTCCACATTCAAAATAATGTAGAGCACAGTATCCCCTCCTCTCCCCTACATGATTGCCTGATCAGCTACTACATGGCTGTTTCAATATTAATGATTGGCTCTGACAGGGTTGTGTTCAGTGAAGAGACAAACTTTAACAGTGAGTCATTGGTCAACTTGCTTGTCACTCATGTTGATAGCCCAAATTGTAATTTGCATAAAGACTCATTTGACCTGTGTATGGTCTCAATTACCATGACTGTGCTAATGTTGAAACAGTTGCCACAGCATACAGCCAAAGAAATGGACTAATAATGCATTGTTACTGTTAGCAATGTACAGCCACAGTGGGTTATTTCTCAATGTTAAAGAAACACACCATGAACAAACCTGTTATTTGACTAGAGAATTTGAAGTTTGTGTCTACGTTACCTAGAATTAAGTTGCCAAACCTAACCCGAAAAAAGGTAAGCAAAGTTCAGCATCAACCTTTAAATTCTTGTCTGCATCAACCCCCCAAGTTGTGGGTCTGACTTGATCACGAGTTCTTTTGGAATCAAAAGCAAGGCCTTTTTGGTTTAGTAAAGTCAGACATTTGTGCTCTGAAATGCTGGTAGCAGCAGCTCAGTGTAACTGGCAACCTGGATGCTAACATGCTACTGACTGGGAGCTAGGTGGAGGGCAGTGCATCAGACCAAAACAGTTGTGGGCTGCAACTTCAATTTTGTTGAATTATTCTGGCTGGACTACTGTGGTCAGTGATAAGTATTTGAAATCATTCCTTAGTCACTGGTGGCATCAGG
The DNA here is from genome assembly GCA_029721435.1 of Gymnothorax reevesii. Taxonomy (NCBI): domain Eukaryota; kingdom Metazoa; phylum Chordata; class Actinopteri; order Anguilliformes; family Muraenidae; genus Gymnothorax; species Gymnothorax reevesii. The sequence goes on along the minus strand of CM056579.1, from coordinate 33,678,925 downwards.
CCCAAAATCATGATTAACATACATGTCGCACCTTCAACCACAATTGTAGAAGCACCAAAGGTTAATTCTGAATTGGGCCCCAGGGTTATGAGCATGAGTCAATTAGTGCAGGCAACCATGCGCCAGATTCAGTACAAGCCCCTCTTGTTGCAGCAAAAAGCCTGCTCTCAAGAACATCTAGTTGAATGAGTGTATACTGCTGGAATGGCTTTGTGCCAAGAAATAAGCCTGGATTCTGAGTTCTTGAATGGCTATTCAGTTACAATTAGAGCTGCTGTGAAGTTGTGGTACTGAAGGATGTTTGAGGGCTGACACGTAAACACTTGGTCATTGACCTGTAAGTGACCCACTGATGGAGCTATCCCATTCCAGGAAACTGGTCTCCCCACAAACCACTCCATGGTACAAGGCTTCATGGGGAAGGAGAAGTATACAAGTGAACGCAATCTTGACATGGCTTGGTCAAACCACTTTAATATCCACTACAGCACAGGTTTATGCAGTCGCCACATTAGTACTGTCCCAAGCACAACGCAAACTACTCCCACTGCAGCCATCACACCAGCCACCAACACTGCCTCAGATGCACCTGGGAAGCACAGGAATTGTGAAATGGCATTAGTTTCTAGGCATTGCTAGTGGCTTCAAACCAGAGAGCAAGAGAGACCTTACCTTCTGCTCTGTGATCTGCCTTCAGGGACCCCGCTACAACGCCTTCTGCCTCCTGGACTAGGATGGGGCCTACAACTGCATTGCCCTCATACTGCACAGCTGGGGGAACAGAACAAGCTCATACCCTCGCACCAACAAGTGGGCAGAGCCACAAGTGCAACAGAGACCAAGACCCAACCTGAATCCACACTCCTGCCCTTCCTTCCTCCACAGCTACCATCACAGCAACTACATGCTGCATCATTCCCAGAGGCTTCCATCCACCTGGAAGAGAAACCAGTTACCCACATGGCTGGAGGCCAAGGGCATCATTCCCCACTACCAACCTTTCCTTCCCCAGAGGGAATGAGCAGGCCTTCCCATCCGAGTCTGGCATTGCTGCAGTAGCCCTCAGATGGCAGAAGATGTAGATCTGTAGTCAAGAACCATGGCCAGCATGAGAAGCAGTTGCCACAGTCAGAAGCTAGAATCTCAATAGCATGAAGCTGAACACTCACAGCACTCCTTGCCTCCTGGGCAAACCTGAAAGCATCCAGCTGAAATTGCAGCTTGTCATCCTGTACCCTTGGCAGGAACTGGGAGCGGGAGCTGGTCAGCTTGGAATCCACAAGACACCTGCAAAGCCATAGCTGTAGACCAGGACATGCACGCAAGGCTAGAGAAGTGGTCCAGCACGCTTACCCTCGGTTCTCAATGAATGCATATCTGGGGACTGCATTCATATCAGGGTCCAAAGTAGCCACGCAGGTTTCCACAAACACACGGAGGGGAATGTGGTTAGCCTGGACCACAGAGGCCTCAATGTTAATGAGGTCCCCCAGGAAGAAGACATTGGATGCCCTCTCCATCTGCCAGGTCACTGCAAGGCACAGGGGCAGAACAAGGGAAGCAGGTCATCTCCGTTGCCTTCGTATGGCATGTTTAGGGTTACCCCCACTTACCATCCATGATCCGAAGGGAGAACACAAGCAGGTCCTCAGCAGACAGGGTGGAGTAGTAGGGGATCCAGGTTGGATTCAGGGCATTGCTGCTCACGTTGTGCAGCCTGTCATTGGTGAAAGCCAAAATAAGGCATGATTCCAAGTCAGGATTGATACCTCATGAAGGTCAATTGTGCCTACAAAGTCATGTTCCATCAAGGTCAAGAACCTCACCTCAGGTAGTGGCACTGGATGCCCACTACAGCACCTGATGTCCTAATGATCGGGGTGCCACCAAGTGGTCTAGGTTCATAGTTGAGGGTGAAGGTGTAGACCAGGGAGTCCCCAGTCATCTGAGGAACAAAAACCTGTTACAGCACCTTAGCTTCACACCTGCACCATCCCCATCGTGAATGATGCTTACTGCAAGTACACTGCCACAGCTGTGGAGCTCCGTTTCAAATACAAGCACTTGGTTAGACCCATCCTGTCCCACAGGGCCACAGCCTCCCAGGGTGATGTCAGAAGCCTGGATCAGCTGGCCAGTCCCAAGCAGGTCCATATCCACTTCCATCTGAACTGTTCTTTCCCCACAGTAAGCCTTCACAGCATCAGGCTTGGGTGTTGGAGGTTCCACTGGAATAGTTGCCACCTTGGGAATAGGTGCAGTTTGCTGGACAGTTACAGGAGCCTGGGTGAAGACTTGCTTGCCCATGGTTGGACGGGCAGTAGCCTGGGTGAGCCGAGGTTTTCCAAAAGTTTGTGCTACGACAGGAGCTTGTGTGGCTATAGGTTTCCTGGGGGACTGTTGGGCAGTCTGCACACTTGCATAAGAATATGGATATCCTTGCACATTACATAAATCCTGAAAAAACCCAACAAATATCAACCCAACAAAAAACTTTTCTACCCCCATTGCTACTCAGAGATAAATGTTGAAGAACACCACACAACAACCTCAGTGCTGCCTACTCCACATTTAATAGCTGGCTGATTGTAATTGATCATTTGAAACCCCTCCTCTTTTATCGGTCCACTAATCTTTCTCCCGCCTTGAAGGTTCTCTGCCAGTGTCAATCTGCGCCGCTGGCAATGAGTGATTGATTCTCATCTGTTGCAGGTCATTAGTTAAATGCATCTGAATTTTTCAATCAATTGCTTTCACAATGCATTTTCTTTCATCGTATATTTTCATAACTGTACATGGGTTTCCCAAATGCTGCATTTGCAAGGTTCGGCTGTATTATATTCATGAAGGTCTTGCTTATAATCCAATTCCAGTTCCATATAATCTATTTCAGTGGCCTTGATTACAGCGCTTAATAGGCCCACCATCTCAGATCAGAAAGTCTCCATCTCCATCTGCATAAGTGAGTCTCCTCATTCTCAGTGAGCAGTTTTTGTGCATTTCCAGTCAGGTTTACTTGAGCACTAATTGAAAAGTTGACTTAGCCTTGATAGATAGAAATGGGTCTTATGACGTAGACTTTTCACGTCATTGTCAGTGTGGATTGATGGTAATTATGCAAAATGGGAAGGCTGTGTGTGTATTGGCATCTATTCAACCAGCAGAATAATGAATCCTCACAGAGAAGTGATTGGAAATGAGACTTTTGCCCTGTCTTTGACACTGATCTGAATTTTCTTGCCATTGCTTAGTGGAAAATAATATTATTTATTCAGATTAGATTTGGGATGTTTCAAATATTTTAAAATATTGAAATATTGCTGCCACGTGGAGTTTTGGGATAGCGTTATCTCCTTTCTTTTAATGAAGGATGGCTGCTTCGGAGCATGTTGACCTGGCTGCAGGTACACGAGATTCCTTAAAAATTAAGCAAGAACCTATTCGAAGAGCCGCAATAAGTCCTCTGAATCCCGCGATGGCTGGTCGCAGAAAATCGTTCGAGTATCCCGGCTGCGTGACCTTTCACTGGATAGACGTTACAAAAGCGCAATGAAAAATCTGAGTAACGCCACAGACCCTGGAGAGGTGCGGCAGCGGCTGTGGAGTTTGCAAGCAAACAAAGGGAGCGGAACAGGACAAGAAGGATTCACCTTTGTACCAGGTAATCAGCGCTGGTAACAGCGCTATCTAGTGGAATAACAAATGTAGTGCAGTGCTTCATTTATAGAAGTGTATTTGTCTTTAAAACTGTTTAACAACAACAAAAAAATTACCATAATGCAGGAAAGGATGATTTTGATACAGTAAGTGACTCTTGACTGAGAACACCTCAGATGCTGTAAATATGAGTTGAGCAAATATTACACTGCCAACACGTTGCTGTAAATGTAACACCCCCCACTTAAAATCGCATTGAAAAAATATGTCAAAGTCACTGAAACATGATAAAAATGACTGAAAACATCTATCAGGGTTCAATTCAGTCCTTGGTTTCTTATTTCCTTTCATCATTTGTGTACAGTCTGACACAGTTTATTACTATACCTGCCTGATATTTCTATATTCTATATTGTTTTGCTCTATATCGCTTGTTACATTGTCTGTGTGCATGCTAAAATAACCTTAATGGTGATATATAGTGAATCCTATCAGTGCAAGACAAGATACTTGCCCTTTTTCTTTTTAAATGATGTTTGTGTCTTTTAATGAAAGTGTTTTGCCGTAATAAAGCTCAGGCAGCCATACAGCTTGCAGAGGGCAGAGCTGTCTTTCAAAGTTGGGGGCTTACGATTGCTCTCTTGCTCCCTGTCTTCAAATATTCATCTGTTGAATAATCACTGAGAGCCTTCGTTTGATACTGTTCCGTCCCCCAGCCCTGGTGCTCGTCCCTACAGTTGAATTTATGCTTTTGGCGACCTCTGCTGGTTATCTGGTCTTGTCTGTGTTCTTAATTACAGGTAAGCCACACCTGTCCTAGGCCTGCCCGTACCTATGAAAGGACTCTGGGTGCGCTCCTGAGGGGGCGTACACAGAAAACAAACGAGCATCCGGCAGTCTGTGCCTTTAAGAAGTTCCTGCCCACTCAGCCTGACCTGTTGTCCTGCTTTATATTTAGAGTCTTTGTTTACCCGACTTCTTGCGCCTTTGTCAATAAAATGCCCCTATTTTGTGACAAACGATTCTACTGTGTGCGTCTCCCCTTTGTGTTACAGCCAGTAGGTGCTGATCGGAACCGCTACCCATGTAATTATCAAGTCTTTTAAAGAAGTAATACACAGCCTTTTGGATGATTCATCGTGCTCCTTTTATGTTGATTGGCTAAAACAGAAATGCCAGTTTTGTATTTCTATACTCTTCATAATGAACTTATTTTTGGGCATTTATTCTGTCTGAATACCCTTTTCATGAAGAGACAGACACTTGTTTGACATCACTGGTCACTGATATTCATCTATCACCATAACCATGGCTGGTCACTTGACTGAGAGAGCCCATAGTGCTGGGCAGACAAGACAAAAAAGTAGAAATAAACAAAAAATTGGCATGAACTAGCAAATTCTGCATTCAATTATTCCTGCGATCTTAATAGGTCCTCTTCCTTCAAAAACATGGGGATTAAGTGGCTTTCAACAGTGAAGTATGGCAGCTGTAGTGACTCCGTACAAGCCAACCACAGTGATATTCTCCTTCCACCTGCAATTTGTAATATTTCAAAATCATTAGGCCTCTCCATAAAAATGCAGTAAAATTCAAGCGTTGGAACTCTGATGTAAGGAATGCCTTTCTTCGGTAGACAGTCGACTGAAGATTGCTTTTTGTTAAAAAACAAACACATCTGAAGCGTAAACATTCTTCACATAAATACTTTTTTTTTAACTCTTCCGTATTGTATTTTTTGAGTTAATATTTGTTAACGCATTTAATGAATATTAAATAAAATTATTTGTACGCATGGGCAACTTGATATTTGTCAATAAAAGGGGTAAAAATCCTCAGTGACCAGTGCTTGTCGCCTGCAGAATTTAAATGACTCTGGTCACAAGAGATTCCCTTGACAGATGCTCAGTGAAATCGAAATTGCTGCTACTTTTGGTCAACTGCTGTTATCAACTATGGCAAGGTGTGGCTAACCATGAACTCCTGAAAGTTAACCACTTCCACGTTCTCACAAATCTGAAGTGGTTCACCGTGGCCAACGGCAAATTGCGTTGTGCTGCGAAAAGAAGCATCTGGTCGTTGTTTGTTGACCGTGGTGTACGTGCATGTGCTCGTTGATGGCAAAATGAGTAGCTTTCAATAATTAATAACTTTTTTCTAGCTAGAGATAATCTGGAAATGAACCAGCCGCGATGACAGCAAGGCGATTGCGTGACGCTGAGCTTCCAACTCTCTCAGATTCTGTGGGAGACTCCCAGGAAATGCTCCAACTTTCCAAGCAGTACTAAAGATTTCCCAGATTTCAAAGTTTTGAATGATATCTAAACTAAGGCTGGAGACAATGCATGCTAGATGGTCAAAGTCACATAACAGGTTCTGAAGAACATATTTGGCATTATCCTGGCACATAGTGCATACATGCATCATTTATTGGATTATTATAGCCTAGGTTTGTTTTATCCACTCTGTCATCACCTACTGTCCCTCGCCACAAAATGGATGGGGTTGAAGGAATGAGTGTTTTCCTTCCATGTATCCGTCTGTCCATCACACCTCTTTTCCAGGTGAGAATTCTTAAATCGTTCAATATATCTCCACAAAATTTTATATTTGGATACATCTTACTGCGTGGATATTCCTTTCATATATCTGTCCCACCAATTTTTGTTCCCAGGCCTGATATCAGTCATCCTGTTCGTTTCTGGGTTAGATCTCGTAAACCGTCCAATAATTCTCAACCAAATTTATGAGATGTCATCTTATTGTGTATATGTGCCTTTTCATCCGTCCTCCTGTCCGGTTGTCCGTCCCATCTCCGTGTTTTGTTTCCAGGCCAGATGCCAGCCATCCTAGCATTATAATGCTTGTTCGTTGATGATAGCGGACGACATTTATAAGGTGACAATGTGGCTTCTGGTTGAAGCCATCCATCCATTGTTGCTTGAAAATTTTACTAAAAACAAAAGCCTATGCAAATGAAAAATGGCAGTCTACTAATCCACATGCTTGAGTGCACATACAGTAAATGCGTGCGTGCACTTAGTGAGGCTCGTAAATAATTGGACAGTAATTTTACTTTTTTTACATCCAAAGCATGTGAGCAGTACATTGCGCTGTTCTTCCAAATTAAGGCAAGCTGTTAAAAAACGTAAACACATTTAAAACTTATACATTCTTCACAAACTTATTTTTTTCTTGTGTATCATATTTTGAGTTAGTTACTTTTGTTTAATATTCAGTTAATGCATTGTTTGTACACATGGGTTACTAGACCTTTGTCTATAATGGGGGTAAAAATCCTCACAGACCAGTGCTTGTTGGCTGCAGAATTTAAATGACTCTGGTCACAAGAGATTCGCTTGACAGATGCTCAGTGAAATCGAAATTACAGCTACTTTTGGTCAACTGCTGTTATCAACTTTATGGTTATCCACACCCTCCCAAACTGGTGAAAGTCAACCACTTCCACAAATCTGAAACTACCTAATATCTGATGGACCTGTGCTGTAAAAGACTTGCTTTACTTGAACTGTGAGAAAGGCCTCAAGCAGAAAGAGCAAGAGGCACAGGCACATCCCAGGATGTCATCATGCCTGCCACCACGTTTTTTCATTATTGGACACCTTCTTCCTGCAGTGATGGAAGGTTTATGCCCACCACTAACAGAACCAGATGTCACCACAAGATGCAATGGCTGCCAAGTGTATGGACAGAACAGCAGAAGACATGCATAAGGCTCTTGGTTCTTTAACACATGCCAGAAAAGTCAGTTATGAAGGCCTTATGCAGAGGACAGGATTGGCCAGGACAAACATACTCATGGCAACTTACAGTATACAAGATTTCCATTTGGCAATATTGATGTTCTGAGCAATTTTCCGGAAATCACAGTACCTTGCACCATTTAACTGGCAGAAGAAAGGCTGATGAATATTTGCATTAGTGATTTGTGACCGTAAAAACATGTCCTTTACTGTAACTCTGACATCTTGCAACCAGCCAAATAACAAATTGTCTTAATTTTGCTACTTGGCTTGAAACATTGGAGGCAAGAGGCAGTGGCAAAAGTAGCCTCATGGACATGACACAGCAGCATGAGTCACTTTTGCATGACATGCAGTGACTTTTGGGTTTAAGTGCATTTTGTAACAAAGTTTCCTTTCGTTTCAAAAGCACACTGAGGAGCTTTAGAAAAGTGGATTTTGCTTCATGACCTTTGATGAAAATAGTCTAATAACTGCTATTCCTTTCAGGGGTACGCAATAAGGAAAATTTGCCACTGGCCCCACCATTGTAACCACTGGCCCAGGACAATGACAGGTATCCAGGGTTTCCCAAAGAATATTGGTTAATTAAGGTGGTGACGGTGACGGGGGGCGCAACAGTCTGAGTTTATTTACTCTTTATAAATAAACAAAGCAGTTAAAGTGCAATAACAAAGTCACAAAGTCAACAGTCTTGTAACTTTATTGATTGACACGCAGATCTAATAAAATGCATGTATTATGCTTTCATGGAAGTGAGATTAAAAAAAAAAAATTGCAGTTTGAATGGGTTTCTGGGTTTCGACGGCGCATTTTTTGCGCTTAACAGTCTCAGAGTAACACTTGCTTTTACACACTGTATTTTAGCCTTACTGAAAGAGCTGAGCTGGAAATAACATGATCGAATAAAACCACACAATCTTACCAAAATTCATAATACATGCATGAACACAGCCAAAATTACCAAAGGGTTAAACGAAAATTAATGTAAGAACGGAAAATGAATTTGTTATCCGTTTTGACTTTAATTCCCCGAATGCTTTGCGGTTGTGGTTATATTTCGGGAGAGGAGAACGGTATGGAAGCGCATTGCATTCACAGGATAAAAAAATGTATACACATTATCTCGTAATTAAAAGATGTAATTACGCGCAGACGGTGAAGTAGGCCGGCTTCTTTGAATAAAGTATCCTGATAGTTTTGACTGCTTTTCCCATCCATTGCTGTACACTAGAGAAAACCACGAGCAATTGTCAATCATAGCAGAAAGCCGCGCGCAAACATATCAGTATAGCCTTGATAAGAAACTAAACGAATTGCATATAGCCTATCTTAATGAAACAGAATAAGAGGGCAAGCATTTTATAGGAGACACTATTCCAATGTTTAGTTTAGATGAATAATTATCTTACCTCCACATGTCCTTCCTGTCGTGTGAATTAACTAGACGCGGGGTTTGGCTTTATCTGGTTTTAATACCCAGCTCTCGAACAATACAGCAGTCACAATACCAGCACCTTAACTCGACTGTCCGTATGACGTCATTACGTACCCCCTTAATGCTTTGGTACAGTGGCTTATGGGAACAGCCGTATAAGAAGTAGCAATCTCACAACATCTCCCCTTTTTGAAGAAGAAAAATAAACATTTTAAGTAAACAGTGAACTCATTACTTGCCACTGAAATGTACACACATACAACATAACATTCGTTTTTTTTTTTTTTTTTTTTGGAATAACAGTCTCACACACTCTTCTCACTGAACAGTGGACATCATCGGGGTAGACTACCCTCCGTCCTAAAAAGGGATTATTCTGCCCTTATGAGAGAGAAGGGGAACTTTTCTCTTTAAAAGCCTCTTTGCCTGTGTCTCCTGAAAACAAACTACACAGGGTTAACAGAACTTCGAAGTCAATGTTTCTATCAGTCTCTAAATCTGAGAGGCAGATTGACCTCTCGGCCCCTGGAGGTCAGTCTCCGGGGAGTGGTGGGCTGGAGAGGAGACCACTGTGTTGAGCCTGAAGATGGTGGGCTCTGCGGCAGTTCACGTGGAGCCACTGTCGCCGTCACTGGGGAACTGCACTCCTGCTGTGGGACAGGAGCAGCACACTGCTGGTGTGCCACAGGACTGGTGGCCTCCGGGACAGCCTGAAGGTGTCGTCTGTTGCGACGAGTCACCATGCCGTTGTCCATTTCCACCACATAGGATCTCGGCTCCTGAGACCTACTGATGACTGTAGCAGGCGTCTTCCACTCTTTTTCCCCGTCGAGCTTCACTCGGACGTTTTGACCCGGGTGCAGCTCAGGGAGAGGACGAACCGAATGTCTACGGTTGTAAAAGAACCTGTAGGCTTCCTTAGCTGCAGCATCTTTTTGGTAGACAAGGTCCCGGTTGACTGGCTGTGAACTTAATGATTTCTCCAGAACTGGGACGGTGGTACGAATTTGTCGTCCAGTCATCAACTGAGCGGGACTCGCTCCAGTCGCAGCGATGGGTGTGGAGCGATAACTCATTAAAGCTAGGCAGGGGTCTGGCTGTTTGAGAATGTGTTTAGCGGTTTGGACGGCTCTCTCAGCTGCCCCATTGCCTTGTGGGTAATATGGACTCGAAGTAATGTGGGTGAAGCCGTATCTCTGTTTGAACTCCTGGAACTCAGCCGATGTGAACTGAGTGGCGTTGTCACTAACCAGTTCTAAAGGAATTCCCCACCTCACAAACATGTGTTTGAGTTTGTCAATTACCTGTCTACTCGTAGTAGTTGTAAGTGAAGCAATTTCAATGTCTCGTGAATAATAATCCACTACAATGAGGTAATTCTTATCCTCCAGCTCGCACAGGTCCGTTGCAATCCTTTGCCATGGGCCGCTAGGCAACGGAGTCACTACCAGTGGTTTCCGTCTCTGTGTGGGTTTGTGCACAGCGCAGAATTCACATGATTTCACTTTCCTTTTGATGTGGGCCCCGATGCCGGGCCACCAGACTGTCAACCGAGCTCGCTCACGACACTTGGTGAGGCCCTGGTGACCTTCGTGCAGCTGATTTAGGATGTTGGATCTGAGTGCTGTGGGGATGACAATGCGATCGTGGTAAAGTACAATGCCATCTGCTTCTGAAAGGTGAGCTCTGGCTGTGTGAAATCTTTGCAGGGGTGAGAACTCTGCCATTCTCCGTGGCCATCCTTTTCTTATGAACGTGATCACTTTTTGCAGCTCTGCATCGTTCTGTGTGGCTCTATGGATTTCCTCCATCTTAGGTGATGTGATCGGCTTGCTGGCCACTGCAGTGTTCACATATGCTCTGACCTGATCATCGGTGTCTGGCTTGTGTTCTCCATCCAGAGGGTGCCTCGAGAGTGCGTCTGCCACCGCCAGCTGTTTCCCTGGGACATGCTCTGCAACAACATCAAACCGCATTAGGCGCATGAGCAGCCTCTGACACCTCAGAGGAGTTTTGTCCAGGTCATAGGTGTTAATTAAAGGCACCAACGGCTTGTGGTCTGTTTGAAGACGGACTCTGCCCATCCCCTGGATGTAACGGGCGAAACGTTCACAGGCCCACACACACGCTAGGCACTCTTTCTCAATTTGGGAGTATCTTTTCTCCGCATCCGTGAGGGTGCGAGAGCAGAAGGCGACGGCTCGCAACTCCCCCCTGTGGTCCTGCAGCAGGGCGGCGCCCAGGCCATAGCTGCTGGCGTCCGCGCTGACCACTGTTGGCCGGCCTGCGTCGTAGTAGCACAATGTTGGTGCTGCTGTGAGTGTAGCTTTTGCTTTGTTGAATGCTCGCTCCTGTGGCTCACCCCAAAACCACACACTCTCTTTTCTGAGCAGGCTCGTGAGCGGGTGCAGCATAGTGGACAGACCAGGAAGGAATTTGCCCACATAGTTTATGAGTCCAAGCACCTGGCGAAGCTGCTCCATGTTTGTAGGAGCGGGCAGTTTGGTGATAGCCTCCACTTTGCTGTCATCTGGTTTCACCCCATCAGCGCTGATTAGGTGTCCAAAAAACTGCAGTTCAGTCCGTCTGAAGTGACACTTTGCTCTGTTCAGTTTGAGGCCTGAACCTTTAATTATGCGTAGCACCGCATCCAAGCGCCGGTCATGTTCCTCTCTGTCAGCCCCGTAGACCAAGATGTCGTCCATCACAACAACGGTTCCTTCCAGGCCCTTGAGCAGAGTGCTCATAAGCCGCTGGAAGATCTCGGGCGCTGATGTAATCCCAAAGGGCAAACGTTTAAAGCAAAACCTGCCCGTAGGGGTTATGAACGTGGTTAATTTCTGGCAGCTGGGATCCAATGGGATCTGCCAGAATCCGCTTGAAGCATCCAGTGTGGAAAAGACCTTGGCTCCAGCTAGCTTGGGTGTTATGTCATCTAACGTGGGTAGAATGTAGCGCTCACGCTTTACTCCTTTATTAAGCCGCTTTAAATCCACACACACCCTGACCTCGTCTTTGTTGCGCTTTGGAGCAGGCACCATTGGGGCACACCAGTCGGTAGGCTCAGTGACTTCTTCTATGATCCCCAGGCTGAGCATGCGCTTTAACTCTTTCTCTACTTTTGGGAGAAGTGGAAAGGGAACTCTGCGTGGCGTGTTCACACTGTAAGGCACGGCATCTGCCGTCAGTTCTATTTTAACAGGCTCACAATTCAGTAGTCCTATTTCCCCAAACACCTCCTGTATTAAGTTGCTGTTGATCTCATTCACTCGCGCAACCAGCCCCATTTGCTTTGCTACCGACTTGCCCAGCAGGTTGCTAGTGTACTGTCCTTTAATCACCGTGATCCAGTACTGATATTTCTGTCCTTTATACATGGTATTGGCAAGGAATTTTCCCACACACAAAACTTTCCCCCCTGGACTGTACACTGTCGGACTAGAAACAATCAGTCTGGGCCTTGGCTGTAATTCACTAAATGTCTCTTCCTTCATAACAGTCGTGTCCGCCCCAGTATCAATTTTGAACTCAACTGGACTACCATTCACCCTAAGCTCGACATCCCAATCAGCGTCTGAGTCTGGTTCCACAATGATGGTTGGCTTTGTCTCTGTTACAGTTCCAAGGAAAAGCCCTCCTATGAAAAACGAATCCTCCTCTGAATCCGCCACATCCCCTGTCCTGACTTCTTTTACCATTCTGGTTTTGCATACAACTTCAAAATGACCCATCTTGTTACACTTCCTGCATCTTTTGTTGCGGGCTGGACAGCTCTCCTTTTTATCATGCACTCTATTACACCGCTGGCAGCTTTGTTTAATGTCGCTGTGTTTTTGTACATGTGGCTGTCGTGGTTTATCGTAATTCCATCTTTTACGTTCGTGCTGCTTGTTTCTCACCTCATTCAGTCCGGTTCCCACGCGCTCCGCGCTCTGCCGCTTGACTTGCTCGCTCTGGCGCGCGAGCTGGATTGCCCTTTCCAGCGTCAAATCCGCCTCGAGCTGCAGCCGCTGTGAGACCTCTTTATCCGATATACCGATTACTATTCGGTCCCGGATCTGTTCATCTTTACTGTTACCGAACTCGCAGAGTTGCGCTAACTCATACAGGCTCCGTACAAACGCTTCCACAGTCTCATCTGCCCGCTGATTTCGCTTGTGAAAGCAGGCGCGGTCATGTATGACGTTACGTCTAGGTACAAAGTGTTCGTTAAACTTTTCCACCACCATTTTAAAATCAAATTCGGGGTGTGGATTAGCCTCCGTGGCAGCAGGAAAAACAAATGAACTATAGATAGGCTCCGCATCTCTTCCCATTGAATAGAGGAACGAATTCACCTGCACCTCACCGCTCTCCTTGTCTAGCTTCGATGCGACTCTGAAGCGGGAAAACCTCTGCCTCCACACCGGCCACTCCGCCGGGCGAGAGAAGTCGAACGGCTCCGGTGGACCAAACTTTGCCATCTCGTCTCCAACGTTAGCGCGAAGTCCTCGATTCTGACACCATGTCATGTGAATTAACTAGACGCGGGGTTTGGCTTTATCTGGTTTTAATACCCAGCTCTCGAACAATACAGCAGTCACAATACCAGCACCTTAACTCGACTGTCCGTATGACGTCATTACGTACCCCCTTAATGCTTTGGTACAGTGGCTTATGGGAACAGCCGTATAAGAAGTAGCAATCTCACAACACTTCCCACGACAACAAGTTATTGTAGGCCTATATCAGCTTCTAATTAGCTAATTAGCTTCTTCCAGATACAAAAAAATAATGGTGGCGTACCAACATGTGACAGATGGCGCAGTAACATATTAACCAACAGATGCCGGCCGCTATTCGGCCTCATCGCGATGCGGTCTTATGTATGCATGCGTGGATGCAGCAGAAATTATTTTTTTTACCCGGGGGGACGTAGTCAAGGCGGGGGGAATTTGTTGTTAAGGCGGCCGCCCCAACCATGAAGCGCGGCGGGAAACCCTGGGTATCGATCCCCATACTAACGAAAAACAGCAATTTGATTCAACTAGCTACTATACATTTATATAAAGCAAGTGTTTATCATTATATTATTAAAATGATTGTATCATAATAATTCCAATTACCCTATTCTGATTGACAGATGAAGATATTTCACCCTCCCAGAGTTAAGGGGAGGCCTTGAGATACAGAAGTTTGAGAAATACTGATTTAGAAACTGAAGTGTATGATATCGAATTGCTGCGGTACAACGCGGAAAACCCCGATCTACAGGATCAGTCTGTCACAAAATCAAGCGAGACCGTCGTATGACGACGTTATTTTCTCTGCAGTTCCACAGCGATTCGTTATACACTTTTGTTCATACACGTTAACTTTTCTCTAACTTACTCGTCTGCAAACCTGGGAGTTGATCTGCAGAGTTCACAAAATACCTCATTTTTGGCCTCTAGAACCTCTACATATCCAAGCGAATTTCAGCGGTCTTGCCATTGAGGCTGGAACTTTCCCTTCTTGTCTTCTCGTACTCTTTCTCACTCTCCCTCAACTCTTCCAGTGACATTTTTTTTCTTTGCTTTGTATTTTTTTTCCTGGCGTTTGGCCGGGTACTGGGGGCTTCAGAAACATTTTGAAGGAGAGATTCAAAGGAAATATGGCAATTTCGACATCAATGGAAATCTTAGAACGCAAAGAATGCAATGTAATGTCATCCCGTCGCATTATCGATACGAGAAAATGGAAACACGCACGCAAAAAATTTTCCAATAGGCCTACTTCCGAGATGCTCGGAATGACGCCCGTTTTGAGTGATGTCACATACGGGTTTTGCAAGCCTCATGCTTTTTGAGTTTGTGTGAAGTGTAGGCTACGTCTCTCTTAAAGCTTTATATTTTGTTAATCAAGGTTCAAATTGTGTCGTACTTTACTTCGGATGGATAAATTATAATTAAAAAAAACATTCATATGTCGTTTTTTAATTTAAACTCGTATTTTTCTCTGTTTTACATTGAAGATTAACATGGACATTTAGGCTAAACGATCTGACGCAAGTCGTGTAAATGGGGAAGGACTGATACCTTAATTTATTATATTATTTCGATGATAAGACTTAATCAGAGCGACGACAAAGAAAAGAAAGGAAGATTTTTAGAATTTTTTCTTTCTCTTAACTCGCGCAGGAATACATGCACTTGCAGCTGCCTGTCATCAGATCTTTCTATTGCGTATACTGTAACTATCTAAAGTTACTACATTTATGAGGTTTTGTTTAGTTTTTCGCCATTATGGAAGAGGACGGACCAAAAGCTGAAGAAAGAACCATGGGAAGAGGTAAAAACAAAGATAAAAAAGCAATTAAAATTGAATTCCAGTGCATGAGAAGTTCAAGCGGACGATTCAGGCTGCTTTTGAGGTATTGGGTGGAGATATTTAAGGGGTACGATTGTGTTCTAAATGGCATCGACCTTGTCACTCCATATTGCTATGTCAGTCACTCACTGTAATGAGCGTCCACTTCATCTTATCCATTAAATACCATCTCTGTAGCCCAGAGCATTGGCTTATCCAACCTTCATCGGAATGGTAGCAATAAAAACCCAATAAAAACGCAATTTTCTTTCTAAACTAGACAACTTGTACGTGTAAAGTGTATAGACAGCATAGCGACCGGACTTTTTGCAGCATGGAACAAACCAAAATGAGCAGCATAACTAACATGCATCGATGTGAGAAATCCCCTTTATGCGACACTACCTTAAAAAAATAAAGATTTAAACATGGGATTTAGAACAATGAACTACTGGGAGATCTGGAAGAAATCTACTAAGAGTTCTGACTCGTCAGGCTTTAAAAACAAAATTGAACACAATTTTCCCAGTGTTCACCATATTATAACTATGGAGCATCTGGGTTCTTTCATAGTACACAACCTGTATGTGACATCTCGGAAAATGAGACTGTCGGCGGACTGGTTATGGTCAAAGATGAACAATATTTGGAAAGTGAATATCAAGTAGCATGAAACTTTTTTATGAGTGAATACCTTCAACATATCATGAGATTATCGTAACGGACCAATTTTATGGATGATTATTTTCTTTGAATCCCTACTTTAAAGTAGCTAACTGGTGAAAACTATGTCAGGATGAGTTTTCAATCAGCAGCAGGGAGCGAGCGAGCTGAAGCTACACAGTGCAGTTGCTTGCAGGTGGTGTGCTCACAGTACGTCCCAGGGCACAGGGTTCGCTGCGCACAGAAAGTAGATGTCTCTGACTTTAATCAGGTAGCACTATGGCCCGTATTCAGAAACGACACTCACACTAATTGAGTGCGAGTGAGTACTAAAACTTAGTTAGTGTCAGGTGCTACTATATGAGTCAGAGGTTGTCCTAACACTCATTTGCTTTCAGAGACCTCACTCACACTGAAAATAGCGTCTCTTTCTGAGTGAAGGTTGAGCGCAAGGAACACCTCCCTTGAGCCGCACTAACTTGCGCCGGTATTTCGCTGTCATGGCATTCAGGTGGTTACAAATATTAGAAACTCTGGATCATTTACAGCCACGTGCTCAACGCAATCGCAACTACGCAAATTTTAACTATAATGATGATAATAATGCCGGTAACTTACTAACTGACCACCTGGTTTCAGTGTTTACGAACTGCACTGTGGTGAACTCGAGGTTAGCATTTGTGCACCCACCAGTACCTACTGGTGGACTGGCAATAGGGGAAGCTCAAAACCATCCCTTAAAGATAATGATTGAAAAAAGGTCATATCCAATCATTTAATAAAATTTTATTTACTTGAACTACAAAACCCAAAACCAGTGAAGTTGGCACGGTATGTAAATCGTAGATAAAAACAGAATACAATGATTTGCAAATCCTTTTCAACTTATATTCAATTGAATACACTGCAAAGACAAGATGTTTAATGTTCAAACTGAGACACTCTATTTTTTTTTTTTTGCAAATAATCATTAACTTAGAAATTAAAGGCAGCAACACATTGCAAAAAAGTTGGCACAGAGGCCTTTTTACCACTGTGTTACATCGCCTTTCCTTTTAACGACACCCAGTAAACGTTTGGGAACTGAGGAGACCAATTTTTGAAGCTTTTCAGGTGGAACTCTTTCCCATTCTTGCTTGATGTACAGCTTAAGTTGTTCAACAGTCCGGGGTCTCCGTTGTCGTATTTTACACCTCATAATGCACCACACATTTTCAATGGGAGGCAGGTCTGGATTACAGGCAGGCCAGTCTAGCACCTGCACTCTATTACTACGGAGCCATGCTGTTGTAACACGTGCAGAATGTGGCTTGGCATCGTCTTGCTGAAATAAGCAGGGGCGTCCATGAAAAAGACGTTGCTTGTGTAGAACCTGAAAGTTTGATTTAGCTTGATTTCACTCAAAACATATGTCAAAATTCATATTGTTGGATCACAGGCACATTCCATGTGTAAAATTTGGTTGACCTAGCAGCAAGCTTTTACGACCTGGATGTTCTGTTGCCTGCCTAGAATCTCCTTTGTTCTGCCCAGCGGGGGGTTTAGAGCCATTTGCTCTGGCCCTCTGAAACTCACAGACCACTTCTCGATTAAAGTCAGGATCAGTTACATTTAAGCTGTTTAAAATGATCTAAATCTCTATCAAATTCATAATATATTTCTGTTCAATATCCTAGGAAGGAACCTCTTATATATTTATCACACTATTGGGCTATAATATTCCATTTTAAGGCTTTTCCATGACAACTGCATCATTTTAGCACATATTCCTATCATGTTTGGTCTTTTTATTCTCTGGAAAATCCAAGGAGTTGAATGGAACATGTTTCATTTCTCTAGGAATTATGGTTCTTGTTTGTAAAATTCATTCGGGCGACTACCTAGTCTCCTCTCTATGCAAATTTATCTTATCACCGAGGCCAGTAAAACTGATTCGGCCACCCCTTCCTCTACCTTGTTCGGACGTGTGGTTTGGAGCCTTTAAAAGTACGAGATCCTAAGGGAGCGCCCGCTTCTTTTTCCTGTCTCTCTTTTTTTGGTCTCTTCTTTTTGACCGTTCTTGAGGTAAGTCACCTGTTGCCTTGTTCCGGAGCGAGGGAACATTTGAGTTCTCCCCGACCACGTGGAGCGACTCTAGCTCCACATGGTCATTCATCTGTTCCAGGTATGAAAATATTCTAAATCCTTCTAAATTATATGTAACGGTAATTGGCTTATCATTGAAATGTTTGATTCAAGTTGTGCCTACCTGGTGAATTAAATTATTGTTATTCCTTTTCTAGCTTGCGTGGTCTCTGTGCCTTTTAATCTTTTTAGTCTTTCTAGCCCCCCGTCTCGGCGAATACCAAGGGGGAAATATCCTCACTGAGGAACGACTGGCCAGCGGCCCTGTGTGGGAATTGATTGGTTAAGTTGATTTAGGCAGCCAGGATCTACCAATATACGGATTCATAGCCCATGTGTGGAGTGAATCTGGGTTCGCTGTAATTCAAGCCAAAAGATGCTTTTGCAGTGCTGGTTGACTTTCAGCCGCTAACCAAACCAACAAACCTTGGATTCGGACATGGTATTAATACCCGGGAACATTAATGTAGTGGTGGTGGTTGTCTGTTAGGAATTCAAGGTATAGTCACTTCATGTTTGTCCTTAGAGTTTAAGTTACTGGTTATCACTGTTTCGAGATTCACGCAGGTGTTCCCTAAATTATCAATTCTAATTCTAATATGGAGTCAGATGTTTTAACGAGGATATAATAAATTTTGTATTCTAAACGTATGATGGAGTCAGATTTGAAGCTAGAGTTACATCGTAACCATTGCGCTTTCAAGCTCCGGTTTTAACGGTGAGAAAATTATTCATTTTAATGTGATTCACTCCAGCCAGAAGGATGCTTTTAAGTTAGACAAAGAGAACACATGAGGCCTTCACCCCGGGCAATGTCCATCGTTGCTGTTGCTTTTTTGGGGGTTTTACACTTGGATGGCAACATATGTTGCGCCAAAACCTGTATGTACCTTTCAGCATTAATGGTGCCTTCACATATGTGTAAGTTGCCCATGCCTTGGGCACTAATACACCCTCATACCATCACAGATGCTGGCTTTTGAACTTTGCACCTGTAACAGTCCGGATGGTTCTTTTCCTCTTTAATCCGGAGGACACGACGTCCACAGTTTCCAAAAACAATTTGAAATGTGGACTCGTCAGACCACAGAACACTTTTCCACTTTGCATCAGTCCATCTTAGATGAGCTTGGGCCCAGCGAAGCCGGCGGCGTTTCTGAGTGCTGTTGATAAATGGCTTTCGCTTTGCATTGTAGAGTTTTAACTTGCACTTGCAGATGTAGCGACAAACTGTAGTTACTGACAGTGGTTTTCTGAAGTGTTCCTGAGCCCATGTGGTGATGTCCTTTACACACTGATGTCGATTTTTGATGCAGTACCGCCTGAGGGATCGAAGACCACGGGCATTCAATGTTGGTTTTCGGCTTTGTCGCTTATGTGCAGTGATTTCTCCAGATTCGAACCTTTTGACAATATTACGAACCGTAGATGATGAAATCTCTAAATTTCTTGCAATAGCTTGTTGAGGAATGTTGTTTTTAAACTGTTCGACAATCAGCTCATGCATTTGTTCACTAAGTGGTGACCCTCGCCCCATCCTTGTTTGTGAATGACTGAGCATTTCAGGGAAGCTGCTTTTATGCCCAATCATGGCACCCACCTGTTCCCAATTAGCCCGTTCACCTGTGGGATGTTCCAAATAAGTGTTTGATGAGCATTCCTCAACTCTCTCAGTCTTTTTTGCCACTTGTGCCAGCTTTTTTGAAACATGTTGCAGGCGACAAATTCCAAATGAGCTAAAATTTGCAAAAAATTACAAAGTTTACCTGTTCAAACATTAAACATCTTGTCTTTTTTTTTTTTTTTTTTTCTATCCCGCCACCACCCCCCCACTTTGGAGGACAACTTTATTAATTTAATCAGTTATATAATTAAGTATGAATCCTCCTACCATCACCCAACAAAACACACACCCACAAAAAAAAAAAAAAAAAAAAAAATACAATAAGGATTACATTCTCAGAGTTTTATATTTTTGGCATTTGTAACCATTAGCTCATCCATTCCATCTCTTTATTATTCCCAACCTTCAGCCTCCCGAATTTTATCCCATCTTTTGGCATAAATTACAAGACCCGTCTCATAGGCCATCGCACACTCAATTCTACTGTAATACATGACAAAATTCTTGAATCTCTCAAGTCTTAACTCCCCAACAGATGTCAACCTGAAAATAAATATTTTTGCAAGATAGACAATGATATTACATATTTGGTGTTTTTCTTTTGTTACATCACCCAGTAATACCTTAAATAAATCTAGTTGTATACTATTATACTGAGATATCCAATTTTGCACCTTTATCCAAAAAAGGGCTGTCACAGGACAGTACCAAAACAAATGGACTACTGACTCCGCTTCCTCTTGACAGAATCGACAGAGGGGTGACGGCTCAATTCCCCAGATATTTAGCATCTTTTTTGTTGCTAGAAACTTATATATTAGCTTATATTGAAAATATCTTATCTTCGGATCAAGTGATGTATTTTAAAGAATTTTGAAGACTTTATTCCATGGAATTGGTGTGTCTAACAAATTTTCCCAACTATCTAGAATTCTATATGGTGTCGCAACTAAATTCTTTGTTCTTAAGTAAAATGTGTATATATGTTTATTAATCTTTATTTTCTTTAACCATTGTACCATTTTCATTTGAGGCAGACAGACTAAATGTCCTCCTGGTCTTTTAATAATTTTTGATTTCCAAGTATTTGGTAAAGCTCCAATAAGTTGATTATATTGTTGCAGTGTGCAGACAGTTCCATAAACACTAGTTAATTGTCTGTAGGACATAATTTTATTTTCCTCATTCACTATATCCTTTAAAAAAATAATTCCGTTATCGAACATGCGTTTCCAGAAAATCATTCTTCTATCAACAAGTATATTGGAATTTAACCATATTATTTGTTGTAGAACTTGTTCTGTATTTTCTGGTGGATGAAACTGAAATTGCAACCAACTCTGTAGAGCTTCTTCCAGAAAGGTGGAAACACTAAAAAACATGTCAGTAATTAACTTAATATGCACAGGTTTAATCTGCAGGAATGGGAAGAATCCTTTTTCAAACATAGGATGGACACTTTTAAGTAACTTACTGGAAAACCAGTTTGAATTGAGATAGAATTTTGGAATAAGGGAGGCCTTCAGTGAAAGATTTAAAGCTTTTAAATTTAATAATTTTAGGCCACCAGATACATAATCATTGTAGAAATACGCAAGTTTAATTTTTTCAGGTTTGTCATTCCATATAAATTTAAATATCTTCTGTTCATAAATTTTGAAAAGTGATTCTTTAGGAGTTGGTAATGCCATGAATAAATATGTAAACTGGGATACAATTAATGAATTAATCAGAGTTATTTTGCCATAAATGGTCAAATGTTTCCCTTTCCATGGGAGCAGAATTTTTTCAATTTTACTCAGTTTATTATTGAAATTAACCGTTGAAATTTCACTAATATCTTCTGGAATGTGTATACCGAGAACATTGACCGGTCCATCTGTCCAGTGAAGTGGTAGATTGCATGGATGAGTGAAATTTTTATTTTTCAAGGAACCAAGTCTCAGTATTTGACATTTTTCGTAATTAGGGTTCAGCCCAGATTGTTTTGAGTATTCATCCAGGTCTTTTGTAAGACACTGAAGTGTTTCATAATCAGAATTCAGTAAAAAAATGGTATCATCGGCATACATTGAAATTTTTGTATTTAGATCTTGCATTTCTAGACCTTTGATATTATTATTTGCTCGTATTTTTATAGCAAGTACTTCTATTGCCATAATAAACAGATACGGTGATAACGGGCAGCCCTGTTTTACTCCCCGAGAGAGTATAATGGGGTTTGAGAGAGAACCATTATTTATAATTTTGGAGACGGAGTTATGATACATTACTTTAACCCACTGTATTAAAGATTTACCAAAGTTAAAAAATTCTAAACATTGGTAGATGAAATCCCATCTGATTTTATCAAAGGCTTTCTCAAGCCTTGTCAAGCCTTGTCTTTGCTGTGTTTTCAATTGAATATAGGTTGAAAAGGATTTGCAAATCACTGTATTCTGTTTTTATTTACGATTTACACAACGTGCCAACTTCACTGGTTTTGGGTTTTGTACAAAAATCCAAAGGATTATCATGTATTGCCAGTTCTACTTGTTAAGTTAGAATGAGAATTGATAATTAGGCTATCGCCCTGTTTTCAATTAATTTAAATTGCCATTGCAAAAACTCTGAGAACTCTCAACATTATCAGATGTGGCCAGTTTTCATTAATGACGCGCATCTATTAACTGTCACGCATTCAGATTTCTGGTTCTTTTCTTTACTCATGGGTTGGAAAATTCTGCGCTCAGCTGGCTCGTGGGGCGCGTGTGGATAGGTCTGCGAGGCTCATGTAGCTGTAAGTCACGAGAATCCATTCTTTTTTACATTCTTAACTGCTGAATGTAGAAGGAAATGTCCGGCACGTTACACTGCTTGTTGCTTAGTGAGCCTCGTGCGCTGTCCTGCGCCTTTCGCGAGCCACTCGACCACAGAATTTATGAAGACATGCTGATATTTACGTCGTCATTTATGTGCGAAAGAAACGCCCCAATTTTGTGAAGCAATATATGACGACGCTATAAAAATAAATTTGATTGTCGTTTTACCAATTAGTCCGAGAAACTTTCTAATCAAGAAAAGTAAACTGTATGGTGTATGGTGGTATGGTGTATGTATGGTGTATGTAAGTATGGTGAGTGGAGAGTGAGTGTGAGTGTCGTTTCTGAATACAGGCCTATGTGTTCGCGGTAATTACCAGGAGGATTTAACAGAAATCATTAGGAGATACATTACCATGGGGAATTAATTTAAAATTAGATTCATTACTTTTTGACTTATTTTATTTTCAAGGCATTATTTTTCAGAGCGTTCTGGTGGCCCTGGCGGTTTTAAAAGCACATCCGGGCCATTTATATTGTCGATCCCTGCCATTTACATGCACTGGTGCAAACTTTACTCCAGAAAGCATAACCCAAATTGATGCAGATCAAAACACTGATGTTGATTGCAGGTCAGCCAGCAATAGTATCCAAGTGAGCAAGGATGTTAGAAATCATAACGCTCCCATGGAAAGTCCCACTCAGGAATGTGTGTGTGTGTGGGGAGGAGAATCCTGGACTTGGGAATGCAATGTCAATACATGAAGCTGTCCTTTTCACCTAGAAACATTCAGCAAATACTAGAACCTGTGAGCTGAACATCCTGCTCAAGTGTTTCAGCACCACAGCTGCGCAGTCATCTCGGCTTGTTTTGCAGCATCACCATTCTTAGAATGGTGTAGGAAAAATCTGATGTTCTCATGCTGCATACGTCATGTCAGAAGACAGATTGAGCCTTTTGCATGTTGGCAAAATTATGCCATGAGCTTTTGTGCTCACTGCAGTTACTCCCATCTCAAAGAACACTGAACCGTTTGCCTGCAAGTATGTTCGCCGATTTCTAATCCAGGAGAACTGCCAAGTCTACAATGCCATTCACAAGTCCTGTTCTGGCTGAGACTAAGGCCCGTATTCAGAAACAACACTCACACTAATTGAGTGTGAGTGAGTACTAAAACTTGGTTAGTGTCAGGTTATATTAAATGAGTCAGAGGTTGCCCTAAGACTGATTTGCTTTCAGAGACCTCACTAACGTAGAAAATAGTGTCTCTTTCTGAGTGAAGGTTGAGTGCAGGGAACACCTCCCTTGAGCCGCACTAACTTGCGCCGGTATGTCGTTGTCACAGCTTTCAGGTGGTTACAAACATTAGACACTCTGGATCATTTAAAGCCACGTGCTTGACGCAATCGCAGCTATGCAAATTTTAACTATAATGATGATTACGATGCTGGTAACTTGCTAACTGACCACCTGGTTTCAGTGTTTACGAACTGCGCTGTGGTGAACACGAGGTTAGCATTTTTGTACCCACCAGTGGCTACTGGTGAACTGGCTATAGGGGAAGCTCAAAACCATCCTTGAAAAATAATGACTGAAAAAAGGTCATATCCAATCATTTAATTAAATTTTATGTGAGGTAGCGATCTGGAACCAAATGCGAGGACACAGGATTGCAAAAATAACGAGTTCTATTGAGCGAGGGGGGTAACCCCGGCAGAGCAGAAGGTGACAGTACAGAATCCGCAATCCAAAAGTCAAATTCCAGTGAGACAGAGAAGGGTTCATAACCAGGGCAGCAAACAAAAATCGTAGTCGACAAAAACAGATTCGGTAAACAGGCAGAGGTTTAAGGGAGAAGCAAACTCATAAGCCAGAGGACAATCCGTATCGTAAACAGGGCAGCAATCCACAAAATCGATGTCGGCCAGAAATGGGTTAAAAAAAAACCACAGATGCAACAAATAATCAAAAAGAGCAAACCAAAAATCGGTAGTCGGGCAATCCAGTCAGAATCAGAAACTCAATGAATACAAGGCGAGGACACAGGAAACGATCTGACAGAGAATGGCTGTGAGAAGACACCTAATATACACTTCTGGGGAGATCACATTGGGAGAAACACAGGTGCAGGTAGTCAGACTGATT
Source organism: Gymnothorax reevesii (assembly GCA_029721435.1). Classification (NCBI taxonomy): domain Eukaryota; kingdom Metazoa; phylum Chordata; class Actinopteri; order Anguilliformes; family Muraenidae; genus Gymnothorax; species Gymnothorax reevesii. The sequence continues at coordinate 33,654,381 of CM056579.1, read as the reverse complement.
ACAAGGAAGAGGCACATGAGGGAGAGCCTAATCACATGAAAGTTGGCAAAAGCCAAAATGCGGACAGGGAACACAAGACATTCCTATAGACAAACATACGGCTCCAGTCACGGAGTTCTAACGTGCATAAATAAGAGAAAGGACAGCGGAATTTTGAAAACCGGAATCCAATAAATCACCCGAAGGATGACACACAAGACTGGGGTGGAAATGAAGGCGACACGAGAGACCAGATGGGGGAGACTAAGTGCAATGCAAATTGCAAAACATGAACCGGAATAAAACTGTTAAAATGCAAAATGTGGAAAATCAAACGAAGACAATACATGAACGAATCGAGGCAGCCAAATAACAATACATAATCCAAAGAATAGCCAGGCATGACAGAGAGTAAAATAAACAATAAAACAAATATTAAAAAAAGGCATGAACATGGCAGGCATGGCAGAATCATAACAATTCACTTGAACTCCAAAAATCCTAAGGATTATCATGCGTCGCCAGTTCTACTTGTTAAGTTAGAATGAGCACTGATAATTATTGCCCTGTTTTCAGTTCATTTAAATTACCATTGCAGAAACTCTGAAAACTCTCAGCATTATCAGGTGTGGCCTGTTTTCATCAATGACGCATATCTGTCAACTCTCACGCTTTTCTTCACTCATGGGTTGGAAAATTCTGCACTCAGCGGCTCGTGGGGCGCATGTGGATTGGTTTGCGAGAATCATGTAGCTTCATGTCACGAGAATCCATTCTTTTCTACATTCTTAATTCTTGAATGTAGAAGGAAATGTCCGGCACGTTTCACAGCTTGTTGCTTAGTGAGCCTCGCGGGCTGTTCTGCGCCTTTCGCGTGCCACTCGACCGCAGAATTTAAGACATGCTGATATTTTACTTTGTCATTTGTGCGAAAGAAATGCCCCAATTTTGTGAAGCAAGCTATAACAACGCTATCAAAAATAAATTTGTCGTTTTACCAAAGACTTTCTACTCATAAAAAGTAGATTGGGACAGGTTTAGGTCATTCAGCACTGAAGGGTGAGGATTGAGCGTCCCTTTGCAGCAGCCGACGCACCCGGTGTGGTACCCAGTGCCCACTACTATCAGTTATGCTCGAGTGGCGTTTGTGAATAGCAATTGGCGAGGAGTGGGACCGCTCCCTCAGTTAGTGGTAAGGCGATCTCTTTTTCACACTCGGTACATTTCAATCATACTCACTATATGGTGAGTGGAGGGTGGGGGCAGGGAACACCTCCCTTGAGCTGCACTAACTTGCGCCACCATTTCCTTGTCAGGTGGTTACAAATATTAGAAACTCTGGATAATGTGACATCACGTGCTCAACGCAATTGCAAATTAACTAAATGAGAACGATGCTGTAACTTGCTGACTGACCACCTGGCTTCAGTTATGAACTGCAGTGTGAAACTCGAGGTTAGCATTTGTGTGCCCACCAGTGGCTACTGGTGAGCTGGCAAGGGGGGGGGAGCTGAAAACCATCCCTTAAAGGCATGACCCGTTTTCTATAAACTATACTTGAACTTCAAGCCTGAGGAGTATCATGTTCTGCCAGGTCTACTTGAGGTTAGGACCACTGATTGACTTGAAACCAGGGCAGTTAAATTACAGGAACTCACATTCAGGTGTGGCTAGTTATGCCCCCACCCCCCAAAAGAGGAAATTATGTCAACCCCATGTCTGTCCGTTAACTTTTCCTTTCCGCAGGATAACTATATAGAATCCCTCATCAGATTGATGCCATTTCTTAATGGCGTATTGGGAGTGGCTAGAGGAAGTTTTTTTTTGAAAACAGTGTCATGCAATATCTAATATGGCAACCACCTCAATATGCCCTTGATCAACATACAGGCAGGGGCATATGCCACACTCTGCGTTGCTTTCATTTATGACACCTACCCGTCAACTCATGCAAGAGGTCCTCACTTTACTGATGGGTTGGAAAATTCTGTGCTCAGCTGCCACTGTGTGGCTCATGTAGCTGTAAGTCATGAGAATCCATCCTTTTCTCAATTCCTGGATGTAGAAGTGTCTGGCACATTTCCTGGCTTGTTGCTTAATGAGCCTTGCAGGCTGTCCTGCACCTTTTGCGACCCACAGAATTGAAGACATGCTGATATTTCCTCACACAAATGATGGAATTGCCTCAGTTGTGGAGCAATGTCGTCAAGAATGGCATTGTTGTTTCAGTCCAGGAAGTTTCAAGTTAACTGACAGGTTGAGATCATGCAGCACAGAAGGGTGAGGATTGAGCAGCCCCTTGCAGCTAAACACCGCCAGTGGTAGCCAGTGCCCACTGTCAGTTACAATTGAGTGGTGTTTGCAAATGGTAATGAGTGGGACTGCTCCCTTGATAGTAGGTTGATTTCACATGTCAGTTATTGTACTCACACGGTGAATGTCAGGCCTAATCATTTGCATTCAGAAACAAAGAACTGAAGCATCTAGTCAACCTCACCTCCAGCAAGTTCAAGGGTACAGGTAGGTGGACAAGTAGCCAGTCATGCTCGTCCCCTGCCATCACATTTAGCATAGACCACCCAGGAAGAGAGTTGGTGTTACACCTTTATTCAAGATTAGACCTTCTGCACAATTGGGGATCGTCTACTACATGCAACACCCAGTGCCAGGGTGGAGACCAGCAACACACAGGCAGCTGCTGCCAGGAGACCATATCCAAGAGAGTGGGGCACTGCAAAGGGAGAGAGTAGTTACAGCACAATATACTGCTGCCACAATGCCTGAAGCAGAATCTCTGCTCACCTTCACTGTGAAGCATCTGCTCAGATGCAGCATCCTCTGCGTCAGTCAGGATCATGCGCTTACTGGACACCACAATCCTCTCAGTTGAACGCTTCTCTACAGCATCAAGAGCCCTTTCTGTGAAAGGAAGGAAAGGGTTACAGGCCATTCATTAGAGAACTTGCCAAAAGCACAAATCAGAAGGTACTCACTCTGCTTTCCACCTCTGCATTGCTGTGTGCAGCGGTCCGTAGCAGTGGGGTGGCACACTTGTGTACTGCAGTGGATGTACACCTGGAAACATACAAGGGAATCAGGGCTGGTCAACTAGGCAGTAGCTAAGGATTGACACTAGATACTACCATTTCCTTCAGTGGAGCAAAGGATGCAGGATCCACAAAGGTGAACATCTGCACAATGAACCGCTTGTAGTGGGTGGGGAAGGGAAGACCAGAAGAGCCATCTACAGGAACCAAGGTGGTCTGGTAACGGTCATCCTGGTAGGGACACCTGGGGAAGCACTGCAGTTTAGCATTCAGAGAAAGGGGGGATAAGGACAGTGTTAGCAGGAATATTCCAGTTACCCATCAACCAGAAGACTCCACTGGGGCAGGCTGAGGGGGCTGGGGGTGGATGTAGCCCAGCAGTGTTCCAGAAGCAGAACAAGGTTTGGGTCAGTCCTCTCCAAGATCCGCACTTCCACATACACAGGCTCTCGTAGCACCTTGGTCACAGGATAGTCCTCATCTCTGTAGTAGTCACTGTATGCGTCAGCTGCATTGGGAATGCAGAGGGTCAACACCATGGATGGTCATGCAAGTACAGTTATGGCACACCAACACCTAGCTTTACCAGCAGCACATGCTTTTCCTCCTTTTCCCTTGGCACACTGCCCACTAGCCAGCCTGAGCTCAACTCGAAGAGGCCCTGGAGCAGCTACTGGGAGGGGAGGTGGTACAGTGTTCACCTCAGCCACCAGAGAAAGCACCTCACTGCCAAAATACCTGCACTGGAACAGCAGCCTGCAGAGGAAGAGCCACAGATCAGTAACCAGAGACATGCTTAGCACTAGAAAAGCCAGCTACTCACTCAAAGACACTGTCCCTTGTGATGGAACCCAGAGGGCCAACCCCCACTTCATATGTGGAAGACAACCTGTTCTCGTAGACCACATATTCCCCTTCCACCTGGAAGAGCAGAGGCCATTAGTAGCACTGAAATAACAGCATGTGCTAGCCAAAGTAGTTAGACCTACCCTTGCTGTGGTTCCACAGGAACTGACCGGGAATTGAAAGACAACGAAAGCAGAAGTAGTGCTAGCAGGACCACAGTTGCCATTACCAGGACCCTCCAGCAAGCTGATGGAATCAAGGTCAAGCACAGGCAGAGTAGCAACTCTGGACACCACAACCATGAACTGACCATCCCGGAGACAGTGGACAGTTACTGTAGGAGGTACACAGACAAATGGTTAAAGGCAATCAGTACCTAGTCTGCAAACAACCTATTATAGCCCTCATTCACCTTCATTTGGAAAATAGCACTGTTGATCAAAGCAACAGTTGAGTGCTTCACAATCTGCACTGCTAATGCCAGGGTCTCCACATGGCACTCTTGCATCAACATCACATCTATGGAAAGTATCTTCTGGTCCAAAATACTTAGTTTGATCTTGTGCCAGGACAAACCCTAGCAATGCAAATAATAGTCCAAACTGTGCAAAACTACCCATAATGAAAACCACCACACTGCTGTAAAGGATTGTTCCCCCTCCACTTTATTAAATACTGTCACACTCTAATTGTCACAGCTGGGTAATCAGGGCGAGTGGCTCTCACCACATGAGGACATCTCTGCAGAAAGGTGCCGCTCGTTAAACTGTTTCTTTTTCTTTTTTTTAAACCTCAGCTCAATGAAGTAAAGTTTATGCCAGACAGCTATAGGTAATGTAGTGTAGAATACCCCATTCCGATAGTTGCAAATCTTCTTGATGATTTTATTACAATCACGTTAATTGGCAAATAGCTTGTTAATTTCATGGGCGCAGGAAGATATCAGGGCTTTTCCTGTCTGACTGACTTTCGTAATGTACTTTTAATTCAGGGATTGTACACGCAATTGATTTGGGAAAAGCAAAACAAAATTACGTTGTGTTGTGATTTTAAGTATAAACATTATTATACAGTTCTGTAATAGATGTTATTTTTCAGTGCATATGATAGCAGTTTCCCACGTTTAAGTACCTCTGATTGTGACTTCTTCTTTTTGTGTCTACAATGCAGTGATATATAGCAGTCTCCCATTTTTTCCCACAGACCTTTGCATGTGTGTTGAACTCTGCAAGGTTTTCTGTCTGGTAGTAGAGGGCAGGTGAGGCAGTGCTCCAAGATGTGGTCTGCTTCTCCACATTCACAGGTGGTTGGTCCAGTCTTGTAGCCCTATTTGTTTAGAGCAACCTTGGATCGTCCTGTTCTTGTTCTGAGGCGGTTCAGGGTTTTCCATTGGGTCCACGGTGCGTCTGAGCCTGGAGGGAGTTCCTCAGCAGGTGGTATCTGCATGTCAACTGGTGGGGGTTCCTTTTGAAGCTTTTCCTACCTGGGGCCTCATTGATCATTGTGGATACACCTTTTTTTTTCTACACGCTTTTCCCCCAGTTTTGTGCCTATGCACTTTTCTCTGCCAAATTTGGGATCTATTAAACCCAAACCTGACGGGAAAAATTGCGGCAATTTACACCCATTTTGACCATGGCGCACCGTGATTTACACCCTTTTTGAAGAACAGGAGGAATTGGCGACGCAGCTGCTGAGTCAGAGAATTGCAGTGTGCGAGGGAGAGAGGAGTGCGCATTATAGCCAGTTTAAAAAAACAATCAAAGCCGCAGCAATGTCCGGTTTTCTTCATGTAATTGGAGCCATTGACTGCACTCACATCATGATTTGGGCACCATCGGTGAATTAATTCGTATATGTGAATCGCAAAAATGTGCATACGATCAATACCAAAATCATATGTGACGCCAACATGCTCATAACGAATGTATCGACGCGTTGGCCTGGCTCTACACATGATTCATTCATCGTGACGCACAGCAGTGTGTGGGCGAGATTGGGGGCAGGTGCTGCGTTTGACGGCTGGCTTCTTGGTGAGTGCATGTAGGCCACACAGTATACTCATTCATTGAAAGCTGCTGCTTATAATCATCAATTCAAGGCTGATACCCCCATCGTTGTGATTCATAGGTGATAATTGCGACTTCCTGAGGGAGTAGCTGCTAATTACCATCCCGGATCCACAGGGTGGCCAGGTAACCCAGTATAATGAGGTCCATGCCCATGCGCGCTGCGTCGTGGAGCGCGCCATCGGGCTCCCGAAAGGCCGTTGGTGCTGCCTGGATGTGTCGGGTGGTAGGCTCCTCTACCACCCAGAAAAGGTCTGCAGAATCATCTGGGCCTGTGCTATCCTGCACAATGTGGCAGTGAGGCGTGGGGTGCCGCTGCTGCCGGGCCCCCTTCCCGTCATGACGGTTTTCAACGGGGACTAAGGAGATGAGCTGCGATGATGCAGCGGTTCTGAAGCTGCCCGCCCACCTCTCAACCCTCATGTTGAGCTACAGAATAAATATATATGTATATATATAGCCAACGAGTTTCTCAGTTTCAGTCTTTCAAAGTTGTGTTTAACTTTCAGTATTGCAAGAACCTTATATTTCATTCCTTGTACATTTGACTTCCACAGGTTGAGACCAAAACATGACATTGTAATTTTTGACCCTCTGTGTAACTGAAACAAAACACGCTCCTCCTTTATTTGACAAATGATTCAACAAGAAGGTTCATTTATTTTTTTATGGCCTCTGTAAGACTTGTGACCGCTGCACTCGGCGGTTTTTTTTACGCTTGTTGGTGAGGTCGGGGCTGTGGCTGATTAGATGAGATTGTTTTAATTTCCGGAGGAGAAATTGTTCGGTCCAACATTATGTGTTCATTTCTGTTGTGATTCTACAGGTGTTCTTGTATGTTCTTGTTAATAAATAGACCATAAGACGAGGTGATCATACAGAATTAGTGCAAATACCTGCCGAAGAGGACTCTCTTCCTCGCCTGCACCTCACTAACAGGCATGGTATCTCACTCTCTGAGACATTTCACTTCTTTCGGCGTTTCCCATCCATGCTTCACCGTCTTCCACTGACGTCACTCCACAAATCCCCAGAGCACACATGGCTACTTTATATGCAGGTGCTCATTTGCATTGACTATATATGGTTGTGTCTGGGCGTGTAGAGGGCCGGATATGAGGCGTGTTCATGTCCACACTTTTCTTGGGTCTGGTGTGATTTATCAATGGAAATTGCTGTTCATCAGATCAAGGATCCATTTGCGTGTGACAGGTCCAAAGTGTTTGATGACTTCTGTGAAGATGTTGTCTAGGCTTATGGCTTTACCAGTCTTAAGGCTGTTAATGCTGATTTTGAGTTCTTCAAAAGAGAATGCCTTTGTCAGTCCGGTGGTTTGGGAGTATTTTAGTTGGGCTATCTTTGGTCTTGGCTTTTTTTTTGGTGGATTTTCCATTGAGTAGCAGCTGGTGTGCATCATCATTAACTGTGGTGGTATAGTGTTGCTGGGTTGGGGCTGAAGGATCATTGCTGATTTTTTGGATTAGGCTCCATGCCTTTTCGCTGTTTGCTGCCATATCAGTTGTCTCCACCAGGTTCTGCCACTTCTGCTGGCGTTGTTCTGATAGGGAAGTCATGAGTTCCTCACCTGCTTTGATGGTGCTTTCAGCAAAGGGATCATCTTCATCGAGCTGCTGGTATTAGTCATACAATTTGGTAGTTTGGGAGTTGAGGCCCAGGATGTATTGGGTGCGGCCGCCTCTTGGGATGTTCTTGCAAGCTGCTTGCTGCACAAACTTAGTGAACTTGTAATGATTCTGGGGGTTTCGGGGGCAGATAGGCCATCCTCCTTTCCTGATCTTCTTTGAAGGCAGGCCAGTTTGCTTTTGCAAAGTTAAATCTTCTTCTGAATGGGACTGTTGCCAGGGTGATAGCAGCATTGACTGTGAAGCCAATGGGATGATGTTGAGTCCTTGGAAGTGGCTCCAAGACCAGCTTTTTGCACAGTCCAGCAATGGTGTGGCTGGCAAATGCAATATCGGGGTTGTAGCCTGCTTCCTAGCGTCCACTGTTGAAGACTTGGGCTGTTTGGGATCATGGATCAGATTGAGTTGGTTGTTTTCAGCCCATGTCTCTGCTGCATCTCCATCTGTGTTGTCATTGGCATAGCCCCATCGTGTACTATGGCAGTTGAAATCTCCAATTACAATCATCGATTTTTCAGTTGGTGTTATTACAGGCATCTCTAGGGGTGTGGGAGCTGGTTTATAGACTGAAGTGATGGTAACTCCTTGGAGCTGAACAGTTAGAACGTCAATGTTGTTTATGTCACTCTTGGAGGTTGATTCGGCGATTGTTCCGTTTTTTGCCAGTATGACACTTCCATATTTCTCATGGGGTCTTTCTGTGAGTGTGGTCATGCCTTGCACATGAGGACGGGGATGTTGTAGTGCTTGGTGGGTTTCTTGTAGACAGAGAATATCACAGTGATATTCTTTGCAATGTTTTGCAACAAGTTCTTCCTTGGTTGCAGACAGTCCTTCAACATTCAGAGATATAACAGTCAGTGCTGGCTTTAGATGGTGGCATTGATCTCTCTTCCTGCTCTGGGCTGGGGGGGGGGTTAGGTATTTGTAAAACTTCTGGACATCTCTTGTCTTTGGCTCAGCTTTGAAGTGTTTGGTAGAATTCGCAAATGGCACCTGGATATCGACCGGGATCGTGAAGTGAACGCTTCTACCTTGATCCCCAAGGTTACTGACAGAAGACATTCCTTGACTCTTGATTGAGGGAATCTCATGATGAGAAGCGAGTATACGATTTTTAACACAAACCAAGTCATCTTGACTCCAGAACATCCAGACACAAGGCAAATGCATTGTCTGATTGACAGGAAGAACACTTTGCATTTACTTCACACCATTGGAGTTTACTCAAGTCACCCTTGGGACAAGATTAATAAAGAAGTTTTAGAAAATTAATGGGGACCTATTATGCTGATCCTTCTTTTAATACATATTAGTAATGTTGGTTGTCCATTCTCAACCTCTGTAAAGTTTCTAATCATAAGATACAGAGGTTTTGCCATAATCCTAGAACGTGATTTTGTGAACGTGATTTCCTCTCTGAACAGCTCCTCCTGAGATCTTTGTGAGATCCGAGCAAAACCTGACGTAAGGTTATGCCGCCCAATTAGTACAGACTTAGCCAAAGCCAATCACGGTCCTGGACCTGCCCACACCGGAAACTATTCCAGCAGACATGAACAACTGCGGATCAAACTATGCCGTAGTAGCACCTACACTTCCAAAAATCCAAAAGAGGAACCGCAGATCATGAGGTGCAGTTTTGTCAGTATCTCTCCAAAAGCTGCCCATCCGTTTACTTTTGGAGGCAAAGAAAAGCACATATTTCTCTTCCAAAAGACAATGGGTCTCATTCATGAAACAATAGTAAATTTGTGTGTAGATTTAGACATAAAAGCCTACGCTACTAAAAACTTACTCCGGATTCATGAACACCGCGGGAAACTCAGATCTGATTGTAAAGACTTGAGTATGATCATGAATGCCAATCCACCTTAAAGTGACAGCGCGCTCCCGGTAATCAGCTATTAGCATAAATCCCCGCCCATGAATTGCCAATGACCACTATATAAGGAGGTGTAGATGGATCCAGTCGACCTGTCAGTCATGGCGTAAACAAAGAAAGAGAGAGAGAAAAAAAAAAGACATTCTGAAGCGGAGATAGAAATAATTTTGGGTGAAGTGGAATTATGAAAAAACATTTTATTTTCATCTGTTAGCAGTAATGTGACAGGGACTGGCAAAGCAAAGGCCTGGAGGGAGGTGATAGATGCCATTAATATTGTCTTTGTAGTCCAAAGAACTATGTCCGAGGTGAAGAGTAAATGGTTTGACATGACACTGGAGGCAAAGAAACGCATATGCGCACTCAAAAAAATACATCAGCCACAGAGGGGGCTCACAGTCACAACTCCTCCCATGAATAACAAAAGACCGCAAAAGACATTCCTGAAGAAATCTGTTTTTCTGCTCCATCAAATAATACCGTGGCTGTAGCTCCTTTATACTCTTCACAGCACCTCCACCTCAACGAGCAGCAGATGTGGCTCATTGAGGTGGAGGTGCAGACAGTAGGAGGGGGGAGGGCCTGCAGGGCAGGACCATCACAGTCACTTTTGGAAATTACAATTTTAATTGATATTGTGCTCTATTATGTACACAATACACAGATACCTTTGAAACACGTGATATAGCCTAAACATGACAAACAATTAAAAATATAACACATTTAGTTAAATTAGTTGGCAATTGGCAGGTTTAAGGTCCAGATTAGAATCATGATTGTGAATTAGCTATGTGAATCAACTCACTACATTACACATTCTGTCTACATGTTGAATGATGTAATTAAAAAATAAAAGTGGAGGCATGTCGCTGTCTCCGTCAGGTATAGTTCCAGACAGAGAGGTCTCTCTAATTATGCCAGCGATGTGCTCATCTGCAGTTGATAGTTTGTCCCATAAATAACAGAAGGTAGCAAGTGACGTTCGTGACGAAATCTGTTTTTCTGCACCATGAAGTACTACAGCCGCTGTCCAGCCCCTAACAACATCCCGGGAGGAAACCAGACTCCAGCTCTGGAGCCTCATTTATCAAAAAGGATGTAAAGGTGCTACTAAATTTTCACGGACGGTGAAAAGCCAAAAATGGTGTACACCCAAAATATTTACACCCTTTTCAGATCTATCAAACTGTGCATATGCAAAGCTCTCCGCAATTTCCATTGATAAATCACACAGGACCCAAGAAAAGTGCGGACATGAATACACCTCATATCCGGCCCTCTACATGCCCAGGCACAACCATATATGGTCAATGCAAATGAGCACCTGCATATAAAGTAGCCATGTGCGCTCTGGGGATTTGTGGAGTGACGTCAGGGGAAGACGGTGAAGCATGGATGGGAAACGCCGAAAGAAGCGAAATGTCTCAGAGAGTGAGATACCATGCCTGTTAGTGAGGTGCAGGCGAGGAAGAGAGTCCTCTTCGGCAGGTATTTGCACTAATTCTGTATGATCACCTCGTCTTATGGTTTATTTAGGAACAAGAACATGCAAGAACACATATAGAATCACAACAGAAATGAACACATAATGTTGGACCAAACAGTTACTCCTCCAGAAATTAAAACAATCTCATATAATCAGCCACAGCCCCAACCTCACCAACAAGCGTAAAACCGCGAAGTGCTGCGGTCACAAGTCTTACAGAGGCAATTAAAAAAATAAAAACCTTCTTGTCGAATCTTTTTTCAACTACAGGAGGTGTGTGTTTTGTTTCAGTAGCACAGAGGGACAAAAATTACAATGTCATGTTTCGGTCTCAACCTGTGGAAATCAAATGTACGAGGAATGAAATATGAGGTTCTTGCAATACTGAAAACTAAACACAACTTTGAAAGACTGAAAGTGAGAAACTCGTTGGCTATATATATACATATATATTTATTCTGTAGCTCAACATGAGGGTTGAGAGGTGGGCGGGCAGCTTCAGAACCGCTGCATCATCGCAGCTCATCTCCTTAGTCCCCGTTGAAAGCCCTCATGACGGGGACGGGGCCCGGCAGCAGCGGAACCCCACACCTCACTGCCACATTGTGCAGGATAGCACAGGCCCAGATGATTCTGCAGACCTTTTCTGGGTGGTAGAGGAGCCTACCACCCGACACATCCAGGCAGCACCAACGGCCTTTCGGGTGCCCGATGGCGCGCTCCACGACGCAGCGCGCATGGGCATGGACCTCATTATACTGGGTTACCTGGCCACCCTGTGGATCCGGGATGGTAATTAGCAGCTACTCCCTCAGGAAGTCGCAATTATCACCTATGAATCACAACGATGGGGTGAGTATCAGCCTTGAATTGATGATTATAAGCAGCAGCTTTCAATGAATGAGTATACTGTGTGGCCTACATGCACTCACCAAGAAGCCAGCCGTCAAACGCAGCACCTGCCCCCAATCTCGCCCACACACTGCTGTGCGTCACGACGAATGAATCATGTGTAGAGCCAGGCCAACGCGTCGATACATTCGTTATGAGCATGTTGGCGTCACATATGATTTTGGTATTGATCGTATGCACATTTTTGCGATTCACATATACGAATTAATTCACCGATGGTGCCCAAATCATGATGTGAGTGCAGTCAATGGCTCCAATTACATGAAGAAAACCGGACATTGCTGCGGCTTTGATTGTTTTTTTAAACTGGCTATAATGCGCACTCCTCTCTCCCTCGCACACTGCAATTCTCTGACTCAGCAGCTGCGTCGCCAATTCCTCCTGTTCTTCAAAAAGGGTGTAAATCACGGTGCGCCATGGTCAAAATGGGTGTAAATTGCCGCAATTTTTCCCGTCAGGTTTGGGTTTAATAGATCCCAAATTTGGCAGAGAAAAGTGCATAGGCACAAAACTGGGGGAAAAGCGTGTAAAAAAAAAAAAGGTGTATCCACAATGATAAATGAGGCCCCAGGTAGGAAAAGCTTCAAAAGGAACCCCCACCAGTTGACCTGCAGATACCACCTGCTGAGGAACTCCCTCCAGGCTCAGACGCACCGTGGACCCAATGGAAAACCCTGAACCGCCTCAGAACAAGAACAGGACGATCCAAGGTTGCTCTAAACAAATAGGGCTACAAGACTGGACCAACCACCTGTGAATGTGGAGAAGCAGACCACATCTTGGAGCACTGCCTCACCTGCCCTCCACTACCAGACAGAAAACCTTGCAGAGTTCAACACACATGCAAAGGTCTGTGGGAAAAAATGGGAGACTGCTATATATCACTGCATTGTAGACACAAAAAGAAGAAGTCACAATCAGAGGTACTTAAACGTGGGAAACTGCTATCATATGCACTGAAAAATAACATCTATTACAGAACTGTATAATAATGTTTATACTTAAAATCACAACACAACGTAATTTTGTTTTGCTTTTCCCAAATCAATTGCGTGTACAATCCCTGAATTAAAAGTACATTACGAAAGTCAGTCAGACAGGAAAAGCCCTGATATCTTCCTGCGCCCATGAAATTAACAAGCTATTTGCCAATTAACGTGATTGTAATAAAATCATCAAGAAGATTTGCAACTATCGGAATGGGGTATTCTACACTACATTACCTATAGCTGTCTGGCATAAACTTTACTTCATTGAGCTGAGGTTTAAAAAAAAGAAAAAGAAACAGTTTAACGAGCGGCACCTTTCTGCAGAGATGTCCTCATGTGGTGAGAGCCACTCGCCCTGATTACCCAGCTGTGACAATTAGAGTGTGACAGTATTTAATAAAGTGGAGGGGGAACAATCCTTTACAGCAGTGTGGTGGTTTTCATTATGGGTAGTTTTGCACAGTTTGGACTATTATTTGCATTGCTAGGGTTTGTCCTGGCACAAGATCAAACTAAGTATTTTGGACCAGAAGATACTTTCCATAGATGTGATGTTGATGCAAGAGTGCCATGTGGAGACCCTGGCATTAGCAGTGCAGATTGTGAAGCACTCAACTGTTGCTTTGATCAACAGTGCTATTTTCCAAATGAAGGTGAATGAGGGCTATAATAGGTTGTTTGCAGACTAGGTACTGATTGCCTTTAACCATTTGTCTGTGTACCTCCTACAGTAACTGTCCACTGTCTCCGGGATGGTCAGTTCATGGTTGTGGTGTCCAGAGTTGCTACTCTGCCTGTGCTTGACCTTGATTCCATCAGCTTGCTGGAGGGTCCTGGTAATGGCAACTGTGGTCCTGCTAGCACTACTTCTGCTTTCGTTGTCTTTCAATTCCCGGTCAGTTCCTGTGGAACCACAGCAAGGGTAGGTCTAACTACTTTGGCTAGCACATGCTGTTATTTCAGTGCTACTAATGGCCTCTGCTCTTCCAGGTGGAAGGGGAATATGTGGTCTACGAGAACAGGTTGTCTTCCACATATGAAGTGGGGGTTGGCCCTCTGGGTTCCATCACAAGGGACAGTGTCTTTGAGTGAGTAGCTGGCTTTTCTAGTGCCAAGCATGTCTCTAGTTACTGATCTGTGGCTCTTCCTCTGCAGGCTGCTGTTCCAGTGCAGGTATTTTGGCAGTGAGGTGCTTTCTCTGGTGGCTGAGGTGAACACTGTACCACCTCCCCTCCCAGTAGCTGCTCCAGGGCCTCTTCGAGTTGAGCTCAGGCTGGCTAGTGGGCAGTGTGCCAAGGGAAAAGGAGGAAAAGCATGTGCTGCTGGTAAAGCTAGGTGTTGGTGTGCCATAACTGTACTTGCATGACCATCCATGGTGTTGACCCTCTGCATTCCCAATGCAGCTGACGCATACAGTGACTACTACAGAGATGAGGACTATCCTGTGACCAAGGTGCTACGAGAGCCTGTGTACGTGGAAGTGCGGATCTTGGAGAGGACTGACCCAAACCTTGTTCTGCTTCTGGAACACTGCTGGGCTACATCCACCCCCAGCCCCCTCAGCCTGCCCCAGTGGAGTCTTCTGGTTGATGGGTAACTGGAATATTCCTGCTAACGCTGTCCTTATCCCCCTTTCTCTGAATGCTAAACTGCAGTGCTTCCCCAGGTGTCCCTACCAGGATGACCGTTACCAGACCACCTTGGTTCCTGTAGATGGCTCTTCTGGTCTTTCCTTCCCCACCCACTACAAGCGGTTCATTGTGCAGATGTTCACCTTTGTGGATCCTGCATCCTTTGCTCCACTGAAGGATATGGTAGTATCTAGTGTCAATCCTTGGCTACTGCCTAGTTGACCAGCCCTGATTCCCTTGTATGTTTCCAGGTGTACATCCACTGCAGTACACAAGTGTGCCACCCCACTGCTACTGACCGCTGCACACAGCAATGCAGAGGTGGAAAGCAGAGTGAGTACCTTCTGATTTGTGCTTTTGGCAAGTTCTCTAATGACTGGCCTGTAACCCTTTCCTTCCTTTCACAGAAAGGGCTCTTGATGCTGTAGAGAAGCGTTCAACTGAGAGGATTGTGGTGTCCAGTAAGCGCATGATCCTGACCGACGCAGAGGATGCTGCATCTGAGCAGATGCTTCACAGTGAAGGTGAGCAGAGATTCTGCTTCAGGCATTGTGGCAGCAGTATATTGTGCTGTAACTACTCTCTCCCTTTGCAGTGCCCCACTCTCTTGGATATGGTCTCCTGGCAGCAGCTGCCTGTGTGTTGCTGGTCTCCACCCTGGCACTGGGTGTTGCATGTAGTAGACGATCCCCAATTGTGCAGAAGGTCTAATCTTGAATAAAGGTGTAACACCAACTCTCTTCCTGGGTGGTCTATGCTAGAAATGTGATGGCAGGGGATGAGCATGACTGGCTACTTGTCCACCTACCTGTACCCTTGAACTTGCTGGAGGTGAGGTTGACTAGATGCTTCAGTTCTTTGTTTCTGAATGCAAATGATTAGGCCTGACATTCACCGTGTGAGTACAATAACTGACATGTGAAATCTACCTACTATCAAGTGAGCAGTCCCACTCATTACCAGTTGCTATTTGCAAATACCACTCAATTGTAACTGACAGTGGGCACTGGCTACCACTGGCGGTGTTTAGCTGCAAGGGGCTGCTCAATCCTCACCCTTCTGTGCTGCATGATCTCAACCTGTCAGTTAACTTGAGAAACTTCCTGGACTGAAACAACAATGCCGTTCTTGACGACATTGCTCCACAACTGAGGCAGTTCCATCATTTGTGTGAGGAAATATCAGCATGTCTTCAATTCTGTGGGTCGCAAAAGGTGCAGGACAGCCTGCAAGGCTCATTAGGCAACAAGCCAGGAAATGTGCCAGACACTTCTACATCCAGGAATTGAGAAAAGGATGGATTCTCATGACTTACAGCTACATGAGCCACACAGTGGCAGCTGAGCACAGAATTTTCCAACCCATCAGTAAAGTGAGGACCTCTTGCATGAGTTGACGGGTAGGTGTCATAAATGAAAGCAACGCAGAGTGTGGCATATGCCCCTGCCTGTATGTTGATCAAGGGCATATTGAGGTGGTTGCCATATTAGATATTGCATGACACTGTTTTAAAAAAAAAAAAAACCTTCCTCTAGCCACTCCCAATACGCCATTAAGAAATGGCCTCAATCTGATGAGGGATTCTATATAGTTATCCTGCGGAAAGGAAAAGTTAACGGACAGACATGGGGTTGACATAATTTCCTCTTTTGGAGGGTGGGGGCATAACTAGCCACACCTGAATGTGAGTTCCTGTAATTTAACTGCCCTGGTTTCAAGTCATTAATCAGTGGTCCTAACGTCAAGTAGACCTGGCAGAACATGATACTCCTCAGGCTTGAAGTTCAAGTATAGTTTATAGAAAACAGGTCATGCCTTTAAGGGATGGTTTTTAGCTTCCCCCCCCCTTCTTGCCAGCTCACCAGTAGCCACTGGTGGGCACAAATGCTAACCTCGAGTTTCACACTGCAGTTCATAACTGAAGCCAGGTGGTCAGTCAGCAAGTTACAGCATCGTTCTCATTTAATTTGCAATTGCGTTGAGCACGTGATGTCACATCCAGAGTTTCTAATATTTGTAACCACCTGACAAGGAAATGGTGGCGCAAGTTAGTGCAGCTCAAGGGAGGTGTTCCCTGCCCCCACCCTCCACTCACCATATAGTGAGTATGATTGAAATGTAACTGGCGACTGATAATTATCAGTGCTCATTCTAACTTAACAAGTAGAACTGGCGACGCATGATAATCCTTAGGATTTTTGGAGTTCAAGTGAATTATGATCCTGCCATGTTCATGCTTTTTTTAAATATTTGTTTTATTGTTTATTTTACTCTGTCATGCCTGACTATTCTTTGGATTATGTATTATTTGGCTGCCTCGATTTATTCATGTAACCCTAGTGAGGAATAAGCGGGTATAGAAAATGGATGGATTTGTTCATGTATTGTCTTAGTTTGCTTTTCCAAATTTTGCATTTTAACACTTTATTCTGGTTCATGTTTTGTATTTTGCATTGTCTTCTCACAGCCGTTCTCTGTCAGATCGTTTCCCGTGCTGCTGTTTCCTCGCCTTGTATTCATTGAGTTCCTGATTCTGACTGGATTGCCCGACTACCGATTTTTGGTTTTCCCTTTTTGATTACTTGTTGCATCTGTGTTTTTTTTTTTACCCATTTCTGCCCGACTTCGATTTTGTGGATTGCTGCCCTGTTTACGATACGGATTGTCCTCTGGCTTATGAGTTTGCTTCCCCCATAAACCTCTGCCTGTGTACCGAATCTGTTTATGTCGACTACGATTTTTGTTTGCTGCCCTGGTTATGAACCCTTTTCTGTCTCACTGGAATTTGACTTTTGGATTGCGGATTCTGTACTGTCACCTTCTGCCCTGCCGGTATTACCCCCCTCGCTCAAAAGAACTCGTTATTTTTGCAATCCTGTACTCGCATTTGGTTCCAGATCGCTACCTCACATAAAATTTAATTAAATGATTGGATATGACCTTTTTACAGTCATTATTTTTAAAGGATGGTTTTGAGCTTCCCCTATAGCCACTTCACCAGTAGCCACTGGTGGGTACAAAAATGCTAACCTCGTGTTCACCACAGTGCAGTTCGTAAACACTGAAACCAGGTGGTCAGTTAGCAAGTTACCAGCATCGTAATCATCATTATAGTTAAAATTTGCATAGCTGCGATTGTGTCAAGCACGTGGCTTTAAATGATCCAGAGTGTCTAATGTTTGTAACCACCTGAAAGCTGTGACAACGACATACCGGCGCAAGTTAGTGCGGCTCAAGGGAGGTGTTCCCTGGACTCAACCTTCACTCAGAAAGAGACACTATTTTCCGTGTGAGTGAGGTCTCTGAAAGCAAATCAGTCTTAGGGCAACCTCTGACTCATTTAATATAACCTGACACTAACCAAGTTTTAGTACTCACTCGCACTCAATTAGTGTGAGTGTTGTTTCTGAATACGGGCCTTAGTCTCAGCCAGAACAGGACTTGAGAATGGCATTGTAGACTTGGCAGTTCTCCTGGATTAGAAATCGGCTAACATGCTTGCAGGCAAACGGTTCAGTGTTCTTTGAGTTGGGAGTAACTGCAGTGAGCACAAAAGCTCATGGCATAATTTTTCCAACATGCAAAAGGCTCAATCTGTCTTCTGACATGACGTATGCAGCATGAGAACATCAGATTTTTCTTACACCATTCTAAGAATGGTGATGCTGCAAAACAAGCAGAGATGACTGAGCAGCTGTGGTGCTGAAACACTTGAGCAGGATGTTTAGCTCACAAGTTCGAGTATTTGCTGAATGTTTCTAGGTGAAAAGGACAGCGTCATGTATTGACATTGCATTCATAAGTCTAGGATTCTCCTCCCCACACACACACATTCCTGAGTGGGACTTTCCATGGGAGCATTATGATTTCTAACATCCTTGCTCACTTGGATACTATTGCTGGCTGATCTGCAGTCAACATCAGTGTTTTGATCTGCATCAATTTGGGTTATGCTTTCTGGAGTAAAGTTTGCACCACTACATGTAAATGGAATTGAAATTATTAGACCACTTTCATCAAAGGTCATGATGCAAAATTTACTTTTCCAAAGCTCCTCAGTCAAAAGGCAACATTGTTACAAATGCACTTAAACCCAAAAGTCACTGCATGTCATGCAAGAGTGACCCATGCGGTAAGAGTACCATACACAACCTCCAGCAAAATCTAAAAAAATCACAACTTTTTCGGCTTACCTTAATGTTTAGACACCAAGTGAAGTATTCGGGTGTGGAAAAATGTCGACCGTTCATCCAGTAAAGATAATTTACACTTTAATTTCTACAGCGGCTATACGTGCTACTAGTTTATAAAGGTTGCAGCCATGACACAGTTGACAATACTGGGGCATGCGCACTTTGCGCAGCGCATGCATAGTTCGCGATATCGCGTAGGCACGCACGTCCTGCGCTCACTTTCCGTGCGCCAGTGTGTTCGACACCCAGCTGTTTGTGTCATTGTGGGGCTTTATTTATTCGCATCTGGACTCTCTGAGTAATAATTTGCGTGCTTAAGCTTGCTTTGCGCCTAACAACATTAAGTTTGGAACTTAAGTTGGCTTTATGATATTATTCAATTGCTGTCGTCTCGGTGTTGCGTACTACTCTTAGGTGGCAGTGCGTACAGTAGCAGGATCATGTCGTCCGCTAAAATTTTAGTAAAGTGGTCGACGCCGTCTGTGTTTACGTCGCCACATATATACTCGGCCAGATAAAAACCTCAGCCGTCGCGGCTGCTGCTCTGGCTGCTGCTGCTGCTCTGGAAAGGACCTCTTGATTTGCCACCACTGGCACTCAATCAATAAATTCCACACCGTGCAATCCCTCATTTTTCTTCTTGTTTGTCGCTGATTACTACACGACCCTTTATAGTCTTGAAACAAATTCTGTGCAGCAATGTATGACCCAATGACATCATTTTATATTCCATTCGAAATAGAAAACGCACACGAGTGCATTTAAGGCTGCCCCACATTAACGACAATAAATTGTCATTAAGAAGGAAAAGAACCTTACTTATAATTTTGCCCTTGTGTAGCTATTTGGCTGACTATGTTATCACACTTATACTTATCACCAAACGAAGTAAACTATCTCGATCCTTAACCCAACGCATAGGGAATGCTGTCCCTATCCCTGTGCCTAACCTTAACACAACTCATAAAGAATGCTATCTCTATCCCTAACCCTAACCTTAACCCAACTCATAGGGAATGCTATCCCTAACCCTAACCTTAACCCAACTCATGGGGAATGCTAACTCTATTCCTGTGCCTAACCTTAACCCAACTCATAAAGAATGCTATCCCTATCCCGAACACTAACCTTAACCCAACTCAGCCACAAACAAATGGTTTGTTCTGCTCAAATTATTCTACCCAGTGTCAACAGATCAGGCAACTCACCAGCATGAAAAACATCAAAATGGATATTCACTCAACGTCTCCTCATCGACAACAATAAATAAAAGAAAAAACGAATATATTATTTCTTTTTATATATATACTTCCAGATATCTTTCACCCTTCAGCGATGAATGGAAACTAATGGCACCGAGCTGGTAACAAACTCAGTTGGTGTAGTGGTTAAGGCCACAGTGAATGGTGTGATTAACATTGCTTTCTCCACAGGTTTCCTGGTTTGAATCCCGCTGTAGACACAAATGTAATTTATGACTTAACATGTAAACCTTTGTTCACAGCCTCATTGACAGAGGGGAGGAATCATAATAGAAGAATAAGTAGTTGAAGAGAATAGGACATGGAGTAAATGACACGAGGGAACAATACTGATGTGGAAAGCTGAATTACCACAAAATTTTTTTTACTTTCGCCGCATCTACCCCTTCCTTTTAAAATTTCCCCCCCATCATTCTAAACCCCCTTCTCACTCATAAAACCCCCCCCAAAAATATTTGTGCCCCCTCTTAAAATTATTCTGGCCAAAAAAAGTGGAGGTTGTGTGTGGTACTCTTGCCGACTCATGCTACTGTAACATGTCCAGGAGGCTCATTTTGCCACTGCCTCTTGCCTCCAATGTTTCAAGCCAAGCAGCAAAATTTATTTAATCTGTTATTTGGCTGGTTGTGAGATGTCAGAGTTCCAGTAACGGACATGTTTTTACTGTCACAAATCACAAATGCAAATATTCACCAGCCTTTGTTCTACCAGTTGTTAAATGGTGCAATGCACTGTAATTTCCAGAAAATTGCTCAGAACATCAATATTGCCAAATGGAAATCTTGTATACTGTAACTTGCCATGAATCTGTTTGACCTGACCTATCCTGTCCTCTGCATAAGGCCTTCATAACTGACTTTTCTGGCATGTGTTAAAGAACTGACAGCCTTATGCATGTCTTCTGCTGTTCTGTCCATACACTTAGCAGCCATTGCATCTAGTGGTGACATCTGGTTCTGTTAGTGGTGGGCATAAACCTTCCATCACTGCAGGAAGAAGGTGTCCAATAATGAAAAAACATGGTGGCAGGCATGATGACATCCTGGGATGTGCCTGTGCCTCTTGCTCTTTCTGCTTGAGGCCTTTCTCACAGTTCAAGTAAAGCAAGTTCCAGATAGCAAGCACCTCCGCTTCGGATCTGCCCTGGCTCTGGGCCGGATCAGCTGGAGTCGGCACTGAGCCGGGCCAGATCGGGAGTGGAGGTGCTTGCTACCTGGGGTCTTTTACAGCACAGGTCCATCAGATATTAGGTAGTTTTAGATTTGTGAAGGGTTGACTTTCACCAGTTTGGGTGTGGCTAACCATAAAGTTGATAACAGCAGTTGACCAAAAGTAGCAGCAATTTAGATTTCACAGAGCATCTGTCAAGGGAATCTCTTGTGACCAGAGTCATTTAAATTCTGCAGCCCACAAGCACTGGTCAGTGAGGATTTTTACCCCTTTTATTGACAAAGATCAAGTTACCCATGTGTACAAACAATGCGTTTAATGAATATTTAATAAAAGTAACAAATATTAACTCAAAAAATACGATACGCAAGAGGAAAAAAAATAGTATTTATGTGAAGAATGTTTACGCTTTAGATGTGTTTGTTTTTTAACAGCTTGCCTTGTTTTGGAGGAATAATGCAATGTACTGCTCACATGCTTTGGATGTTCCCTGATGTATGGACATTAAACTCAGTGGTGAAAAACTGTGCAGCAAAAAGCAATCTTCAGTCGACTGTCTACTGAAGAAAGGCATTCTGTACCTTACATCAGAGTTCCAACGCTTGAATTTTACCGCATTTTTATGGAGAGGCCCAATGATTTTGAAATATTACAAATTGCAGGTGGAAGGAAGATATCACTGTGGCTTCTACGGAGTCACTACAGCAGCCATACTTCACTGTTGAAGGCCACTTAATCCCCATGTTTCCATGTTTTTGAAGGAAGAGGACCTATTAAGATTGCAGGAATAGCTGAATGCAGAATTTGCTAGTTCATGCCAATTTTTTGTTTATTTTCACTTTTGTGTCTTGTCTACCCAGCACTATGGGCTCTCTCAGTCAAGTGACCAGCCATGGCTATGATGATAGATGAATATCACAGTGACCAGTGATGTCACACAAGTGTCTCTCTCTTCATGAAAAGGGTATTCATAGAGAATAAGTGCCCAATCATTAATTCATTATGAAGAGTAAAGAAATGCAAAACTGGCATTTCTGTTTTAGCCAATCAACATAAAAGGAGCACGATGAATCATCCAAAAGGCTGTGTATTACTTCTTTAAAAGACTTGACAATTACAATGGGTAGCGGTTCCGATCAGCACCTACCGGCTGTAACACAAAGGGGAACCGTTTGTCACAAAATAGGGGCATTTTATTGACAAAGGCGCAAGAAGTCGGGTAAACAAAGACTCTAAATATAAAGCAGGACAACAGGTCAGGCTGAGTGGGCAGGAACGTCTTAAAGGCACAGACTGCCGGATGCTCGTTTGTTTTCTGTGTACGCCCCCTCTGGAGCGCACCCAGAGTCCTTTCATAGGTACGGGCAGGCCTAGGACAAGTGTGGCTTACCTGTAATTAAGAACAAAGACAAGACCAGACAACCTGCAGAGGTCGCCAACAGCATAAATTCAACAGAAGGGACGAGCACCAGGGCTGGGGGACGGAACAGTATCAATCAAAGGCACTCAGTGATTATTCAACAGATGAATATTTGAAGATGGGGAGCAAGAGAGCAATCGTTGGCCCACAACTTTGAAAGACAGCTCTGCCCTCTGCAAGCTGTATGGCTACCTGAGCTTTCATTAAACATTCAACACTTTCATTAAAAGACACAGAAACATCATTTAAAAAGAAAAAGGGCAAGTATCTTGTCTTGCACTGATAGGATTCACTATATATCACTATTAAGGTTATTTTAGCATGCACGCAGACAATAACAAGCAATATAGAGCAAAACAGAATATAGAATATAGAAATATCAGGCAGGTATAGTTATAAACTGTGTCAGACTGTACACAAATGATGAAAGGAAACAAGAAACCAAGGACTGAAGTGAACCCTGATAGATGTTTTCAGTCATTTTTATCATGTTACAGTGACTTTGCCATATTTTTTAATGAGATTTTAAGTGGGGGGTGTGACATTTACAGCAACGTGTTGGCAGTGCAGTATTTGCTAAACTCAGATTTACAGCATCTGAGGTGTTCTCAGTCAAGAGTCACTTACTGTATGAAAAATCATCCTTCCCTGCATTATGGTATTTTTTTGTTGTTGTTAAACAGTTTTAAAGACAAATACCAGCGCCGATTACCTGGTACAAAGGTGAATCCTTTCTGTTCTGCTTCCTTTGTTTGCTTGTAAACTCCACAGCCGCGTGCCGCTCCTCTCCAGGGTCTGTGGCGTTACTCATAGCGCTTTTGTACCGTCTATCCAGCGAAAGCTCACGCAGCCGGGATACTCGAACAATTTTCTGCGACCAGCCATCGGGGGATTCAGAGAACTTAACGTGGCTCTTCACATAGGTTCTTGCGTAATTTTGCAGGAATCTTGTGCACCTGCAGCGAGGTCGACATGCTCCAACGCAGCCATCCTTCACGAAAAGAAAGGCGATAACTCTATCCCAAAATTCCTGGTGCCAGCAATATTTCAACATTTTGAAGTATTTGAAACATCCCAAATCTAATCTGAATAAATAATATTTGTTTCCACAATGGCTAGAAAAATCAGATGGTTGTCAAATAATGCCAAGGAGGCGTTCATTTTTTTTTTTATGACGACAAATACATTGATCCATGTATCTGCGTGTATTTGTCATTTCTTACACTTTAAGCATATTAAGCACAATACAATATCATATAATATAATAGGCTACTCTATAGGACTATTATTAATATTGCCATACTGGCAAATGTTATATAAGGGCTCTATAAAGTACAAATTACGTAGGCAATGTGTAGGATAGACAGCGCTGCCGCGTAGGGTGAAGATCGCGGAGAGAGCGCTGGAACGTCGGCGGAGCAGCGGGAAGCGACGTCGCCTCGACGTCGTGCCAATGGGCAAACTATCTTTGTGCTACACAGCATCTACTTTTCCCCATACGTTGCATTTACGGCGGCGCTACGTCGCTGTGCTGTTTGGGTGGGTGCTTAACATAATTTTCGAGCAACATCGCGGACCCGTAAAAGCCTTAAACAAACAGACAGGTACTGTGACTTAACTCATGAAATGCCACCATTTTTAATTTGAATTTTGAATGGTCTGACTTCACCTAGGCACACATTCGAAAGTCGGCAAATTGAAAATTTCACTGACCTTATAGAGACAAATCCAAAATCCACCAACGGCAGAGAACTCCGATCAAATCCAAAATTCAGCAAGTCGGTGCTCCATTTCAAATCCGAAATCCACCAACAGCAGAGTATTCCTTTCCTGATGCAAAGCATCAATGCCGAAATCCAACACGCATGTAGCCTATTTATAATGCACAAACCTGTACTCTGCCACCTCTCCTTGAATCGGCATCTTAACATAGTGGAGGGTGTAGAATCTGAATATTTGGGTAATTAGTTCAATCCAGAGCCAGCAGTAAAACTTTTATAATCTAGGATGTTCTTGCAGCCTGCCTGTGGGGGTAGCCTCTCTGGCTTTGAGGCCGGAGCCACAAAGCTCTGCGGGTCTCATGTCTCCTGCAAAAGTCAAATCACTGTCCCCACTGAAGTTAAAGTGCAGTTACATTAATCTGTTTAAAATAATCTAAATCTCTGAGAAATTCATAATATGTTTATGTTCAATATCCTGTGAAGAAATCACTCATATACTTATAACCCAATTAAACTATAATACTCTATCTTAAGGCTTTTTCATGACAACTGCATCATATGAGTACATCTTCCTATCATGTTTGGTCTTGTTATTCTCGGGGGAATCCAAGGAGTTGAATGGAGCATGTTTCATTTCTCTTGAAATTATGGTTCATCCTCTCTGGGAAACTCCTGAAAAGATTTTACGCGGGCAATTACCCTAGTCTCCTCTCTCTGCCAGGAAGTCTATTACTCCCCCAAATGGGGGAAAGCCCAAATCGCAAATGAGAATCAGCACCTCCAAGCCTGAGACCATGGTTCTCGACCGGAAAAAGGTGGCTAGCCCCCTCCGGGTTGGAGGAGAGCTCTTGTCTCAAGTGGAGGAGTTTAAGTATCTTGGGGTCTTGTTCACGAGTGAGGGAAGGATGGAGCGTGAGATTGACAAAGGGATCGGTGCAGCGGCAGCAGTAATGCGGTCATTATACCGATTTGTTGTGGTGAAGAAGGAGCTGAGCCGAAAGACAAAGCTCTCGATTTACCAGTCAATCTACATTCCTACCCTCACCTATGGTCATGAACTCTGGGTCATGACCGAAATAACAAGATCTCGGGTACAAGCGGCTGAAATGGGTTTCCTCCGCAGGGTGGCGGGGCGCTCCCTTCAGTTCAGTTCAGTTCAGTTCAGTTCAGAAAACTTTATTTATCCCATTTGGGCAATTCAGTTGACAGCTCCCAGTTCAATAAACACACAACAATACAACAATAATTCATTAAACAGACGGACAACACTCAACTCTCCATCAATCAATTGTCAATGAGTCAATTAAGCAATGGTTTCCCCAGCAGTGATACCCTGTATCTGTGCAAATATGCATAATAAATATTCAATCAAGGGGAGAATAATAAAAAAATAAATAATAATAAAATGAATAAAAATGAATAAATAGAGGATAATAAATAATGAATAAAGCGACAAAACACAAACCTACTCATTAAAACTGGCATTCATTAGCCTAATAACTGAAGGAGTAAAAGAGTTTGAGTAGCGATTTGTCTTCCTCAGGGGTGCATAATAGCGCCGCCCTGAGGGCATTAAGGTAAATCCTCCGGACATAACATGGTCTCCCCGCTTTATAATGCATTTCACTTTCTGGACTGCACGTTTCTTCCAGAGCACACTCAGATCTGTTAGCTGGACTCCAATAATCTTGGAGCAAATTCTCACTATCTGATTCAGACTGTTCTTATCCTTCACAGACAGACCATTAAACCAACAGATAAAAGAAAATGTTAAAAGACTCTCAATGAAAGAATAATAAAAGGAACATAAAATGGTTTTAGAAACACTTAAAGAGTTAAGCTTCCGCAAAAGATGGATTCTTTGTTGTCCCCGTTTGACAAGTGACTCTGTATTCTTATCAAACTTAAGATAAGAGTCAAATGTGGTTCCTAAATATTTGTAGGTTTCGACAATTTGGACTGGTTCACCATGTATCATGCTGTTTTTTGGCTGTACACTATTATTCCTAAAATTGATGATCAACTCCTTTGTTTTTGTTACGTTAAGATCCAAGAAGTTGTCATCACACCATTTGATAAAATCATTTAAAGCCGATCCATGATCCGATTGCGGATCCTGAAGAAGCGACAGCAGGGCGGTGTCATCAGAAAATTTTACTAGGTGACTGCCCTCTTGTGAAGCTCTACAGCTGTCGGTATACATGATAAAAAGTAATGGTGAGAGAACACAGCCCTGAGGGGAACCAGTGCTCGAAATGATGGGGGTAGACATGTGGTCATTAACAAACACACGCTGCATTCTGTCTGTTAAGAAGTTTAAAAGCAACAATAAAATCTGATCAGGGAGCATAAAATTAGAGGCTAGCCGTTCTATTAAAATATGGGGCTGCATCTTATTAAAAGCGGAAGAAAAATCAGCAAATAAAAGTCTCACGTGGGATTTAGGTTTTTCAAGGTGCTTTAGTGCTCGGTCTAAAATGAAAAGTTTTGCGTCATCAACACCTTTATCAGTTTGATAGGCAAACTGCAATGGATCTAGTCTGCCGTCAATTAAGGAGACCACTTTTTCTTTTAAGATTTTTTCAAAGTTTTTCATCACAAGAGATGTCAATGCAACTGGCCTGAAATCATGAAATTCTCTTGGATGATTTGACTTTGGAACAGGAATAATAATAGAGGTTTTCCATATTTGGGGCCCTTAGAGATAGGGTGAGGAGCTCTGTTACTTGGGAGGAGCTCAGAGTATGCTACTCCTCCACGTTGAGAGGAGCCAGCTGGGGTGGCTCGGGCATCTATATCGCATGCCCCCTGGACGCCTTCCTGAGAAGGTGTTCCGGGCATGCCCCAGGGAACCCAGGAGACGCTGGAGGGACTATGTCACTCGGCTGTCCTGGGAACGTCTCGGGATACCCCCCGAAGAACTGGAGGAAGTGTCCAGGAAGAGGGAAGTCTGGGCATCCTTGCTTAGACTGCTGCCCCCGCGACCTGGCCCTGGATAAGCGGAAGAAGATGGATGGATGGAACTCGGCTAACCAATCGTTGAAGTTCTTCGTTGAAGAATCGTTGAAGACTAATTGCTAAATTTCTTCCCCGCCGGCCAGCCAATCGTTTGGCAACCAATCGTTGAACTTCTTCCCCGCCGGCCGACCAATCGCTGAACTTCTTCCCCGCCGGCCAGCCAGTCGGTCCTTGAACTCACTCACTCACTCAGGTACTCAGTGACATTTGCGTTTGTAGGGGCCTGGCCACTGCTCGGCCCAGCCCAAAAAAGAATGGTTGACTCGAATAAAGTGAGAAAATGCCGAGATGTGCGGCTGCCTTTTGCAGCAATGTTTATTTGAAGAGCTGTAATAAAACGTTTCATGCGCAAGTTAACGTATAAACGCAAAGTTGTCACATTAATAGAGAAAAATTGTGTTTCGTGCTAGCTAGCTAATTAGCCATCCTATTGACTTGAACAGACCGCTGACTGAATGCGAATGCTAGCGATTGATAACGGTCACCAGCAAGCTACCTTGGCTCCCTTACCATTGCTCAGTGGGCCGGAATGACTCCGAAGTGTGCCAAGAATCGATACTACTTGAAACCGTGAAAAGAACATGACATTTATTGGATATACGGGGTTTTCAGACCCGAAGAACACCATCAAAATGCTGTTTTCTGATCGGCCAAGGCTAATATTCGTTCTAGAACCAAGACACAATAATGTTTTGTGTATATTTAATCATAATAGGGGTTTTGGCACCCATAGAACACAATGGACACATTTTCAAAACTGTGTGACATCATCAAAATACTGTTTTCTGATTGGCCGAGGCCAATATTCGTTATGGAACCAAGACACAATAATGTTTTGTTAATATTTAAACATAATAGGGGTTTTGGCACCCGTAGAACTCAATGGAAACAGTTTCAAACCTGTGTCTTTATCAATATTCTGTTTTCTGATTGGCTGAGGCCAATACAGGAATGCCCTCGACTACATTCACCAAAGGGCTTTTTGGAAGGTTCTTGTTTCACTTCGATAATCCAATGTACAATAGTCCAGAAAAGAAAGTTTCCTACACACGACTTTCGTCAACATGCTTTCTCCGCCTAGTCTGCCAACTCACTTTGAGGGTTGCCTATTTTCCGCCAAGTCAGGACCTGTTAGCCAGAAGTTGTGAGTGCTGTGTTTGGCTACAGGAATAATGTGTCGAAACACAAGGCGAGGCTCGCTATGATTGGCCAAAAGTAGTACTGCATTGCAGCAATGCAGGCCTTGTGCTATACCATAATTCCTTGCGGCACTGCAGCATCAGTCTTTTAGATGAATTAGGCCTTAAAATTAAAAGTTATTTGTTTTCAATGCAACTGGGTTATTCTGTCTCTAAGGCACATATGCGGGTTTTTCAATGTTTTCCTCTAAGAGCTCTTGTGTCATTTTGGTATAAATATATATATAGTCCCTTTCAGTACCTCAAGATAGAAATATGTAGTACACTCAACAAAAATATAAACGCAACACTTTTGTTTTTGCTCCCATTTGTCATGAGATGGACTCAAAGATCTAAAATTCATTCCAGATACACAATATTACCATTTCTCTCAAACATTGTTCACAAATCTGTCTAAATGTGTGATAGTGAGCACTTTTGCTTTGCTGAGACAATCCATCCCACCTCACAGGTGTGCCACATTAAGATGCTCATCAGACACCATGATTAGTGCACAGGTGTACCTTAGACTGTCCACAATAAAAGGCCACTCTGAAATGTGCAGTTTTGTCTCACAGCAAAATGCCACAGACGGTGCAAGCATTGAGGGAGCGTGCAATTGGCATGCTGACAGCAGGAATGTCAACCAGATCTGTTGCTCGGGCATTGAATTTTCATTTCTCCACCATAAGCCGTCTCCAAAGGCGTTTCAGAGAATATGGCAGTACATCCAACCGGCCTCACAACCGCAGACCACGTGTAACCACACCAGCCCAGGACCTCCACATCCAGCAGGTTCACCTCCAAGATTGTCTGAGACCAGCTACTCAGACAGCTGCTGAAACAATTGGTTTGCATAACCAAAGAGTTTCTGCACAAACTGTCAGAAACCGTCTCAGGGAAGCTCAACTGCATGCTCGTCGTCCTCATCGGGGTCTTAACCTGACTCCAGATCGTCGCCATAACAGACTTGAGTGGGCAAATGCTCACATTCGATGGCATCTGGCACGTTGGAGAGGTGTTCTCTTCACGGATGAATCTCAGTTTACATTGTTCAGGGCATATGGCAGACAGCGTGTGTGGCATCGTGTGGGTGAGCGCTTTGCTGATGTCAATGTTGTGGATCGAGTGGCCCATGGTAGTGGTGGGGTTATGGTATGGGCAGGCATCTGTTATGGACGAAGAACACAGGTGCATTTTATTGATGGTATTTTGAATGCACAGAGATACCGTGATGAGATCCTGAGGCCCATTGTTGTGCCATACATCCATGAACATCACCTTATGTTTCAGCAAGATAATGCACGGCCCCATGTTGCAAGGATACCTGTACACAATTCTTGGAAGCTGAAAATGTCCCAGTTCTTGCATGGCCAGCATACTCACCGGACATGTCACCCATTGAGCATGTTTGGGATGTGCTTGACCGGCGTATACGACAGCGCGTACCAGTTCCCACTAATATCCAGCAACTTTGCACAGCCATTGGAGAGGAGTGGACCAACATTCCACAGGCCACAATTGACAATCTGATAAACTCTATGCGAAGAAGATATGTTGCACTGCATGAGGAAAATGGTGGTCACATTAGATACTGACTGGTTCTGAGTCCCCAGACCCCCAATAAATCAAAACTGCACATTTCAGGGTGGCCTTTTATTGTGGACAGTCTAAGGTACACCTGTGCACTAATCATGGTGTCTGATGAGCATCTTGATGTGGCACACCTGTGAGGTGGGATGGATTGTCTCAGCAAAGCAAAAGTGCTCACTATCACACATTTAGACAGATTTGTGAACAATGTTTGAGAGAAATGGTAATATTGTGTATCTGGAATGAATTTTAGATCTTTGAGTCCATCTCATGACAAATGGGAGCAAAAACAAAAGTGTTGCGTTTATATTTTTGTTGAGTGTATATTCCCTGACCCCCTACTTATGAAGACATGGCTTAAGCCCGAGGGGGGTCACTCGAGTATGAAAATGATGGGATCTACCGTAGGTCGAACATGAAGGCAAAACCAACAGTTCCCAAATTTTCCCGGCTACAGAATAATTCCTTCCCGGTAAACAGGGAGTTGCCCGTGCTCCCCTATGGAACTTTTTTTTTTTATGTTGACCTCTTCAAAATTTGCCAATCAAAGTCCGGCAAAAAAATCCCCAAACTTCAGACAAAATGGTTGCTGCAAATTGCCTAAAATCAGTCTTCAGCATTGCCAAATATCTTGGTCTGTGCAAAATGAAGGGAAAAAATAAATTCCTGTCATTGTCGCTTCCAGAGCTCAGAACAGAAAATCTCTGCATGCGCAGCAGCAGCCCCAGAACTAATCCATAGGATCTCCCGACTATCAAGATTTTTAAAAATTTTACTTGTTGACTACCAAAAAGTACACCCTAGTTTCAGCTCTAAAATGGCATGGCCTTGTGCAATAATGCCCATAAAACCACACCCAATCAGAGGGCGCAGCAGCTGCTCTCAGCTGTCTTGTGTAGACAGACAGTAAAATGGATACTCCAGTGAACAATTTCAAAACAGCCGTATGTGTTACAGCCATCTTCCAGAATCCAGGTTGAAACAATATAACCAACTTGCTCAACTTTGTTCCTTTTAGTCTAAGGCAAATTTTCCTTCCATTAAATGCAAGTAAGCTGTATATAGCAGGGAGACAAGCCAAGTGAAGTCAGGGTAATCAATGAATAAACATATTGCCTCATTGCATTTGTCAGTGTTTCTCCTGTAATTTTTCCCTCCATATGCTTTCTGTATATTCCCCCCCACCATGAAAGCACCCTAAAAGAAATGCCGTGTGCCTCCTATAAATTTGAATAGCTGAATTTAGCGACTGCCAGAGTTGGAATGAAACAGTTTCATCACGTCCAAATGTGATGCTGGCAATCAGAAAGCATTCGATACAGTACCGCATGAGACTAATTTTTTTGGAGTTCTCATTGGAGTTACAGGAGGTATTCTGAAGTGGATTTAGAACTGGTTACAGAACAGAACACAGTAGTGGTCAGTGATATCTCATCTGAGCTGGGTATGGTGGGGAGTGGCGTCCTCCAGGGATCGGTGTTGGGACCCCTGCTGTTCCTCATTAACATTAATGACCTTGATAGGAATATTGAGAGCAGATTAGCATCATCCGCAAATTTCACCAAATTGGGGGGTTTGGCTAATAGGCTAGGGTCCACTCAAGTGATTCAGGATGATTTGGATAGAATCTAGAATTGGGCAGAAATGTGGCAAAAGAAATTTGATCTAGCAAAATGTAAAGTTGTGCATGTAGATAAAAACCATTAGATGGGATTACTTCATGGGAGGTTTAAAACTGGAATGTGCTGCACAAGAGAAAGATCTGGGAGTGATTGTTAACCGAACCCTCACAGGTTCTAGCCATTGTGCTGTAGCAGTTTTTAAAAAAAAAAAAAAAAAACACCCCACACAACCCCACCACACCCCCGAATGCTAGGATACAATGCCAGAAGTATTGAGTACAAATCTAAGGAGGTGATGCTTCTTTTGTACAAACACATTCGTTAGACCACTCCTTGAGTATTGTGTACAGTTCTGGGGACCATACTTTGAGATAGAGGCTTTAGAGAAAGTTCAGAGAAGAGCCACCAAGCTTATTCCATGTATAAAAGCTATGAGAAGAGGCTGAAGATCCTTAATCTCAGGAAAAGGAGACTCAGGGGTGATTTGATTGAGGTCTTTAAATATGTTAAAGAGATTAACAAAGTGAATCGTGTAGGATTCCGGCAACTAAGTGTTGGGAGTAGAACTCGGGGGTCACAAATGGATGTTGACCAGAGGTAAATTTAGCTTTGGTATTCAGAAATATTTTCTTCACCCAAAGAATAAATTTCAAAATGGAATAGCTTGCCTGACCCCTGGCAGAGGCCTTGGCGCAGGGGAGGTGTGTGTGGTGGTGTTGGTTCAAGAGCAGGCTTAACCAATGGTATCTAGCTTTTTCGGTCATCTGACGGGATATATTCCCAATAGTATGAATAAACTGGCAAGCTTAGTTAGGCTGAAAAGCCTATTCTTGCCAGTCATGTTAGATGCAAAAGCATCCCTGCCCTACACAAAAGACTTGACTAATTGCAAATTAAAGGTCTATGCAGTTTCACCTATTAGGAACAGATAGGATGGCTTTGCAGCCTCGGTTTTAATTCAGTTGTTTTCAGTGTGCTGAAAACAGGACTATTCACTGCACCTATGAATTTGGCAAAAATGTGTTTGAGGAGGATAACCTATGAGAAAACTTGGTTTTTAAACCCCTCCTCATTGCAACTTGGGCAAAAACTTGGTTCAGGCCCAAGTTTAGGGAGCCTGGTCCTAAAGCCAGGGCCATAATTGGGCCCCAGAGTTAGCAGCAGTGGGCAACCACAGTGCAGGTAACCATGAGGAGCCAAACTCAGTACAAGCCCCTCTTGTTGCAGGAAAAAGCCTGCTCAAAAGGACATCTGGTTGAATGAGACAGCATGGTGTTGGAATGGCTTTGTGCTAAGAAAAGCCTGGATTCTGAGTTCTGGAATGGCTATCAAGTTAGAATTAGAACTGCTGGGAAGTCATGGTACTGAAGGATGTTTTAGGGCTGACATGTAAAGCACTAAGTCATTGAGCTGTAAGTGACCCACTGAGGTAGAGCCATCCCATTTCCCTCCAGTTCCAGGAAACTGGTCTCCCCCCACAAACCACTGCATGGTACAAGGCTTCAACATGTGGGGGGAGAAGTGTACAAGTGAATGCAATCTTGACAAGGCTTAGTCAAACCACTTTAATATCCACTACAGCACAGGTTTATGCAGTCGCCACATTACGGTCCCAAGCACAACGCAAACTACTCCCACTGCAGCCATCACACCAGCCACCAACACTGCCTCAGATGCACCTGGGAAGCACAGGAATTGTGAAATGGCATTAGTTTCTAGGCATTGCTAGTGGCTTCAAACCAGAGAGCAAGAGAGACCTTACCTTCTGCTCTGTGATCTGCCTTCAGGGACCCCGCTACAACACCTTCTGCCTCCTGGACTAGGATGGGGCCTACAACTGCATTGCCCTCATACTGCACAGCTGGGGGGGAACAGAACAAGCTCATACCCTGGCACCAACAAGTGGGCAGAGCCACAAGTGCAACAGAGACCAAGACCCAACCTGAATCCACACTCCTGCCCTTCCTTCCTCCACAGCTACCATCACAGCAACTACATGCTGCATCATTCCCAGAGGCTTCCATCCACCTGGAAGAGAAACCAGTTACCCACATGGCTGGAGGTCAAGGCCATCATTCCCCCCACTACCAACCTTTCCTTGCCCAGAGGGAATGAGCAGGCCTTCCCATCCGAGTCTGGCATAGCTGCAGTAGCCCTCAGATGGCAGAAGATGTAGATCTGCAGTCAAGAACCATGGCCATCATGAGAAGCAGTTGCCACAGTCAGAAGCTAGAACCTCAAAAGCATGAAGCTGAACACTCACAGCACTCCTTGCCTCCTGGGCAAACCTGAAAGCATCCAGCTGAAATTGCAGCTTGTCATCCTGTACCCTTGGCAGGAACTGGGAGCGGGAGCTGGTCAGCTTGGAATCCACAAGACACCTGCAAAACCATAGCTGAAGACCAGGACATGCAAGCAAGGCTAGAGGTGGTCCAGCATGCTTACCCTCGGTTCTCAATGAATGCATATCTGGGGACTGCATTCATATCAGGGTCCAAAGTAGCTACGCAGGTATCCACAAACACACGGAGGGGAATGTGGTTAGCCTGGACCACAGAGGCTTCAATGTTAATGAGGTCCCCCAGGAAGAAGACATTGGATGCCCTCTCCATCTGCCAGGTCACTGCAAGGTACAGGGGCAGAACAAGGGAAGCAGGTCATCCCAGTTGCCTTCATGTGGCATGTTTAGGGTTACCCCCGCTTACCATCCATGATCCGAAGGGAGAACACAAGCAGGTCCTCAGCAGACAGGGTGGAATAGTAGGGGATCCAGGTTGGATTCAGGGCATTGCTGCTCACGTTGTGCAGCCTGTCATTGGTGAAAGCCAAAAACCACATTTCCAAGTCAGGATTGACTTGATCAGCATGATTGCAGTCTCATGAAGGTCAAGTTTGCCTACTAAGTGCAGTAGGTTAGTCCATCAAGGCTCAAATTCACACCAGTAGGGTGTGATACTGAATTACCTTACCTCAGGTAGTGGCACTGGATGCCCACTACAGCACCTGATGTCCTAATGATTGGGGTGCCACCAAGTGGTCTAGGTTCATAGTTGAGGGTGAAAGTGTAGACCAGGGAGTCCCCAGTCATCTGGGAAACAAGAGAGCCTGTTACAGCACCCTAACCTCATACACCTGTACCATCCCCACCCATCGTGAATGATGCTTACTGCAAGTACACTGCCACAGCTGTGGAGCTCCGTTTCAAATACAAGCACTTGATTAGACCCATCCTGTCCCACAGGGCCACAGCCTCCCAGGGTGATGTCAGAAGCCTGGATTAGCTGGCCAGTCCCAAGCAGGTCCATATCCACTTCCATCTGAACTGTTCTTTCCCCACAGTAAGCCTTCACAGCATCAGGCTTGGGTGTTGGAGGTTCCACTGGAATAGTTGCCACCTTGGGAACATGTGCAGTTTGCTGGACAGTTACAGGAGCCTGGGTGAAGACTTGCTTGCCCACAGTTGGACGGGCAGTTGCCTGGGTGAGCCGAGGTTTTCCAAAAGTTTGTGCTGCGACAGGAGCTTGTGTGGCTATAGGTTTCCTGGGGGACTGTTGGGCAGTCTGCACACTTGCATAAGAATATGGATATCCTTGCGCATCACATAAATCCTGAAAAAACCCAACAAATATCAACCCAACAAAAAACTTTTCTACCCCCATTGCTACTCAGAGATAAATGTTTAAGAACACCACACAACAACCTCAGTGCTGCCTACTCCACATTTAATAGCTGGCTGATTGTAATTGATCATTTGAAACCCCTCCTCTTTTATCGGTCCACTAATCCTTGAGCCTTGAAGCTTCTTTGCCAGTATCAATTAGCACAGCAGGCAAGAAGTGATTGATTCTCGTCTGTTGCAGGTCATTAGTTAAAGGCATCTCAATCTCTCGATCAGGAGCCTTTACTATGTATTTTCTTACAACATGTATTTTCATAACTACATGGGTTTCCAAAACACTGCACTTGCGTGGGTTTGGCTGTATTATATTCATGAAGGTCTTGCTTAAAATTCAATTCCAGTTCCATATCACCCGTTCCAGTGGCTTTGATTTCAGCGCTTAATAGGCCCACCCTCTCAGATCAGAAAGTCTCCCCCCCATCTTCATAAGGGAAAGTCTCCTCATTCTCTCAGAGGTGACTACGGTTGGTTTTCCAGAGAGCAGTTTTTGTGTTTCCAGTCAGGTTTACTTGAGTGCAAATTGAAAAACTTACTGACCCTTGATCGATGGGAATGCATCTTATGACATAGACTTTGTACTTCATTGCCAGTGTGGATTGATGGTAATTCTGCAAAATGGGAAGGCTGTGTGTGTATTGGCATCTATTCAACCAGCAGAATAATGAATCCACACAAAGAAGTGATTGGAAATCA
This sequence comes from Gymnothorax reevesii, assembly GCA_029721435.1. NCBI lineage: Eukaryota > Metazoa > Chordata > Actinopteri > Anguilliformes > Muraenidae > Gymnothorax > Gymnothorax reevesii. The sequence continues at coordinate 33,618,345 of CM056579.1, read as the reverse complement.
GACTTTCGCCCAGTATTTGACACCGCTCTGATTTTTCTTCCCGTTGCGGAAACAAATATTATTTATTCAGATTAGATTTGGGATGTTTTGAGAAAATGTGATGCATTTCAAAATATTTAAATATTGCTGCCACGTGGAGTTTTGGGATGGCGCTGTCTCCTTCCTTTTCATGAAGGATGCCTGCGTTCCAGCATGTAGTCCTTGCTGCTGATGCACAAGTTTCCTGAAAAATTACATGAGAGCCTTGCTGAAGAGCCGTGATAAGTCTTGTGAATCCCGCGATAGCTGCGTGAGCTTTCACTGGATGGACGGAACAAAAGCGCAATGAAATATCTGCACATAGCCCCAGACCCTGGTGAGGTGCGGCACGCAGCTGTGGAGTTTACAAGCAAGCAAAGGGAGCGGAAGGGGGTATTCCAGAAAGCAGGATTAACAAACAGGGAGATAAAGTCTGAACTCGAGTTTTGTTGAACCCGTGATATGTCAACCTGAGCTGTCGGTTCCAAAACACCGGTTATGAATTAGTTCAATCAACTCCGAATTAGTCAACCGAGACTGGTGTCTTTCACTGCGAACTTATAACGACATCATCAATTGAGTGTCGAAATCCTTTGAGGAAATGACAAAACGCAGTGCCCTTATTACATACTTTATATATTTAGGATGGCGATGATGAAGAAACCGCAACAGCCGCCACAGAGGAGCCACTAAGGGCCGGTTCATACTCTACGCAAGGTACGCGAGCGCGAACACAAGGCAACGCATTAAGCAACGCAAGGTGTCCATCTTGCGTCCTTGCGAAGCAAAGTGTGTCGTCCAAATTTTTGTAACGCGACGCGTCGACGCGTGTATTTCCGTGAGGTTCCAATAGGGGAGATAAAGCAAATAATCCACCATATGCTGTGTTCAACACACCAAAAAGAAGAAAGAAGGAGGAGGAGACGGAGAGGACTTTGCTACCCCCTATTGTATGAGCAGTGAACTGCTTTTTAACGAGGCACAGCGCAGCAAGGGACGCGCGTTCAGGCTTCTCTGTAAACGGAATGGAACGGACCTGTGCTCGTGTTCGCTCGCGTACCTTGCGTTGAGTATGAACCGGCCCTTACTCCCCAAGATGAGGTTAGCTAGGCTCTATGATCGCTCTCTCTCTCTCTCTCTCAATTCATTGCTCATCAAAACCAGTTGAATGTACTTCTGACAGAATGTGGCTGAAGAAGGTCGGGACACCATGTACAACAAGGTAAGAAATGCCTATCACTGGCCGAGGAATTTTTCTAAATAGGTCAATTGCATGATTATAATTAACTAATGGAGTCCATTACCTTTCAGGCAATGAAGCATGCAATGGGCAAACCCAATTAAATAAATGATCAGACAGCAAAACATCATTCGAGTTTTTCATTTTTTTTATTGAAGTGGTATCTGCAGATTTGATCACGAACTCTTCGACCATCTCTCAAATCATGATGCTGGATGGCTTTTTCGGGTATTGGTTCTTTAATCTGGGGAATTACCTCCTTGTGCAGTGTGCCGATGTTGTGCAATATAGCACATGCAACAATTGTATTGCAGGCCCTCTCAGGAGTGACCGTCAGACCACGCATGCATTGAAATCTTTCTTTTAGAATTCCGAAGGTCATTTCAATGGTTACTCGGGTTTTATTGTGGGCTATGTTAAACCTTTGCGCCCCCACTTTTGGGTCAGGGTACAGGGTAATGAGGTTCGGGAGGCAGGGATATCCTCTATCTCCTGGTTGATAGCCATCAAATTCTCCTGGGAGTGCACATTTAACATTAAGCGAGAGGCTAGACATTCATTCGCCCAGGGTGTGAGATGCTCTTGTTATCTCACTTATACTCGCCCTCTTGAAATTTGGTGCTCAAATGAGATTCCCAGTACATCCTTTCGTCATGGACAGACCCCAGCCATCTCGCCTCCATGTTGGTGATGATTATATGAAGCATCAAATTATCTGCCAATTATTGAATTGAAAACTAGTTACAGATCATCCACTAGAGAAATAGCTTATTGCTCAATATGTTTCATCACACTTACTTGAATGTTTATACTGCGGAAACCTTTCCTGTTCACATAATCAGCCTCATTGATGGTTGGCGCTATTATTGGCACATTTGTTCCACCAATGCATCCAATCATGTTTGGAAAGCTTAGAAGATCCAAGAGCTATGAATAAGAGCAGAAAAAACAGTTCATAACTTGTTATAAGTGACTCCGCTGAGAAGCGGTAGTGCTCCTGCAAATAGTCATCAGGATATGACAGTATATCTTGCTGCGGCTGATCACCCTCTCACGGTGAATTGCACGGACAATTTGAGCTTCATTGTCTATGGGACGTTCGTCGAAAGGAAACGTCATTGTGTGACAGAAGTCAAAGGAGCAGCTTTGCTGAACGTGCTCTGAAATCCCTGAACATAACCTTAAATTAACCTGAACAAAATCTAGGTTACCACATAACCTGAACTTTGCCTGAATAAAACCTACCTCAACCAGGTTATGTTCACATCATATGTTACTATAGTGACTTATTTAACCAGACAATTTCGAAAAGAAAAACCCAGGTTTATCGCATACTTTGGGTTAACATATGCCAGTTATGTCTGTAAACCCGCTTTTTGGAACAGGGCCCAGGACAAAAAGGATTCACTTTTGTACCAGGTAGTAAGCGCTGGTGACAGCGCTATCTAGTGGAAGAACAAATGTAGTGCAGTGCTTCATTTATAGATGTGTATTTGTCTTCAGCACTGTTTAACAAACAAGGAAAAAAAAAACGACCATATTGCAGGAAAAGATTATTTTGATTCAGTCGGTGATCCTTGACTTAGAACACTTCAGATGCTATAAATCTGAGTTGAGCAAATATTGCACTGCCAACACATTACTGGAAATGTCACCGTGCAGAGCTGTCTTTCAAAGTTGCGGGCCTACAATTGCTCTCTTGCTCCCTGTCTTCAGATGTTCATGTGTTGAATAATCATTCAGTGCCTTCATATGCTACTGTTACGTCCCCGAGCCCCAGTGCTTGTCCTTACAATTGAATTTATGCTTTTGGCGACCTCTGCTGGTTGTCTGTTCTTATCTTTGTTCTTAATTACAGGTAAGCCACACTTGTCCAAGGCCTGCCCATACCTATGAAAGGACTCTGGGTATGCTCCTGAGGGGGCGTACACAGAAAACAAATGAGCATCCGGCAGTCTGTGCCTTTAAGAAGTCCCTGCCCACTCAGCCTGACCTTTTACCTTGCTATAGGTTCAGAATCTTAGTTTATCCAAGCTTTTGTGCCTTTGTGAAAAAAATACCACTATTTTTTCATAACCGATTCTACTGTGTGCGTCTCCCCTTTGTGTTGTAGTCAGTAGATGCTGACCGTAACCTCAACGGTATGAATACCCTTTTCATGAAGAGACAGACACTTGTTTGACATCACTGGTCACTGTGATATTCATCTACCACCATAGCCTTGTCTGGTCACTTGACTGAGGGAGCCCATAGTGCTGGGTAGACAAGAGACAAAAGTAAAAACAAATAATTGGCATGAATGAGCAAATTTTGCATTCAATTATTTATGTAATCTTAAAACGTTCTCTTCCTTCAAAAACACAGAAACATGGGAATTAAGTGGCCTCATATAATGAAATATGGCTGCTGTAGTGACTACAAATAAGCTAACCACAGTGATATCCTCCTTCCGCCTGTATGTCAAAAACCTTGACAACACGTGGAATACTTCTTACTGCTTGCAAAAGTTACCGACTGTAGGATTAAGGATTCTGATTCCCCTGGTATTGTCTTGTCTGATCTATTTTATGGTTAATTTGTATTGGAGTTGCTGTCTGGGAAATGCCATGCGAGCTACAATGGCCAGATTCAATTGCCTGCTCCTTTATCACTTCAGCATAAGAGACCATTGTGGGCAGAGAGTTCAATTTACTGTTTGAGAATTGTAATTGGTCACTTCAAAACACTCCATAGCACCCAGGGTGTACGAGGATATAGTGGACTATGCTTATACAGGCCCAGGACTGACAGCCAGATGGGTGGTATGAGACAAACGGAGGGCAGAGACTCCTGGATTCACAAAGTGTTTTAGATTTCAAATGAACTTGTAAGCCAATTCACATGTAGACCATCAATTGGCGCAGTAACAAGCACACTGCCGGTCGAAAAGAAAAAGTTGTACAGTATAACATTTTGTTGGACCACCTTAAGCTTTGATCACGGCAAACATTTGTGGTGGTATTGTTTCATCCATCTTATACAATGTTACAACATTTATTTCAAACCAGACTTGCATTCATATTTAGCCGAGATATTGCATTGACGATGGGTGAGTCAAACCACTCCATTAAGCCCTCTTGAGCACATCCAAATGACTTTCAATTGTTCTGGACTCTGAGGTGATCAATTTATGGGAGAAAATGATTCCTCATGCTCGCTGACCTACTCTTTGACAATTTGAGCATGATGAATCTTGGAATATGCCTGTGCCATCAGCGATTAAAAAGTCCATCGATGGGTCACTGGTCATTCAGTATATTCAGGTGGTCGGCAGAATTAATTTTATTGCTGCAGAACTGTGCTTAGCCTTGACCTGACCAATTGAAGCAACTCCAGAAGATAACACTGCCTTCAGAGGCTTGTAGAGTAGACACTGTACATTGGCAGGTGTATCGCTTCATGGGCTTCCTTTATTACCCCAACAAGTCCATCGCGTTTGAATAGAGTAAATCTGGGCCCATCAGACCATATGACTCTTTTGCACTGCTCCTCAGTTCAATCTTTATGCTCCCTTGCAAATTGAACTCCCTTTTTTACCCATTTAGCCTAACTAACAAGAGGCTTACTACTTACCCAATACTCGAAGTTCCTTTTGCATCAATCAAGAGGAAATGCTCTTATTTTCATAATTAAACATAGCCATGAGTTCCACTGAGATTTCACTGAGCTGTTTTGTGATCTCTGATCAGAATCAGTCATATTTTTCCCCAGCCCATCTGTAACGTGAAATCGACAGTTTACCACTATACTTCCAGGTTTTAATACATTGTTGGACACTTCATGATCCAATTCTAGTGATTTCAGAAATCTCCTTGGCTGTTTTCTTTTCTTAATGCTGGCCAATAATTTACCCCTCTTGAAACCCTGTAACATCTTTTCAAAGACCGTGAGATATGTCTTCTGTCATTATTCTTGAGGAAATAAGAACTTACGCACTGGTTCTCGGCAGCTTAATCATGGTTGCTTTCTGACCACTGCAAGTGAACATTGTTAGTGCGGTCATCAGAATGCCTATTGTCTTTTGTTTTTGTCGGATTTTCAAAGTAAACAAAATTCTGTGACCTTCTGCATTCCCTGTGCACAACAATTCAGATATCAGATGATATCATTTCTGTTCCATTACATTATTATCTCATACAAATGTATCTTTGTCCTGTGTGCAACATTTTCGTTGCATGGGGGGCAAAATTAATTGTTATTTTTTTGGGCGTACCAATTTTATTATTTTTTTTTAATCAGTTTCCCCACCCACATCTTGATCTCAAATTGCATCAAAAAAAAAAACCTATGTTCTTGAAGAAATGTACATTTTTCAATGTCTTTTTATGAAAGTTTACCAAAATTTTTTCGCCAAATTTATTTTTTAAATGATATGCCAGTAAAGAATCAAATTGAATAAGTAACGACTTTTATTGTTGTGTTCTGGGGTCCTGGCCTTTGGCCAGGACAGCATTTATGGTTTTAACAGTTTCATGTTCCATCGTTCATAGCCATAGTTCATGTCACAGTTTTAACAGTTTCTTGTTACAGGATTTTACATTTCATAATTCATGTTTATTGTCCATGTTTTTACTTTCCCATGTTTTTGTGGGGCCACTCCTCAAACCTGTCGTGCCATCCTGGGGTCGGCCGGACCCTGCGGTTCATCCAGCGCCGTTTCTGGTGGCCCAAGATGGCAGCAGAGGTCCGGGGGTTTGTTTCAGCCTGCTCAGCCTGTTCCCGCGCCAAGTCCTCCCAGGCACCTCCCTCCGGTCTGCTCCAACCACTGCCCATTCCTCACCGTCCTTGGTCCCACATCGCTCTGGACTTTTTTTTTTTTTTTTCTATCCCGCCACCACCCCCCCACTTTGGAGGACAACTTTATTCATTTAATCAGTTATATAATTAAGTATGAATCCTCCTACCATCACCCAACAAAACACACACCCATGAAAAACAAAAAATAAAATAAAATAAAAAAAAAAACTAAAATAAAATACAATACAATAAGGATTACATTCACAGAGTTTTATATTTTTGGCATTTGTAACTATTAGCTCATCCATTCCATCTCTTTGTTATTCCCAACCTTCAGCCTCCCGAATTTTATCCCATCTTTTGGCATAAATTACAAGACCCGTCTCATAGGCCATCGCACACTCAATTCTACTGTAATACATGACAAAATTCTTGAATCTCTCAAGTCTTAACTCCCCAACAGATGTCAACCTGAAAATAAATATTTTTGCAAGATATACAATTATATTACATATTTGATGTTTTTCTTTAGTTACATCACCCAGTAATACCTAAAATAAATCTAGTTGTATACTATTATACTGAGATATCCAATTTTGCACCTTTATCCAAAAAAGGGCTGTTTCAGGACAGTACCAAAACAAATGGACTACTGACTCCGCTTCCTCTTGACAGAATCGACAGAGGGGTGACGGCTCAATTCCCCAGATATTTAGCATCTTTTTTGTTGCTAGAAACTTATATATTAGCTTATATTGAAAATATCTTATCTTCGGATCAAGTGATGTATTGTAAAGAATTTTGAAGACTTTATTCCATGGAACTGGTGTGTCTAACAAGTTTTCCCAACTATCTAGAATTCTATATGGTGTCGCAACTAAATTCTTTATTCTTAAGTAAAATGTGTATATATGTTTATTAATCTTTATTTTCTTTAACCATTGTACCATTTTCATTTGAGGCAGACAGACTAGATGTCCTCCTGGTCTTTTAATAATTTTTGATTTCCAAGTATTTGGTAAAGCTCCAATAAGTTGATTATATTGTTGCAGTGTGCAGACAGTTCCATAAACACTAGTTAATTGTCTGTAGGACATAATTTTATTTTCCTCATTCACTATATCCTTTAAAAAAATAATTCCGTTATCGAACATGCGTTTCCAGAAAATCATTTTTCTATCAACAAGTATATTGGAATTTAACCATTTTATTTGTTGTAGAACTTGTTCTGTATTATCTGGTGGATGAAACTGAAATTGCAACCAACTCTGTAGAGCTTCTTCCAGAAAGGTGGAAACACTAAAAAACATGTCAGTAATTAACTTAATATGCACAGGTTTAATCTGCAGGAATGGGAAGAATCCTTTTTCAAACATAGGATGGACACTTTTAAGTAACTTACTGGAAAACCAGTTTGAATTGAAATAGAATTTTGGAATAAGGGAGGCCTTCAGTGAAAGATTTAAAGCTTTTAAATTTAATAATTTTAGGCCACCAGATACAGAATCATTGTAGAAATACACACGTTTAATTTTATCAGGTTTGTCATTCCATATAAATTTAAATATCTTCTGTTCATAAATTTTGAAAAATGATTCTTTAGGAGTTGGTAATGCCATGAATAAATATGTAAACTGGGATACAATTAATGAATTAATCAGAGTTATTTTGCCATAAATGGTCAAATGTTTCCCTTTCCATGGGAGAAGAATTTTTTCAATTTTACTCAGTTTATTATTGAAATTAACCGTTGAAATTTCACTAATATTTTCTGGAATGTGTATACCGAGAACATTGACCGGTCCATCTGTCCAGTGAAGTGGTAGATTGCATGGATGAGTGAAATTTTTATTTTTCAAGGAACCAAGTCTCAGTATTTGACATTTTTCGTAATTAGGGTTCAGCCCAGATTGTTTTGAGTATTCATCCAGGTCTTTTGTAAGACACTGAAGTGTTTCATAATCAGAATTCAGTAAAAAAATGGTATCATCGGCATACATTGAAATTTTTGTATTTAGATCTTGCATTTCTAGACCTTTGATATTATTGTTTGCTCGTATTTTTATAGCAAGTACTTCTATTGCCATAATAAACAGATACGGTGATAACGGGCAGCCCTGTTTTACTCCCCGAGAGAGTATAATGGGGTTTGAGAGATAACCATTATTTATAATTTGAGACGGAGTTATGATACATTACTTTAACCCACTGTATTAAAGATTTACCAAAGTTAAAAAATTCTAAACATTGGTAGATGAAATCCCATCTGATTTTATCAAAGGCTTTCTCAAGGTCTGCTATGAAAATCAAACCTGGTTTCTTTATCATAATATTCTATAATTTCAAGTAATTGTCTTATATTATTTGAAATATTTCTACCTTGTATAAAACCAGACTGGTCATGATGTATAATATCATGCAGGACATTCTTTATACGCAATGCTATACATTTTGCTAATATTTTCGCATCATAGCACTGAAGATTGAGTGGCCTCCAGTTTTTTAAGTGGACCGGATCTTTATAGTGGCCGCTAGCTTCATGTTTTAAGAGCAGAGAAATTACACTTTCTCGCTGAGTCCCGGTGAGAATACCTTGATCATATGAAAAATTAAAACATGTGAGCAGGGGGTTTTTAATCTGTTCATAAAACATTTGAGAGACTTCTATTGGGATACCATCTAACCCTGGCGATTTCCCCCGCTGAAAGGACATGATTGAATTGTAAAGCTCAGTTTCTGTAATTAGCCCCTCGCATGTTGCTGTCTGTTCCTCTGATAATTTAACTTGATTTTGAGGGAAAAATGAATTACTATCAGTATTACATCGTGAAACAGCTGATAACTGGGGGGAGAATATCTCTGTAAAATATCTCTCTTCCTCATTCAGAATATCTGTAGGAGAGATGAGAATCGTCCCATCAATCCTTTTTAATTTCTGTATATTTTTCTTTGCTGTATTTCTATATTGGAGGCTTAAAAATAGTTTATTGCATTTCTCTCCCTTCTCCATCCATTTTGCTTTATTATTATAGTGCATTATAGTTGACCTGTCACAAATTAATTGTTCCAATTCTTTTTGCTTTCGGTCCAATTTGTCAGTTACATCGCAAGTTGCTTGTGAGCTATCCAGTATTGATGTGAGAATCTCAATTTCTTTTTTAAGATTTTGTTCTTTTAATCTTAAATGTTTTTGTCTTCGTGAAGCAAACTGAATTGCGTGGCCTCTAAAAACACATTTAAAAGTATCCCACACAATATGTGGGTCTGCTGATCCTATGTTGTGTGTAAAAAAATCTGTAATAAATTCTTTTGTACGCTCTACAAATGTCTGGTCCTCCAGTAACTTTTGATTAAATTTCCGATAGCCCCGTCCTCGTGGATATTCATGTAAAACCAAATGTAGCGATATAAGTTGGTGATCAGATTTAAATTTGTCTTCAATTATTGCCTTTTTTATTTTAGGTAACAAAGAAAAGGAAACAAGAAAATAGTCTATTCGGCTTGCCTGGTTCTGTCTTCTCCAGGTATATTTACGTAATTCCGGATTCCTTAATCTCCAAACATCAACCAGATCCATTGTATTCATTCTTGATGTGATTTCTGCTGAAGCATGTGGGTGATTATTAGTTGAATTATTTCCCTTACGATCTATTGAATTATTCTGTACTGTATTGAAGTCTCCAACCATTATGAGGTATTTACTTGTGAATTTTGAAGATTTTATGATATTGTAAATTGATTCAAAAAAATGTGGCTCATCGTTATTTGGACCATATAAATTAACTAAACATATTTGTTTATCCTCAATGGTCATATTTAAAATGATCCACCTTCCTTGAGGGTCTGATTCTAAAGCTTGAAGAGTATAATTAAAGTTGTTTTTAAACATGATCATGACTCCCCTTGAATTTCTTAAACCATGTGCATATAATATTTGTCCACCCCATTCCTCCATCCATGTAGTTTCATCTGTTATTACCGAATGAGTTTCTTGAATACAAAAGATAGTGTGGTCTTTCTCTTTTAACCACGTAAATATTTGATGTCTTTTCTTCTTATCAGCGAGGCCATTACAGTTATAGCTGGCAATAGTGATTTCATCTATTCCCATTTTTTACAGGCTAAGATTTTAGGATTAATGGAGTAGGATTTTGGATGGTCAAATATTCCAGCAGAGTGCTTTCTGGGCATAATGGAAGAGCTAATCGGAAAATAAAAAATGTTGTCAATGCAGGCGCCATGCCTGTAAAAATTTGTACGGCAGTTGAAAAACATAAACAAAGAAAATAACACAGTCAAGTGAAAAAAAATCACAAACACAAACAGAACGACTAGCTGAAAAAGACAAACCGAAAACATAACAACATATAAAACACTCTTTGTCCCACACCCCATCTCTTGGGTCAAACTACCATTGCGTCCCATAGGATTATAATTGTCACAAGGAAAAATTAGGGGAAAAAAAAAAAAAGTTAATAATAATAACAACAACAATAAAAACAAAATAACCACAACAAAAAAAGAGTCAAGAAAAATAAAAAAGAATACTATAGCAAGAAGACGAAAAGGATGCAAATACCATAATGGCAACTACAATGACAAGCTATAGGCTAATTACCACGACTCATTCAATCATCATCATTCCTATAGCAGCAAAAATCGCAATGAAAGAAGATTGACATCGCGCCTCAGCATTTGAGCTAATACAGCCAAGGCGTAATAGCTGCGTCCCTAAATAGCTGATTATTTATGTACAACTTGTCAACTGACAGGCGTACTTTGAGTCTTTTGTCTGGGTTCTCTTTCATAACAGGAAAAAGCTTCCTTCTCCTCTCCATTATTTCCGCCGGGAATAGGTCATTTATAGAAAAAGGTTTGCCTTTCAGCTCTTTACCTCGATCTAATACGGTTATCTTATTTTTAAAGTACGTGAATTTGGCCACAATTGGACGAGGTCTGCCAGTAACCATTTTCCCGAAACGATGGACTCTCTCAAGGTGAATCTCGGATACTTCCCCATCTGACATCGCAAGTTCTTCCCTAAAAAATCGTCGGACTTTGCTTTCGGTGTCGGCATAACTTTCCTTCTCGTCCTCTTTTAAACCCGTGAGTACCATATTATTTCTCATACTCCGACATTTTAAATCGAGGAGCTCATTTTTTATTAGTCGGTTTTCTTTTTTCAAATTTTCCGTTGTGTTTGTCAGCGAATCTACCATGGCCTTTAAAGTTTTATTTTCTTTTTGTAGTTCTTGAATTAATTCATTATTCAAGCCAACCGCATTTTTCAGATGGATAATGTCTTTGCTCATCAGAGCAAGATCACTTACATCTTTTTCTAACAATTCCAGCTTTGACAATTTCGCGTTGATTTCCTCCATAACCATAGTACTCACGGTACTGCTGCTGGACTCTGCCATATCGGAGTCACTTGAACCAAGATGTGATCTGGTCCTCTTCGATTCCGGCTGATTAGGCATCTTATCGTCATATTTATCTAAAAATTCCTCCAAACGGGCGATTTTATCCAGCTTGGGAATTTATTGCACCGAATTGTTTAATTTATTCGGGACGTTCCAAAACAAGCAGGCTCTCACATGAGCCTCAGGATGACAGCCATCTTCTTCCGGTTCTCGGCCGCAAAACAAAAAATCGCTCTGGACTTTGTCACTGGCCTGCCCGTCTCCCATGGAAACACCACTGTCCTGACTATTGTCGACCGGTTCTCCAAGGCTGTCCACTTCATGCCCCTTCCTAAGCTCCCCTCTGCCTAATCCACAGCTGACCTACTCATCCAGCATGTTGTCTGTCCCCACGGCATCCCTGTGGATGTAGTGTCAGATCGCGGTCCCCAATTCACCTCCAAGTTCTGGAAGGCATTCTGCACATCCCTTGGCACCTCCTTCAGCCTCAGTTCTGGTTATCACCCACAGACCAATGGACAGACTGAGCGGGCTAATCAAACCCTGGAGACGGTCCTCCGCTGTGTGCGCGCAATCGCTCGACCAACCCAAGATCCTAGTCATCCATGCTACCCTGGGTCGAGTAGGCAGTGAACTCCCATGCTGCCTCTGGCCTCTCCCCCTTAGAGTGCTGCATGGGCTACCAGGCTCCATTGTTCCCCAGCCAGGAGGAGGTAGTCGGGGTACCTTTAGCCGGGGCATTTATCCGACGGTGTCGCCGTGTGTGGCTGTCTGCTCGCCGCGCCTTGGTTCGGGCGGGCAAGACGATGAAGACCGCGGCAGGCAAGCGTCGGCGCACTGCCCCTCACTATCGGGTTGGCCAGAAGGTCTGGTTGGCGGCGCAGGATATCCCACTCCATGTGGAGAGTTGCAAGCTGGCTCCTCGCTTCCTGGGTCCTGTCCCCATCCTAAGGATCATCAGCCCCACTGCTGTCCGGCTCAAGCTCCCGTCCACCATGCGACAGCTCCACCCTGTATTCCACGTCTCACGCCTGAGGCCTATTGAACTGATATGGGACCAGTTAGACACCAGATGCGAGGATGGAGGAATAAGGTTTTATTAGAAAATAAACAAAACTGGCACGAGGGCCAACAAAAAACTTCGCCCAAGGGGTTGCAAAAACAAACTAAAGAGAGCTTCACAGAGCTTAGAACCAAGGAATCCAAAACTGGCAAGAACAACGACAACAACAACAACAAAAAAAAAAAATTGTGGAATACTTTAAAGACCATGTTCCTCAACATCAAATTGCAAAGGCTTTGAAGGTCTCATCATCGACAGTGCATGACATCATAAGAAAGATTCAGAGAAACTGGAAAAATCTCCTCTATTCGTCAGGGACAAGGCCTAAGATCTTTACTGGATGCCCGTGATCTTCGGGCCCTAAGTCACCACTGCATCACTCACCGGCATGATTCTGTCATTGACATTACTAAATGGGCCCAGGAATACTTCAAGAAACCACTGTCTGTAAACACAGTCCGATGTGCCATCCACAGATGCCACCTAAAACTCTATCATGCAAAAAGGAAGCCATTGTTGAGCATGATCCAGAAGCGCCCCCATGTTCTGTGGGCAAAGGCTCATTTAAAATGTACTGTAGCAAAGTGTCCTGTGGTCAGACAAATCCAAATTTGACATTCTTGTTTGAAATCATGGGCATCGTGTCCTCCAGTCTTAAAAGGAGAAACACCACCCCTCCTGTTATCAGCGTTCAGTTCAAAAGCCAGCATCTCTGATGGTATGGGGATGCATTAGTGCATATGGTGTGGGACACTTGCATGTTTTAAAAAGCACCATGAATGCTGAAAGGTATAAAAAGGTTTTAGAGCAACATATGCTCCCCTCCAGATGATGTCTATTTCAGGGAAGGCCTTGTGTATTTCAGCAGGACAATGCAAAACCACATACTATAGCTTTTACAAAAGAATACTCGTAGTAGAAGAGTCCGTGTGCTGACCTGGCCCGCCTGCAGTCCTGGTCTTGCACTGATTGAGAACATTTGGCGCATAATTAAATGAAAAGTCCGTCAAAGGAGACCTAAAACTCTCCAGCAGCTGGAAGCCTGTATTAAACAAGAGTGGGATCAAATTCCAATGGTTAAACTCAAGAAATTTGCCTCCTCAATGACCCAGGCACCTCCACTCTCTGTTAAAAAGAAGAGTGGATGTCACACCATGGTATACAGGTCCCTGTTCCAACTTTGTTCAGACCTGTTGCAGCCATCAAATTTGAAAGGAGCTCATTTTGTGGATAAAATTGTAAAATTTCTCAGTTTCAACATTTGCCATGTTATCTCTGTTCTTTTGTGAATAAAATGCTGGCTGGTGTGAATTGAAAGTCATTGCTTTTTGATTTTATTCACAATTTACACTTTATCCCAACTATTTTGGAATTGGGGTTGTAAAACAGAATTGCAAATTTGAAGATTTAAAAACTTAAAGTTCCAGGAGGCCTTAAGACTTAGTTTTGTCCATTCAAACAACTCACTGTATGCAATTCATGTTGATGACTGGCTCCCGACAAGTAACAACCATTTTGGAGAAATTGGCATTTTATTGTGAGAAAAATCTGCCAACTTGAGATACCGAATCTTCCAAGATTTTCTACTTCCAAGAAACGTCTTTGGGTGGACATCTTAGGGTGATGACGTATGAGAAGGGACTCGTAGAAATAATGGCCGCCATTGCTTACTTTGGGCACAATGTTGTTAGTTTAGTTTTTGTTGATAAATTGGAAGGACTTTGTCTCAAATCATCACACTAAAGTCTGCAGTGCTCATTTTGTCAGTGGCTGGCCCGACTTTGTTAACCCAAATGATATGGACTTCACTCTGTCTGTGCTTCCCAACAAATGAAAAGAGCTCACACAGACATAAGCTAGAAGGAAAGAGCGATCTGATCTGAGAAATATAGTTAAGGTACTGGTTGATATTAATAAATTATTTAAGTTGGTCCACTAATTGACTAAGAATAATTTCATCTATTGTTGTTTCAAGCAGTTGTTGTTACCATGTCCGGTTTTTGTATTCACATTTTGAAAGGGGACTGGCTTTGGTCGATCCTATAGGCTGTATACAATGTTAAGTAGATGTTAAACCTTACGCAATCAAATATCAAGCCAAAGGGAGCATGTTAGAGCCCAGGGCCGGCGCTAGACGGCTAAATTTGGGGTAAAATATCCTACCCTTTATTGACTACAATTAGTCCTGGCTAATTCTAGATGGTTTTCCTTATAAACACGTTTTCCAATTCAAGATTAACTAAGTGGCAATTGAAGACACGGCTTCTCTCCCCCATGCGATCTAACAGCGACAAAATAATGGGCTACAGTCAGTACAGAAAAATAATTGAATTATAAAAAAGTCTATGCACTGGCACAGAGCAACGGTAATTTTTTCCCAGCGAGAGCAGCATTTCAGAACTCCCTTGCGAAAGAAGGTAATTTTGGCGACAAGTGCGCACACCTGTTTTTGCTGCACGGTCACGCAACTTGCTGTCAAAAATAGACAGCTGTCCGATTGGAAAATGTAAACGGACGAAACCACGGACTTGTCACCAGAATTACCTGAAGATTTCTGAAATGCCGCTCTAGCAGGGAAAAAAAAGTTACGTTGCTGAGTGCCAGTGCATAGACCAAATTATAATTATTTTTCGGAACTGAATGTAGCCCATTTGTCGCTGTTAGATCGCATAGGGGGAGAGAAGCCGTGTCTTCAATTGCCACTTGATTATTCTTAAATTGGAAAGCGTGTTAATAAAGGAGAACTATTAAGAACAAGCCAGGACTAATTGTTGCCAATAAAGGGATGGATTTTTGCCTTGGCAATCGTATAGGCAAGGGCCGGCCCTGTTAGAGCCATACAATGTTTACAGTCTAGGTCAGCTCTGAAGGGCTTACATTATAGAACTAAGTGTAGGTTTGATTTTCATTTTGCTGCTTGCAATAATCATTTGGTTTCCTTGTGATTTTGATTTCATAATTTTTTGCTATATATAGCCAACAAAGTTGAATTTGCTGGCCAGTTAGTTTTGGGCAAGTAAAATAATTTAATTAACACCATGATGATTGGGTCCCACGGCACAAGTCAGCAAATAGATACAGTTACACATATGCTACACATTTGATTTCTGATTTTAATTCGTGCTGAAATTATCAACGTTGAGGTCTTACCTTAACAGTATTTCACCAATGTAGTCTTTTAAGTCTACGTTGCACTGAAAGAGTCAACGCTTTCAGCTTGAAGGAGAAAACTAATGGAGCTTAATAAAGTTATATCGTCGGGGGAAAGAATTTTGTATCCAACCTCCACTTTTCCTGGCTTTTCATCAGCCAGAATGATTTCAAAAGGGGGATGCCAGTATATTTTAGGGGGTTTTGATCAGTGAGAAGGGGGTTTAGAATTTATTATTAATATTTAATGTTGTAATTATAGCACCAGATCGAGGTTCGCTGAATATGGATTCGGAAAACACTCAGCAGCAGTGAATAAAAACACGTTTTTTTTTTGTTTTTACCGAAATCACCAAAAAATGTATTTTTCATACAGAATTATTGTTAAAGATAAGATACATGTTTCTAACACATTATTAAGCATTTTTCCGACCACGACCCCCTGGCACTTTCACTCAGGATTTTACCATATTTTCAGAAATCTACCCACAATGCAATTTCTGTGACGTAATAGAGAGAACACGCTCAGAGCGTGGACTGTATCAAAAGATGGACCCGGGTCTGAAAAATGAGGCTAATGCGGAAATCTCTAAAAAAATTGCATTCTATTTAATGACCAGCAGATGGCGACGTCAGTAGTTGCAGAAAGAAGTTCAATGATATAGAAGTCTCTGAGAAAATGATCCTGCTTTCCCACCTGATTTATTTCAATAATGATTTTCCATTTTATTTTATGGTATAATAGCAGGTTATAAGTCTCCTTCGATATATCATGATGTTTATCTTTGTAAATTATGGTCCCAAATAGACTAGAAAAAAAAAGGATAAAGCCAGAATATGCTTTAGGGGCGTGGCTACCCTCTGGTCCTTATCAGAAATGGTCAGATCCACCTGTGGATTCACCCCTCGCTCCTCCCTGGATCTTCAATTCACACTCTTGTCCAATAGGAATCCAATCCAGTTCCACAATGACAAAATGGCACTGCTCAAATTGCCAAAATCAAAGCTTCCTGAAACCAATGGGTGACATCACGCTTGCTTCGTCCATCTGTTTAAACAGTCTATGGTTCAGAGCTGCTGCGCGCATTGCTAACTACTAGTTTGTCATGTGATGCATAGAAATCAATGGATAACAGTGAATAGTTAAAACTTTGCCGTTTAGGCAGCTAGCTAGCACATATAACAAGCAAAGTTGGAAAAAAGGCTTTCTACCAAACTAGCTAGCAAATGTTAGTTCGCTTGCTTAGCTAGCTGGTTTGCTTGCAAATAGTTGTAGCTATTTGGTGCACGTTGAAGAAACCAAACTCTTGCTCATTAGCCCAGCAAACTAGTTTGCACGCTCTGCTGGCAAGCCATTTCCAGTGCATATTAAAATGGTGAATCACAATTATTTCTAACTGGTGAGAGATTACTACTGCATGATTACTTGGTAGAGTAGCTAGATCAGTTACGCTTTGACAAGGCTGATAAACTTGTTAGCTAGCAAACAAGCTAATGTTAACTCTGGACAAGGATATTTGGCTATAAATGTAAATTTAAACTAGTTGCAAAACTTGATATCTAGCTGGGTAAGACAAACTAATGCTGCGTTCAACTTGGCTCAGTAGTTATGTTGGGGCTGGCGATAAATGTTTTGTTGCATTCCAGACAACTCGGGACTTGTGATTTTCTGACCTCCTGCTTGAAAAAGTGCACCAGAACCCTACTTCCAGGGTGAGCTCCAACTTGGAAACTGGAGAGGGGGGGGGGGGGGGGGGAGGTAAAAAAAAGAAAAAAAAAAAAAAACACACACACACACACACCCCCCCCCTCCCACACTTTGCAGAGAATCAGTTGTCTGACATACATGGTGAGCCCAGAATGCTTTGAAGACCAAGTTAACTGGGAATTCTTGAGCGCCAAGTTGTCTGGAAAGCAGAAATACCTGCGCTGACTGCATTCTATTAACGTCATTGGGGTGTCCTCTGGTCAGGACAGCCTTTGTTTTCAATACTACAGGGTAATGCATTTTTACATGCAAGCACTGTAGCAACAAGTCCACTGATTCAGTACTGTGTATACAGTTTTACACAGAATTATGAATAAATTGTTTCACAGCTTTTGCTCACTATTGATACACAGAACTGTCACCTTAAACTCAGGGGGTAGGTGAATTGGAGTTGGAAGTGTGACTTCCAGGGCCATTCAAATTGCCAACGCAGCTCAAAAACCAACTTCCCAGTGCAATTGAACACAGCGTATCATTAGCCAGAAAGCATTTTGACTTTGCTAGTCTTACTTGATGGATGTAAAGTAAATACACAGCTGGTGCTAGCTTAGCAAGCCAACATTAACCGTGTAACTGGCTAGCTGTTTTACCTATATTGTGAGCCTGGAAAATCATGTGATATGGCATATTTCATGTCAAAATTAGGATTTTAGACCCCTGAAATTGCTTTAAAAAGCTTCAATGCAGCACATCCCACTTGAGCTTTTGACAGTACCAAGCAATTGCCCCCCACAGGAGTGGGGTATGAAGCCAACCAAGGGCATTTTATACTGCAGAGTGGAATATTTAAACACTGGTTAGTTCTCACTTACCAGCGCCTCTGAATCTGACTCCACTGTCCTGTTTCACTTGCACTGCTCACAATTTGGGAGCGTGAAATGTGCCTCTGAATCTGACTGCATTGATACAAGTCAATAGTAATGACATTCCATTGTGGTAGAAATGTCCTACCATTTAGTTACCCTTGTAGTCTGACAAACTACAATTAACATTGCATTTCAGCACCCATTTAATCAAATGCTTCCTTTCTCCACCCCTGCCAGAGGCACACATGACTCAAGCAGTGACATGTCTAGGCAACTGGAAGGGGCAATGGGACAGATGAAATTTTATTCAGAAATGAGAATTGAACACCGAGTTAACATCTGGGATTTTGTGCACACACCCCATAGGATAAGCACTTGAGAGCAGAGGGGTGGGGTAAAAAGCACCCTGGAAGACAGTTGGCTTAACGCTTATTCAATTAAACCTTCTGCACAATTTGGGATCGTTTACATGCGACACCCAGTGCCAGGGTGGAGACCAGCAACACACAGGCAGCTGCCGCCAGGAGACCATATCCAAGAGAGTGGGGCACTGCAAAGGGAGAGAGTAGTTACAGCACAATGCACTGCAGCCAGTGCTTGAAGCAGAACCTCCCCTCACCTTCACTGGAAAGCCTCTGCTCAGATGCAGCATCCATTGTATCCTTAAGGATCATGGGCTTACTGGACACCACAAACTGCTCAGTTGAATGCTTCTTTACAGCATCAAGAGCCCTTTCTGTGAACGAAGACCATTAGGAAAATTACATTCCATTCATTAGAGAAGTCACCAAAAGCACAAGTCAGAAGGCACTCACTCTGCTTTCCACCTCTGCATTGCTGTGTGCAGCGGTCAGTAGCAGTGGGGTGGCACACTTGTGTACTACAGTGGATGTACACCTGGTAACAGACAAAGGACTTAGGGCTGCTCAATTAAGCAGGCAGTAGCAAAGTACTGGCCAGTTGGATGCTACCATTTCCTTCAGTGGAGCAAAGGATGCAGGATCCACAAAGGTGAACATCTGCACAATGAACCGCTTGTAGTGGGTGGGGAAGGGAAGACCAGAAGAGCCATCTACAGGAACCAAAGTAGTCTGGTAACGGTCATCTTGGTAGGGACACCTGGGGGGGGGCAGTGCCAGAGGTGGTGAAGGACTGCAGTTTAGCGTTCCATAGGGCAAGGGGGATAAGGACAGCATTAGCAGGAATATTCCAGTTACCCATCAACCAGAAGGCTCCACTGGGGCAGGCTGAGGGGGCTGGGGGTGGATGTAGCCCAGCAGTGTTCCAGAAGCAGAACAAGGTTTGGGTCAGTCCTCTCCAAGATCCGCACTTCCACGTACACAGGCTCCCGTAGCACCTTAGTCACAGGATAGTCCTCATCTCTGTAGTAGTCACTGTATGCGTCAGCTGCATTGGGAATGCAGAGGGTCAACACCATACATAGTCATGAAAGTAGGTCCATCATGGCCACACCCAGCTTTACCAGCAGCACATGCTTTTCCTCCTTTCCCCTTGGCACACTGCCCACTAGCCAGCCTGAGCTCAACTCGAAGAGGCCCTGGAGCAGCTACTGGGAGGGGAGGTGGTACAGTGTTCACCTCAGCCACCAGAGAAAGCACCTCACTGCCAAGATACCTGCACTGGAACAGCAGCCTGCAGAGGAAGAACCACAGATCAGTAACCAGAAACTGGCACAGCACCAGAAAAGCTAGCTACTCACTCAAAGACACTGTCCCTTGTGATGGAACCCAGAGGGCCAACCCCCACTTCATATGTGGAAGACAACCTGTTCTCGTAGACCACATATTCCCCTTCCACCTGGAAGAGCAGAGGCCATTAGTAGCACTGAAATAACAGCATGTGCTAGCCAAAGTAGTAAGACCTACCCTTGCTGTGGTTCCACAGGAACTGACCGGGAATTGAAAGACAACGAAAGCAGAAGAAGTGCTAACAGGACCACAGTTGCCATTACCAGGACCCTCCAGCAAGTTGATGGAATCAAGGTCAAGCACAGGCAGAGTAGCAACTCTGGACACCACAACCATGAACTGACCATCCCGGAGACAGTGGACAGTTACTGTAGGAGGTGCACAGACAAGTGGTTATAGTCAATCAGTGCTTGGTCTGCCAGCAAGTCATAATGCTCATTTCACCTTCATTTGGGAAATAGCACTGTTGATCAAAGCAACAGTTGAGAGCTTCACAATCTGCACTACTAATGCCAGGGTCTCCACATGGCACTCTTGCATCAACATGACATCTATGGAAAGTATCTTCTGGGCCAAAATATTTAGTTTGATCTTGTGCCAGGACAAACCCTAACAAGGCAAACAATACGCCAAACTGTACAAAACTATCCATCATGGAAACCACCACACTGCTATAGAGGATTGGGCCACCTTCACTTTATTAAATACTGTCGCTCTCTAATGGTCACAGCTGGGTAATCAACGCGAGTGCCTCTCTCCACATGAAGACATCTCTGCAGAAAGGTGCAGCTCATTAAAGTGTTTCTTTTCCTTTCTTTTTTAACCTCAGCTCAATGAAGTAAAGTTTATTTGAACAGTAAAGAAACATCACTATGATAAATGCCTGACAGCTATAGGTAATGATGTGTCAAATATTCCGTTCAAAAACTTGGAAATCCACTCTGTGATTTTGTAACAATCATGTTAATTGGCAAATTGGCGCAATTGCTTGAGCCAGTGATAGCTAACTTGTGACACTATTGTCGTCATTTCATGGGCGCAGGAAAATATTAGAGCTTCTACCTTCTGACTTCGGCCCGTATTCAGAAACGACACACACTAATTGAGTGTGGGTGAGTACTAAAACTTAGTTAGTGTTAGGTTATACTCAATGAGTCGAAGGTTGCCCTAACTCTCATTTGCTTTCAGAGACCTCACTCACACTGAAAATAGTGTCTCTCTCTGAGTGAAGTTTGAGTGCAGGGAACACCTCCCTTGAGCTGCTCTAACTTGTGCCGGTATTTCGTTGTCATGGCTTTCAGGAGGTTACAAACATTGGAAACTTTGGATCATTTACAGCCACTTGCTCAACGCAATGGCGACTACGCAAATTTTAACTATAATGATGATAACAATGTCAGTAACTTGCTGACTGGCCCCCTGGGGCCTGTCTCACGATGCTGGATTTCACCTTAGCGAGGTAACTTCTGGATTAACCCTGAGTTTTCCGTGTCACGAAAGACGTTGCTGCGGTAACTGATGCTGAACGCCTAACTTGCTCTGGAGCAGGTTAAGTTCAGGATGAGATCTCAGCGGGTATATAAGATCACCTACTGACTAATCATTGTCTTGGAAAAATGACCTGCCCATTTCTTGAGAATCCCGTGGAGGGAGCCGCACAGATAGTGAGAGGAGCGCTGTGGAGAGAGCCAGTGTTCCGTAACTGGTGAGACCCGTTCGATTTCCCCGAGAAGGTCCCGTACGAGCGGTACTGATTTTCTGCCCAGGGATGTGACTAGCAATGTGACCAGGTGCAGGCGGGGGCTTACAATGCCACAGACTGGAAGATATTCTAATAAACTTTCTGACCGGTTGGAATTATGTTCTTGTATTTATTTTTTTTTACCTGCTCCCAAATCCTTTTGGCTCCACTGGTGAGCAACTGAAATGATGAGGTTGAATTGTCAAAGAATAAACGAAAACCGAAACAGGCACATACATTTGAGAGACACGTAGTGGTAATTTAATATTACAATCCCAGTGACTTACGCATTGACCGAGTTGGCAATTTTTTGCCGAGATTCCTTGCGGCTTCTAGCAGCTGCAACATTGGTGCTTTTTACCTGAATGATGTCTTTATATTCTTCATACATCCTTAGAATTATTGTTTGCTCCTCCAATGAGAAACAAGTTGCTCTCTGCGGCTTCTCCATGGTAGGCAATTGGTCAAATGGAGTTAACACCGCCCCTTTATGCGCACGAGCACAGATCTAGCATGGAAACTCCTGGGTTCACTTAACAAGTTGATAACCGGCTTCGTGAGACTAATAATCAAGACCGCAGATGTCTGGTTAAGTGCAGGTGGATAATTGAGGGAAACCCCCGGTATGTTAATCCAGCGTCGTGAGACAGGCCCCTGGTTTCAGTGTTTACGAACTGCACTGTGGTGAACTTGAGGTTAGCATTTGTGCGCCCACCAGTGCCTACTGGTGAACTTTCAAGTTCAAAACCATCCCTTTAAAAATAATGATTGGACATGACTGGTTTTCAATCATCTAAAGGGCACCTATTAGGCCGATTGTTCTTTTAATACATATAGGTAATGTAATAATGTTGGAAGTCCATGTCCAACCTCTGAAAAGTTTCTAAACATAAGATACAGGGGTTTTGCTGTAATCCAAGAACGTGATTTCCTCTCTGAACAGCTCCTCCCGAGATCTTCACAAGAACTGGGCAAAACCTGACGTCAGGTTGTGCCGTCCAATTAATACAGACCTAACCAGAGCCAATCACAGCGCTGGACCGGCCCATACTGTAAACTATTCTAGCAGGCACTAACAACGGCAGATCATACTATGCCTGAGTAGAGTCTACACTTTTGGAAATTCAAAAGAAGAACCGCAGATCATTTGAGGTGCAGTTTTGTCAGTATCTCTCCCAAAGCTGCTTGTCTGTTTACTTTTGGATGCGAAGAAAAGCACCTATTTCTCTTCCAAAAGATGATGCCACCAGAAATCAGTGGTAGCTTTTTTGGTTTGCTGGCAGCTAACAGCCACGGCAGAGGTTTGTTAGCTGTTTGTGCTCAGCATTTCATCAAAAACAGCTTTTTCAAAAAAGGATAATTTGACACTGGATAAGCTCTCAGCTGCTTCTCAAACCTGACGCAGTTGCATCGATCAAGCGCTCAGAGCCATAAGCTGTAAGTAACGATATAATAGCAAATAATGTCAGTGAAGCTAATCTGTTACTGGTGGCTAGCAGGACCGCTAACGATAGTCAGCACCCTTCCATGTGACATTTTAACCATATTTAGAATCCATCATTATCAGATTTATCTTTATTCTCCAAGTTGAGACTTCCATCAGAGTAGAAAATGAGCAGTGCTGTATTTAATGGGTTACCGTGTTTCAGCGCGGCCTTAAATCGCTGCAGTAACCCCCTACCTATAGCACTGCTGCTACTTTTCTCCATCTTTACTCAGACTGCGACGGGTAATAAGGTTCTTGCCTAATTTAGTGCTGGGCTCGAGTGCAATGTCGCTCGCTTCGCAATACTGGAATCAAACGTTTTCAGGAGGCTCCTTGACATAATTTTCTGACATTAAAGGGATAGTCCACCCAAAAACTATAATTTGTTTATCAATTACTCACCATTACATATCTCGAACGGAAAAAGTTTTTTTGCACCTGGCGCAACATTTTTGCAACTGGATAGTTTTGAAAAATTATCCGAATTCTTTTTTTGCTGGAAGCAAATGGGGTCACCCAGTAGCGACAGTAAGAAGTCCAAAAAACGTCTGTTGACAAACTTTCAAACCATCGTCGAACACATCGTCAAGTATAATCCAAGTTTGCTTTGTCCACTTGTATCCTCAGAACTCTAGAAAGGTGGTTATATTTCGCAAAAAAGAATAAAATACCACAGTCATGCTTCAAGTAAGCTCGCGCATTCAACTGAAGCCCCGCCTCCCGGTTCGTTCCCAGAGACTTATAAAGTTTTTGAAACATTTCTCTCTCAAAATCTTTATTAGTCACTGGGACTTCCGTTGAATGCACAAGCTTACTTGAAGTATAACTGTGGAATTTTATTAATTTTAGCAAAAAATAACCGCATTTCTAGAGTTTCAAGAGTTCTGAGGATATGATTGGACAAAGCAGACTATACTTTGGATTATACTGGACAATGCGTTCGACGATGGTTTGAAAGATTGTCAACAGATGTTTTGTGGACTTTTTACCGTTGCTACTGGGTGACCCCATTTGCTTCCAGCAACAAAGGAATTTTGATAATTTTTCAAAACTCTCCAGAGGCCATAAAGTTGCGCCAGGTAAAAAGCAACTTTGTCCATTCAAGACATCTAATGGTGAGTAATTAATATACAAATTATAGTTTTTGGGTGGACTATCCCTTTAACATTTTACCTGATAACTTGAGTATGCCTCCATCAGGGGTGATTTAAAGCAGAAAGTAAACTCAACTAGTGTGAAAACGTCTTCTAGATCAGACTATCAATTCAGTTTGTATCGGACAAATAAGGGCTTGTAGCAAAATTGTGAGGCATATATGGGACATTGATATGCCACGTGGATCGTGCGCACTTCACACACAAGCTCATTGAAGAACGGCCTAACTCAATATTAAATTTGTCTGACAGCGACGGCTTATCTCGTTCACAGTAACACCAAAGAGCATCAACTGCTCCTTTTTGACAGCGCTGAAACACCTTCCGATTTTACTTTTACTTGAGTTGAGCTCACCGTAAAGGAGCTATATATAAGTTTGTGGCCAAAACTGGTAGTGCAGTCATAGTCAAAATAGTGCAGAACGCAGTATCTCTCCCCCTCTCCCCAAGACGAGAGGTTGCCAGGTAGGTTGCCGGATCCAGCAAGAACGTCTACTACATGGAGCTACCAAGGCTACGTTTCAATATCACCAATGATTTGCTCTCACAGGGTCGTGTTCAGTTCAGTTCAGTTCAGAAAAGATTGAGACCAATAACTAACTTTAGCCATGGTCATATTGGTCAACTTGCTCGTCACTCTTCTGTGTGGATAGCCTACTAAATTCCATACTCTGAAATGCGTAAAGAATGAATGAGGACTCATTTGACTGATGTACTGTCTCAATTACATTTCATATTGCCATAATGGCTATGCTAATATTGGAATGGTTTCCACAGCGTCTCAGCATAATGCCAGAGAAACGGATTAATAATGCATTGCTAATGTTAGCAACGAAAAGTCACGGTTTTTATTTCTCATACAATTTGTTACCTAGTCAATTCGATGACCCATCTGCATACGCACTAACGTACCATGAACGAACATACATGACGTTATTTGACTGGAGAGAATATTTGAAATGTCCGTGCCTACATTAAATAGAATTAAGTTAGCGAAACTCAGCTGAATCTTACCTGCCCAGGAGAAAATTAGCAACTTCGGCGTTGGTCTTCAAATTCTAATCTGCTTTCAGCCTTCTCCATCTTTCAGAGGCATGTCCTATACAGATCCGTGTTTTGTTTCTGACTTTGTCACATCGTATTTCCGAATCATAACGAGGCCCTCTAGGTTTTGTAACGTCAGACATTTGTGCTCCGAAATGCTGTTAGCTGCAGCTCAGTGGTAACTGGCAACCTGGATGATGTAGTGGCATCTCTGGAAGTGATAATTGGTGGGGCCCGGACCATGCCTTTGTGTCAATTATTGTTCCTGGCTTGTACGCAGTTTGTTATGTATGAGTATTTTATGTCCGGCATTATATTTCATTTGTAAATGGAGATTTGTTACATGCTATTTTTGCTGCCTTGCTGGTCAGCTATTTATTTTGTTCTTTCGCATCCTCTGGTGGTGAGAAATATGATCTGATGTAATATCTCTTCTTTGAAATAGAGTAGTGCTTTCTAGAAGCTTCTAGCTCCTTCCTGCCTGGAGGGGTTGGGATTTCCCAGGAATCCTGTAGATCTTTCCAGAATGTTGCTCATCTACAAAACCCAAAACCAGTGAAGTTGGCACGTTATGTAAATCGTAGATAAAAACAGAATTCAATGATTTGCAAATCCTTTTCAACTCATATTCAATTGAATACACTGCAAAGACAAGATGTTTAATGTTGAATGTTTTTTTTTTTTTGCAAATACTCATTAACTTAGAATTTAAAGGCAGCAACACATTGCAAAAAAGTTGGCACAGGGGCCTTTTTACCACTGTGTTACATCGCCTTTCCTTTTAACGACACTCAGTAAACGTTTGGGAACTGAGGAGACCAATTTTTTAAGCTTTTCAGGTGGAAGTCTTCCCCATTCTTGCTTGATGTACAGCTAAAGTTGTTCAACAGTCTGGGGTCTCCGTTGTCGTATTTTACGCTTCATAATGCGCCACACATTTTCAATGGGAGACAGGTCTGGACTACAGGCAGGCCAGTCTAGTACCCGCACTCTTTTTCTACGGAGCCATGCTGTTGTAACACGTGCAGAATGTGGCTTGGCATTGTCTTGCTGAAATAAGCAGGGGCGTCCATGAAAAAGACGTTGCTTGGATGGCAACATATGTTGTTCCAACACCTGTATGTACCTTTCAGCATTAATGGTGCCTTCACATATGTGTAAGTTGCCCCAGCCTTGGGCACTAATACACCCCCATACCATCACAGATGCTGGCTTTTGAACTTTGCGCCTATAACAGTCCGGATGGTTCTTTTCCTCTTTGGTCCGGAGGACACGACGTCCACAGTTTCCAAAGACAATTTGAAATGTGGATTTGTCAGACCACAGAACACTTTTCAACTTTGCATCAGTCCATCTTAGATGAGCTTGGGCCCAGCGAAGCCGGCGGCGTTTCTGGGTGCTGTTGATAAATGGCTTTCACTTTGCATTGTAGAGTTTTAACTTGCACTTGCAGATGTAGAAACGAACTGTAGTTACTGACAGTGGTTTTCTGAAGTGTTCCTGAGCCCATGTGGTGATGTCCTTTACACACTGACGTCGGTTTTTGATGCAGTATCGCCTGAGGGATCGAAGGTCACGAGCATTCAATGTTGGTCTTCGGCCTTGTCGCTTATGTGCAGTGATTTCTCCAGATTCTCTGAACCTTTTGACGATATTACGGACCGTAGATGATGAAATCCCTAAATTTCTTGCAATAGCTCATTGAGGAATGTTGTTTTTAAACTGTTCGAAAATCAGCTCATGCATTTGTTCACTAAGTGGTGACCCTCGCCCCATCCTTGTTTGTGAATGACTGAGCATTTCAGGCAAGCTGCTTTTATACCGAATCATGGCACCCACCTGTTCCCAATTAGCCCGTTCACCTGTGGGATGTTCCAAATAAGTGTTTGATGAGCAATCCTCAACTCTCTCAGTTTTTTTTTGCCACTTGTGCCAGCTTTTTTGAAACATGTTGCAGGCATCAAAGTCCAAATGAGCTAATATTTGCAAAAAATTACAAAGTTTACCTATTCGAACATTAAGTAACTTGTCTTTGCAGTGTATTCAATTGAATATAAGTTGAAAAGGATTTGCAAATCATTGTATTCTGCTTTTATTTACGATTTACAAAACATGCCTACTTCACTGGTTTTGGGTTTGTATATAAATGCTGTGATTTTAGGCAGAGCAGGGTGTTATGGTTCCAATTTGTTATTACATTTATAACACAACAGCAACAGCAAGGGATGACAGACACAGTTTTAAAAACCTCAACACATTTAATTAACAAACACCATAACAACTAACTAACCTAAAGACCAAGATTGAATTATGTACAAAACATAAATATTTACAATCCCTTTTTCGTGGGGGTGGCTTGGTGATGCCCTGGATGATGAAAATGCTCAAACACAGGCAAAGAAATCCACAAAAGAAACGTCACAGGTCTTGAACAGAATGGCAGGTCTGGTCATCTTCTTGCAATTTCTCCTACTACTTTACTGTCTCAGTTCTTTTCCTTATATACTCTTTTGCAGACCCCACCCACATTTAGACCTCTTTTTTTTAATTTTCTGAGACTTGCCCCAGACATGTCCAGGACATGTCTAAACATGACTCCAGTCTGAGCTTAACAAAAAAAAGGTAAATACTGCCATCTAGTGGCCTATATTCACATTACACCTCCATTCCAAAAGGGAAAAATTTTGACTCATAAAGGCAAAATTTTTCTTTTCAATACAAAATGATTAAGTGAACACTTGTCTATATATACATATCATACAATATTCAAACACATGATATATATATATATATATACACATTCAAACACGGGATAAGCAATCAGCAATTACATTGTCTGTACCCTTCACATGCTTAATTTCCAAGTCAAACTCCTGTAAAATCAAACTCCAATTCAACGATCTCCGATTCTTGTTTTTCATCTTACTCAAAAACATTAACGGATTGTGGTCAGTGTACACAATCATTGGCTTTTGTCCCGTACAAACATAAACCTCAAAGTGTTGTAAAGAAAGGACCAGAGCCAACAGTGCCTTCTCTATTGTGGAATAGTTTGTTTGGTGGCGATTGAACTTCCTGGAGAAGTATGCCACGGGATTCTCAATGTCATCAGAGTCACTTCTCTGTAGGAGCACAGATCCACAAGCTTGGTCGCGAGCATCGACCACGATGGAGAACGGCTTGTTGAAGTCAGGAGATTTGAGCACGGGGAGGTGACACAGCAGAGACTTCAGGCGATCTAAGGCTCTCTGGCATACATCATCCCAGGTGAACTTTACGCCTTTCTTCAGTTGGTTAGTTAGACTGAGAGCAATCTCAGCAAAGTTCTTGCAGAACTTGCGGTAGTACCCGATCATTCCAAGGAAGCGGCGCAAAGCTTTTTTGTTGTCAGGAACTGGAAAGTCCATGATGGCTTGGACTTTAGCATTTATGGGTGCCACCTTACCCTGGCCTATGACGTAGCCAAGATAGGTGACAGTAGCACAACCAAAGTCACTCTTGCTCAGGTTAACAGTCAGGTTAGCCTGGGTCAGGCGCTGGAACAACGTCTCTACATCTTTTAGATGTTCTTCCCAGGAGTCACTCCATGTGATCAGGTCATCGATGTACGCACCCGTGTGTGGCAATCCGGCGATTGTAGACTGTATCATCCTTTGGAACGTGGCTGGGGCAATTTTCATGCCAAAGGGTAGGACTTCATACTGGTATAATCCAGATGGTGTGGCAAAAGCAGAGATGCTCTTGGCCCTCTCAGTTAAAAGCACACACCAATAACCCTTCAATAAATCAATCTTGGTCAGAAACTTTGCTTGCCCTACAATATCAATACAATCATCAATCCTAGGTATTGGAAACACATCAGTTCTAGTTACAGCATTGACTTTGCGATAATCTGTACAGAATCTAGTACTTCCATCAGGTTTTGGAACTAGCACACAGGGTGAACTCCAATCTGAGTTGGAGGGTCTGATAATATCATGTTCTAACATGTACTCAACCTCTTTCTCAGCAATCTTTCTCTTTTCAGGATTCATCCGGTACGGATGCTGTTTAATTGGTTTGGCATCACCAACATCTACATCATGAGAGGCTATAGAAACTCTCTTTGGAACATCAGGAAACAGATCCTCATATTTCTTGATCAACCTCTCAAACTGATCTCTCTGTGAGGGTTCTAAGTGCTGGAGTTTTACATCAAGATTTTGCAACACTTCAGAATTTGACAATTTACATGAAAGAACTTCAGCTTTAATTCTAGGTTCATCATCTTGAAACTCCCCCTCATCTTCACACGTTTTGACCATAGGAGAACCTGAAGTGACAGCTGCAACCCTAGCATTTCTGTCATGATAAGGCTTCAGCATGTTAATGTGACACAATTGTTTTGGTTTTCTCCTATCTGGAGTCTTCACAATGTAAATGAGATCATTGAGTTTTGTCAGAATTTCATAAGGACCATGAAATCTAGCCTGCAATGGATTGGACTGCAAGGGAAACAACACAGGGACCATTTCTCCTGGTTTAAACTCACGGCTTCTAGCCTTATGATCATACCAAGTTTTCATTTTTCCCTGACTTGATT
The DNA here is from genome assembly GCA_029721435.1 of Gymnothorax reevesii. Lineage (NCBI taxonomy): Eukaryota > Metazoa > Chordata > Actinopteri > Anguilliformes > Muraenidae > Gymnothorax > Gymnothorax reevesii. The sequence continues at coordinate 33,588,385 of CM056579.1, read as the reverse complement.
TCAAGTTCTCTTTGGCAAGGTCACAAGCTGCACGCAATCTTTCCTTGAACTTGCTCACATAGTCTAACAGACTAATGTGCGGCTCTTCCTTTTGCCATTGTTCACTCAATAATAGCAAAGGTCCTCTCACTTCATGACCAAACACTAGCTCAAATGGACTGAATCCAGTAGACTCCTGCACTGCTTCTCTAGCTGCAAACAACAGCAAATGAACACCTTCATCCCAGTCTTTCTCATGGTCATAACAATAAGTCCTCATCATTGTCTTGAGAGTGGAATGAAACCGCTCTAAGGCACCCTGACTTTCTGGATGATGGGCACTAGAAAGAATCTGCTTTGCACCTAGTTCATACAAAACCTGCTGAAACAATCCTGAAGTGAAATTGCTACCTTGGTCTGACTGAATTTCCCTGGGAAGGCCAAACAACGTGAAGAACTTTATCAAAGCCTTCGAGATTGCAGTTGCCTTGATGTTACGTTGAGGTATGGCTTCGGGGAATCTGGTAGATGCACACATGATTGTCAACAAGTACTGATTTCCAGATCTAGTCTTGGGTAATGGACCAACGCAATCAACAATGACCCTAGAGAATGGCTCCCCAAATGCTGGGATAGGCTGCAATGGAGCTACAGGTGGGTCTAACTGGTGTTTTCCAACTACCTGACAAGTGTGACAGGTTTTGCAAAAGTTGGAAACGTCTTTCCGAAGCCCAGGCCAAAAGAAGTGTTTCATGATCTTATCAACAGTCTTGTTAACACCAAGATGACCTCCTAAAGGTAAACTATGAGCCATTGTTAAGATCTCATTCCTATAGACCTTCGGAACAACAATTTGCCTGACCACTGCCCAATCTGCATTGGCAGGGATATCAGGAGGGCGCCACTTCCGCATCAACACACCATCCTTGAGATAATACCCAACTGGAACTGCGTCTATTTCTTTATCAGGAAGGGCTCTCCTCTTTAGTACACAAATTTCAGGATCATTAGTTTGCTCCTCAATCAACCGCTTTCTGGACAGAGACAAGTCTCCAGACACATCAGAATCACCAGACCCATCCGGCTGGCTGAATAGAGAACTGATAAAAGTATCTGATAAGTCCTCAAACGGAGAAACCATAGTAGGCCAATCAGAGTCATGAGGCGAACCACCTGAGTCCTGACTATTCAATGTACTGGACGGCACCACATTATCTTCTTCTTTAGCCTTCTTGGCCATAGCATGAGTCACTGCGCAAGAAGGATACAGAGATGGGTCCTCATCCCCATCTTCAGTGCTCGGCTGTGAAGTAAGATGTACAGGGGGAACTACTTTGCCCCCAGCCAGGTCATTGCCTAGCAACAGAGAAACACCCTTTATAGGTAGACTTGACATAAGTCCCACCTTTACCTGTCCTGTAACTAAATCTGACTTCAAGAATATAGAGCGCAGGGGTACAGATACAGTCCTCCCTTCAATACCTTGTACAAGTATGAAATCCCCTGAAGCGGTCTCATCACGTAACTCCAAGGAGTCCATCAACATAAGTGACTGAGAAGCTCCGGTATCCCTTAGGATATATATGGGAAAAGGAGTAGTATGCTCATTCAGAGCCACAAATCCCTCTGACACAAATGGAAGAAATTCCTCCCTCACGAAGTCAGCTGTATCAGGCTTTTTAGCCCCACAAGAAGCAGGCAATTTAGCAGATTGGTTATCTACTACAGGGGTTTCTAACCTTGTTTTCACAAAGGCATTTGGTTTGGTATCCTTTTCTTTTTCTTTCTTAGCTTTAAGGAACCAACAGTTAGTTGTAACATGACCAGATTTCTTGCAATAACTGCAAACTAGACCACTTTTGTCAATGTCAGCTTTCACACTTTGATCAGACCTGTTACTGGATTTCTGAGCACCATCACCAGATTTGTCTTTGTCTTTGGGTGAGGAATCTTGGGTATCACCATAACCCTTTTTCTGAAATTGGGACCATCTATTATTACTGCTAGACTGAAATTTGGACTTATGTGTGAGAAAATATTCATCTGCAAATTTGGCAGCTGATTGCAAATTCAGTGCTTGCTTCTCATTAAGGTAGATCTTAACATCATCTTTAACACAGTTCTTGAATTCTTTAACTAACACCATCTCTTTTAGTGAGTTGAAATCATCCTTGACCTCCATAGAAGAACACTAGCGCTCAAAGCAAACCTGCTTCTCATTAGCAAATTCAACATAAGTCTGATTTTCAGATTTCTTCAGACCTCTGAATTTCTGTCGGTAAGCCTCTGGAACCAACTCATAAGCTCTCAAAATAACCTTTTTGACAACCTCATAATTAGAGGAATCATCTGCAGACAAAGCCGAATAGGCTTGTTGAGCTTTACCCTTGAGGACAGTTTGCAACATCAGAGGCCAGTGTTCCTTTGGCCACTGGCAACTCTTTGCTACCTTTTCAAAACACTGGAAATAGTTGTCAACATCCTTTTCCGAAAATGGAGGCACCAGTTTTACCTCCTGACTGGCACAAAATTTATTTTTAGTTTCAATTTTAATTTTTAGTTGCTCCATTTGGAGTCTTTCTTCTCGATCGAATTTCTCTAATTCAAAATCTCTCTGTCTTGCAAATTTTTCTAACTCAAATTCTCTTTGTTTTTCTTTTTCCTCCCTTTCTATTTTCTCTTCTCTTGCTCATTTTTTCAACTCAGTTTGCTTTTGTTTTTCTTTTTCTTCTCTTACTTTCTCTCTTTCTTGCTTCTCAAATTCTCTTTGCTTTAATTTTTCCTCCCTTTCTTTTTCTCTTTCCTCCCTTTCAATCTCTAGCATTTTTAATTTAAGTTCCATTTCTATATTTGGATTTTCCACTGGAAACTGTTCCAGATCTCCGGGTGCAAACACATTTTCATCAATGTAATATTCAACTATCTCTCGAGCCAGTCTTGCTTTTCGCATGGCTGGTTTCACCTCTGTCAGCTCTAAATGTCTGCAAATTTCAAGCAGTTCTGTCTTTTTAAAAGACTTCAAAACCCCTACGGTTGGTGATGCCAAGAAATCATCCATTGCTGTTGTCAATATATATGTATTCAATTTAAAAAAAATCAATTTTACAATTTGAAATGTTAGATTTTCAATAAATTACTCACAAAATGGTCTCTCCCGGACCTTGAGCCCCCAATTTGTGATGGCCCCAATTTGTTATTACATTTATAACACAACAGCAACAGCAAGGGATGACAGACACAGTTTTAAAAACCTCAACACATTTAATTAACAAACACCATAACAACTAACTAACCTAAAGACCAAGATTGAATTATGTACAAAACATAAATATTTACAATCCCTTTTCGTGGGGGTGGCTTGGTGATGCCCTGGATGATGAAAATGCTCAAACACAGGCAAAGAAATCCACAAAAGAAACGTCACAGGTCTTGAACAGAATGGCAGGTCTGGTCATCTTCTTGCAATTTCTCCTACTACTTTACTGTCTCAGTTCTTTTCCTTATATACTCTTTTGCAGACCCCACCCACATTTAGACCGCTTTTTTTTAATTTTCTGAGACTTGCCCCAGACATGTCCAGGACATGTCTAAACATGACTCCAGTCTGAGCTTAACAAAAAAAAGGTAAATACTGCCATCTAGTGGCCTATATTCACATTACACCTCCATTCCAAAAGGGAAAAATTTTGACTCATGAAGGCAAAATTTTTCTTTTCAATACAAAATGGTTAAGTGAACACTTGTCTATATATACATATCATACAATATTCAAACACATGATATATACATATACACATTCAAACACGGGATAAGCAATCAGCAATTACATTGTCTGTACCCTTCACATGCTTAATTTCCAAGTCAAACTCCTGTAAAATCAAACTCCAATTCAACAATCTCCGATTCTTGTTTTTCATCTTACTCAAAAACATTAACGGATTGTGGTCAGTGTACACAATCATTGGCTTTTGTCCCGTACAAACATAAACCTCAAAGTGTTGTAAAGAAAGGACCAGAGCCAACAGTGCCTTCTCTATTGTGGAATAGTTTGTTTGGTGGCGATTGAACTTCCTGGAGAAGTATGCCACGGGATGCTCAATGTCATCAGAGTCACTTCTCTGTAGGAGCACAGATCCACAAGCTTGGTCGCGAGCATCGACCGCGATGGAGAACGGTTTGTTGAAGTCAGGAGATTTGAGCACGGGGAAGTGACACAGCAGAGACTTCAGGCGATCTAAGGCTCTCTGGCATACATCATCCCAGGTGAACTTTACGCCTTTCTTCAGTTGGTTAGTTAGACTGAGAGCAATCTCAGCAAAGTTCTTGCAGAACTTGCGGTAGTACCCGATCATTCCAAGGAAGCGGCGCAAAGCTTTTTTGTTGTCAGGAACTGGAAAGTCCATGATGGCTTGGACTTTAGCATTTATGGGTGCCACCTTACCCTGGCCTATGACGTAGCCAAGATAGGTGACAGTAGCACAACCAAAGTCACTCTTGCTCAGGTTAACAGTCAGGTTAGCCTGGGTCAGGCGCTGGAACAACGTCTCTACATCTTTTAGATGTTCTTCCCAGGAGTCACTCCATGTGATCAGGTCATCGATGTACGCACCCGTGTGTGGCAATCCGGCGATTGTAGACTGTATCATCCTTTGGAACGTGGCTGGGGCATTTTTCATGCCAAAGGGTAGGACTTCATACTGGTATAATCCAGATGGTGTGGCAAAAGCAGAGATGCTCTTGGCCCTCTCAGTTAAAGGCACACACTAATAACCCTTCAATAAATCAATCTTGGTCAGAAACTTTGCTTGCCCTACACTATCAATACAATCATCAATCCTAGGTATTGGAAACACATCAGTTCTAGTTACAGCATTGACTTTGCGATAATCTGTACAGAATCTAGTACTTCCATCAGGTTTTGGAACTAGCACACAGGGTGAACTCCAATCTGAGTTGGAGGGTCTGATAATATCATGTTCTAACATGTACTCAACCTCTTTCTCAGCAATCTTTCTCTTTTCAGGATTCATCCGGTACGGATGCTGTTTAATTGGTTTGGCATCACCAACATCTACATCATGAGAGGCTATAGAAACTCTCTTTGGAACATCAGGAAACAGATCCTCATATTTCTTGATCAACTTCACAAACTGATCTCTCTGTGAGGGTTCTAAGTGCTGGAGTTTTACATCAAGATTTTGCAACACTTCAGAATTTGACAATTTACATGAAAGAACTTCAGCTTTAATTCTAGGTTCATCATCTTGAAACTCCCCCTCATCTTCACACATTTTGACCATAGGAGAACCTGAAGTGACAGCTGCAACCCTAGCATTTCTGTCATGATAAGGCTTCAGCATGTTAATGTGACACAATTGTTTTGGTTTTCTCCTATCTGGAGTCTTCACAATGTAAATGAGATCATTGAGTTTTGTCAGAATTTCATAAGGACCATGAAATCTAGCCTGCAATGGATTGGACTGCAAGGGAAACAACACAAGGACCTTTTCTCCTGGTTTAAACTCACGGCTTCTAGCCTTATGATCATACCAAGTTTTCATTTTTCCCTGACTTGATTTCAAGTTCTCTTTGGCAAGGTCACAAGCTGCACGCAATCTTTCCTTGAACTTGCTAACATAGTCTAACAGACTAATGTGCGGCTCCTCCTTTTGCCATTGTTCACTCAATAATAGCAAAGGTCCTCTCACTTCATGACCAAACACTAGCTCAAATGGACTGAATCCAGTAGACTCCTGCACTGCTTCTCTAGCTGCAAACAACAGCAAATGAACACCTTCATCCCAGTCTTTCTCATGGTCATAACAATAAGTCCTCATCATTGTCTTGAGAGTGGAATGAAACCGCTCTAAGGCACCCTGACTTTCTGGATAATAGGCACTAGAAAGAATCTGCTTTGCACCTAGTTCATACAAAACCTGCTGAAACAATCCTGAAGTGAAATTGCTACCTTGGTCTGACTGAATTTCCCTGGGAAGGCCAAACAACGTGAAGAACTTTATCAAAGCCTTCGAGATTGCAGTTGCCTTGATGTTACGTTGAGGTATGGCTTCGGGGAATCTGGTAGATGCACACATGATTGTCAACAAGTACTGATTTCCAGATCTAGTCTTGGGTAATGGACCAACGCAATCAACAATGACCCTAGAGAATGGCTCCCCAAATGCTGGGATAGGCTGCAATGGAGCTACAGGTGGGTCTAACTGGTGTTTTCCAACTACCTGACAAGTGTGACAGGTTTTGCAAAAGTTGGAAACGTCTTTCCGAAGCCCAGGCCAAAAGAAGTGTTTCATGATCTTATCAACAGTCTTGTTAACACCAAGATGACCTCCTAAAGGTAAACTATGAGCCATTGTTAAGATCTCATTCCTATAGACCAGGGGTATTCAAGTAAAAATTGAGGAGGTCCAGTTGAACTAAATATCCTCAAGCTGAGGTCCGGAACATCATATGTCTATTTGCGGTATGACTGATACCTGAATAAACGAAGGAAAAAAACGTAATACGGGTTAAAATAATTTCAAAGAAATTTATTGACACAGAAACACGGGCTTACATTATTTGGCTGCAGTTTAAATAAAAATGACTAAATTATGTATTCAAAAACAAAGAAAGTGCTTAAGAAAAAAAAATAGCAGCTTCAGTTTCCTTTTGACTGAACAATGTCAATATTCTCCTCAACAAAACATTCTCAAAACATCTTAACTGTTTCTCTTACAGATGATCTTTCTTCCCCCCCCCTTCCCCAGTTTTTTCAGTGTGAGAATTGAGCTTTAGCTTGCCCTGCCAACATTTTAAATCTGGGCTTGAACGAGGTCAATGCCATTCTCATGCACATGTGCAGATGCTCATCAGTGAGCTTGGAACGATATTTTGTTTTTATTATGTTCATTGTAAAGAACGCTGCCTCACAGCTGTATGTGGAGCCAAACATGGTCAAGATAAACAGGGCCACTTTCTTCAGATCTGGGAAAGCTGTCTCAGATACCATCTGGAGCCAGAAGGTGGCAGAGTCAGTTCTTCCAAACTGCTCTTTTAGGGCCACATCTGCCTGGAGGTCAACCATTTGCATCTGGAGGGGCCCAGCATTTGCCCACTTGAAGTGATGTGTGACATCATTTGAGAATGCTCTGACATCAGTGATGAGAAATGGATTCTGTATGAACAGGGTGAGCTGCTCTCCAATGCTGAAGCTATCAAAACGTTTGCTGAAGTTTTCAATCAACTTGTCAACAAAGTCAACAAAAGAGGAGACATCTCTTTGTCCCTGCACCTGTTCTTTTACTTTTGGGAAGTGTGTGTAGTCTCCTTGCAGATCTTCTTTGAACACCTCAAGTTTTCGCTGAAATGAGCGGACACTGGTCATCAGCTCACAAATGGAATTGTTCTTTCCCTGCAGCTGCAAATTAAGCCCATTCAGGTGTGACATGATATCAGCCAAAAAAGCTAGGATATCCATGTTTTTCTCGTCATTTAGAAAGACAGAAAAGTTGGATGCTTTCTGACTTTCCAGCTCTTCCAAGAAAGCTGCTACCTCACGTCTAATTGACCAAAATCGCTCTAGCACCCTGCCTTTGCTGAGCCATCTCACGTTGTTGTGGAGCAAAAGATCATCAGAGTTTGCATCAACCTCTCTGAGGAATTCCCTGAGCATGCGATGCTGACAAGAAGAAGATTCCCTGAGAAAGTTTATGATTTTCATCATTGTCTTCATCACCTCAGCATACTCATCTGACAGGGCGGAGCAAAGGACAGTCTGATGAATAATGCAATGGTAAGAGATCAGCTCAGCATTGTCTTTTTTCATCCTTGCCACAGCCCCCTTTTCTCTCCCCATCATGGCAGGAGCTCCATCAGAAGTTATGGATACCACTTGTTTTGGCTCTATTCCTCTCTTTAATAACATTTCCTTAATTGCCAGGTAGATGTCTTCTCCTCTGGTAGTAGTCCGCAGAGAAGTCACGCCTAAGAGGTCTTCACAGAACTCATTTTTATCCCTGTTTAAGAATCTTATATAAACCAATAGCTGAGCATTGTCAGACACATCAGACGATTCATCCACAGACAAGCCTACACATGGTGCCTTATATATGGCTTCTTCCAGCTGGGACAGTACATCCTGAGCTAGTATTTCACTTCGTTTTGTGGATGTGTTGGCTGACAGAGGTATTTGCTTTATTTTGTCACAGAGCTCATCTTTTTGTTTACCATCAAGTAACACTTCTGTTATTTCAGTCATGCACTCTTTGACAACACTTGCATCTGTAAAAGGCTTTTTGTGTTTACCTAAAACCCACGCAACTCGGAGGGAACATTCATGAGCACGCTGTTGTGCGCTGAAAGAACGGCTTAATATCCTGGTGCACTGATCATATTGGGCAATGAGACTACGAATTTTCTGCGACCGGAGTTCAGACTTCGGTGGGTATGATTGGTCAAATGCTTTGTGCTTAGTCTCATAGTGACGCTTGACGTTGGCACTTTTAATAAGTGCCACGGTTTCGGAGCATATGAGACACACTGGTTTCGTGCTCGTGGGCGGAAGAATGAACATGTACGCGTCAGTCCATTCCGCATTGAAAGCTCGATTTTCGGCGTCTACTTTTCTCTTCTTTGACAGCGCCATAGTGCTTATATCTCTAATGACTAACTTACGCCCTCTCTTCCAGTATCATCTCCCTGCATTTAATCCACTTCAATCCCTTTTCGCTCGCCTTTCACCTTCACTTCCTGACTGCCTGTATGCTTGGACGCAGCACACCTCGGCTTCGGTCTCCTCGCTCTGAATTCAAGCTGGCGATTTGATTGGCTAGTTAGAATCACATGGGTAGTAGGACTCGCACACGACTGGTTAGTACCTTCCCATGCTTGTTCAGTGCAGTGCTCAGATAGGAAAAAGTAATGTTACGGCATGAAATAGATTCGCCTGTCAAAATTAAAAATATTTTAACAATTAATCCCAGGTCCGGATGATATGGCGATCCGGTCCGGATCCGGACCCCGGTCCGGGGGTTGGGGACCCCGGCTATAGACCTTCGGAACAACAATTTGCCTGACCACTGCCCAATCTGCATTGGCAGGGATATCAGGAGGGCGCCACTTCCGCATCAACACACCATCCTTGAGATAATACCCAACTGGAACTGCGTCTATTTCTTTATCAGGAAGGGCTCTCCTCTTTAGTACACAAATTTCAGGATCATTAGTTTGCTCCTCAATCAACCGCTTTCTGGACAGAGACAAGTCTCCAGACACATCAGAATCACCAGACCTATCCGGCTGGCTGAATAGAGAACTGACAAAAGTATCTGATAAGTCCTCAAACGGAGAAACCATAGTAGGCCAATCAGAGTCATGAGGCGAACCACCTGAGTCCTGACTATTCAATGTACTGGACGGCACCACATCATCTTCTTCTTTAGCCTTCTTGGCCATAGCACGAGTCACTGCGCAAGAAGGATACAGAGATGGGTCCTCATCCCCATCTTCAGTGCTCGGCTGTGAAGTAAGATGTACAGGGGGGAACTACTTTGCCCCCAGCCAGGTCATTGCCGAGCAACAGAGAAACACCCTTTATAGGTAGACTTGACATAAGTCCCACCTTTACCTGTCCTATAACAAAATCTGACTTCAAGAATATAGAGCGCAGGGGTACAGATACAGTCCTCCCTTCAATACCTTGTACAAGTATGAAATCCCCTGAAGCGGTCTCATCACGTAACTCCAAGGAGTCCATCAACAAAAGTGACTGAGAAGCTCCGGTATCCCTTAGGATATATATGGGAAAAGGAGTAGTATGCTCATTCAGAGCCACAAATCCCTCTGACACAAATGGAAGAAATTCCTCCCTCACGAAGTCAGCTGTATCAGGCTTTTTAGCCCCACAAGAAGCAGGCAATTTAGCAGATTGGTTATCTACTACAGGGGTTTCTAACCTTGTTTTCACAAAGGCATTTGGTTTGGTATCCTTTTCTTTTTCTTTCTTAGCTTTAAGGAACCAACAGTTAGTTGTAACATGACCAGATTTCTTGCAATAACTGCAAACTAGACCACTTTTGTCACTGTCAGCTTTCACACTTTGATCAGACCTGTTACTGGATTTCTGAGCACCATCACCAAATTTGCTTTGTCTTTGGGTGAGGAATCTTGGGTATCACCATAACCCTTTTTCTGAAATTGGGACCATCTATTATTACTGCTAGACTGAAATTTGGACTTATGTGTGAGAACATATTCATCTGCAAATTTGGCAGCTGATTGCAAATTCAGTGCTTGCTTCTCATTAAGGTAGATCTTAACATCATCTTTAACACAGTTCTTGAATTCTTCAACTAACACCATCTCTTTTAGTGAGTTGAAATCATCCTTGACCTCCATAGAAGAACACTAGCGCTCAAAGCAAACCTGCTTCTCATTAGCAAATTCAACATAAGTCTGATTTTCAGATTTCTTCAGACCTCTGAATTTCTGTCGGTAAGCCTCTGGAACCAACTCATAAGCTCTCAAAATAACCTTTTTGACAACCTCATAATTAGAGGAATCATCTGCAGACAAAGCCGAATAGGCTTGTTGAGCTTTACCCTTGAGGACAGTTTGCAACATCAGAGGCCAGTGTTCCTTTGGCCACTGGCAACTCTTTGCTACCTTTTCAAAACACTGGAAATAGTTGTCAACATCCTTTTCCGAAAATGGAGGCACCAGTTTTACCTCCTGACTGGCACAAAATTTATTTTTAGTTTCAATTTTAATTTTTAGTTGCTCCATTTGGAGTCTTTCTTCTCTATCGAATTTCTCTAATTCAAAATCTCTCTGTCTTGCAAATTTTTCTAACTCAAATTCTCTTTGTTTTTCTTTTTCCTCCCTTTCTATTTTCTCTTCTCTTGCTAATTTTTCTAACTCAAACTGCCTTTGTTTTTCTTTTTCTTCCCTTTCTTTCTCTCTTTCTTCCCTCTCAAATTCTCTTTGCTTTAATTTTTCCTCCCTTTCTTTTTCTCTTTCCTCCCTTTCAATCTCTAGCATTTTTAATTTAAGTTCAATTTCAATATTTGGATTTTCCACTGGAAACTGTTCCAGATCTCCGGGTGCAAACACATTTTCATCGATGTAATATTCAACTATCTCTCGAGCCAGTCTTGCTTTTCGCATGGCTGGTTTCACCTCTGTCAGCTCTAAATGTCTGCAAATTTCAAGCAGTTCTGTCTTTTTAAAAGACTTCAAAACCCCTACGGTTGGTGATGCCAAGAAATCATCCATTGCTGTTGTCAATATATATGTATTCAATTTAAAAAAAATCAATTTCACAATTTGAAATGTTAGATTTTCAATAAATTACTCACAAAATGGTCTCTCCCGGACCTTGAGCCCCCAATTTGTTATGGCCCCAATTTGTTATTACATTTATAACACAACAGCAACAGCAAGGGATGACAGACACAGTTTTAAAAACCTCAAAACATTTAATTAACAAACACCATAACAACTAACTAACCTAAAGACCAAGATTGAATTATGTACAAAACATAAATATTTACAATCCCTTTTCGTGGGGGTGGCTTGGTGATGTCCTGGATGATGAAAATGCTCAAACACAGGCAAAGAAATCCACAAAAGAAACGTCACAGGTCTTGAACAGAATGGCAGGTCTGGTCATCTTCTTGCAATTTCTCCTACTACTTTACTGTCTCAGTTCTTTTCCTTATATACTCTTTTGCAGACCCCACCCACATTTAGACCTCTTTTTTTTAATTTTCTGAGACTTGCCCCAGACATGTCCAGGACATGTCCAAACATGACTCCAGTCTGAGCTTAACAAAAAAAAGGTAAATACTGCCATCTAGTGGCCTATATTCACATTACAAGGGAAAGGCTGACTTTTTGTTTTGGCAACAGAGTTATAGTGGCATTTGAGTGTTATTAGAGGATTGAACAGAAGATTATTTGGAGAACTTTTTTGTTTTTAGTAAGGAATAAATTTGTTTTCAAGTTGTAATTGCTGGTTTTCTTTTTTGGGATTTATTTTTTCAAGCCAAAACAAATTGGAGGTTCCATTGAGATAAATCATTCATTTGATCAACGATTGGAATCAGCAAAGATTAAAGCTGAAGTATTATTATCTTGTGACTATTTGAAAAACCAGCAATCATGACTTTTGATGTTGAAAGTTTTTTGAAAACCCCAACTCAGGAACTAATTGTGCTGGCAAAGAAGAAGGACATTCTGCAAATAGCCTCAACCCTTGGATTATCTGATGTGAAGTCATCAATGAAGAAAAAAGAAATATTCAACATTTTGGTGCAAAATTTCATCGATGAAGACATCTTTGGGGAAGAAGCAGCAGAATTAATTAAAGATGTGGAAGTGCCTGCAACAGAGCTGCAAAGACTTGAATTTCAGCTATGTCTGAAAGAACTGGAAGAAAGAATGTTGGAGAAGGAGAGAAAACTGGAAGAAAGAAGGATGCACTTGCAGTACAAATTTGAAATGAAGAAAATAGAAGCAGGTACTGATATAAAATCTTATGGACTTTCTGATCATTTTGATGTGGTAAAACATATCCTACTTGTTCCTCATTTCCTAGAAAATTATGTAGACCAATACTTCACCCATAGGAATTGCTGAAAATTCATCAGGACCATGAAAGCTAGCCTTCAATGGATTGGACTGCAAGGGAAACAACACAAGGACCTTGTCTCCTGTTTTAAAATCACGGCTTCTAGCCTTATAATCATACCAAGTTTTCATTTTTCCCTGACTTGATTTCAAGTTCTCTTTGGCTAGGTCACAAGTTCTTTCCTTGAACTTGCTAACATAGTCTAACAGACTGATATGCGCTTCTTTCTCTTGCCGTTGTTCACTCAACAATAGCAAGGTCCTCTCACTTCTTAGCTAAACACTAGCTCAAACGTACTGAATCCAGTAGACTCCTGCACTGCTTCTCTAGCTGCAAACAACAGCAAATGAACACCTTCATCCCAGTTTTTGTAATCGTCATAACAATATGTCCTCATCATTTTCTTGAGAGTGGAATGAAACCGCTCTGTGGTACCCTGACTTTCTGGATTATAGGCACTGGAAAGAATCTGCTTCTCACCTAGTTCATACACAACCTGCTGAAACAATCCGGAAGTGAAATTGCTACCTTGCTCTGACTGAATTTCCCTGGGAAGGCCAAACAACGTGAAATACTTTATCAAAGCCTTTGATATTGCAGTTGCCTTGATGTTGCGTAGAAGTATGGCTTCAGGGAATGTGGTAGATACACACATGATTGTCAACAATTACTGATTTCCAGATCTGGTCTTGGGTAATAGACTAACACAATCAATGTTGACCTTGGAGAAGGGCTCGTCAAATGCTGGGATAGGCTTCAATGGAGCTACAGGTGGGTCTAACTGGTGTTTTCCAACTACCTGACAAGTGTGACAGGTTTTGGAAAAGTTGGAAACATCTTTCCGAAGTCCAGGCCAGAAGAAGTGTTTCATGATCTTGTCAACAGTCAACACCAAGATGACCTCCTAAAGGTAATCTATGAGCCATTCTTAAGATCTCATTCTTATAGATCTTGGGAACAACAATTTGCTTGACCACTGCCCAATCTGCATTGGCAGGGATATCAGGAGGGCACCACTTCCGCATCAAGACTCCATCCTTTAGATAATACCCAACTGGAACTGCGTCAATTTCTTCAACAGGAAGGGCTTTCTTCTTTAGTTTACAAATTTCAGGATCATTGGTTTGCTCCTAAATCAACCACTTTTTTGACAGAGATAAGTCTCCAGGCACATCAGAATCACTAGATCCATCTGGCTGGCTGAATAGAGGACTGATAAAAGTGTCTGACGAGTCTTCAAACAGACAAACTAAAGTAGGTCGAACAGAGTCATGAGGCGAATCACCTAAGTCATGACTATTTAATGTGCTGGACGGCACCACATCATCTTCTTCTTCAGCCTTCTTAGCCATAGCACGGGTCACTGCACAGGAAGGATACAGGGATGGGTCTTCATCACCATCTTCAGTGCTCGGCTGTGAAGTACGATGAACAGGGGGAACTACATTGCCCCCAGCCAGGTCATTGCCTAGCAACAGAGAAACACCATTGATAGGTAGACTTGACAGAAGTCCCACCTTTAACTGTCTGTAACTAAATCTGACTTCAAGAATACGGAGCGCAGGGGCACAGATACAGTCCTCCCTTCAATACTTTGTATAAGTATGAATCCCCCAGAAGTGGTCTCATCATGTAACTCCAAGGAGTCCATCAACAAAAGTGACTAAGAAGCACCGGTATTCCTGAGGATATTAATGGGTACAGGAGGGATATGCTCATTCAGAGCCACAAATCCCTCTGACACAAATGGAATAAATTCCTCCCTCACAAAGTCAGCAGTATCAGGCTTCTTAGCCCCACAAAGGAGCAAGCAATTTAGCAGATCGATCATCTACTACAGGGGTTTCTAACCTTGTCTTCACAAAGGCATTGGGTTTGGCATCCTTTTCATTTTCTTTCTTAGCTTTGAGGAACCGACAGTTAGTTGTAACATGACCAGATTTCTTCCAATAATTGCAAACTAGACCACTTTTGTCACTGTCAGCTTTCACACTTTGATCAGACCTGTGTCTGGATTTCTGAGCACCATCACCAGATCTGTCTTTGCCTTTGGGTAAGGAATCTTGGGTATCACTGTTACCTTTCCTCTGAAATTGGAACCATCTATTGTTACTGCTAGACTTAAATTTAGACTTATTTGTGAGAACATATTCGTCTGCCAATTTGGCGGCTGATTGCAAATTCAGTGCTTGTTTCTCATTAAGGTAGGTCTTAACATCATCCTGAACACAGTTCTTGAATTCTTCAACTAACACCATCTCTTTTAGGGCTCTATTCTCCCATAAGCGCGTAATTCCTTTTTTACGCGCTTCGAGTTAAGTGCTTTTGAGTTACGCGTATTCTCCTCTACGCGCTTCGATCACGCCCACAGTGCTTAACTTCAGAATGTCGGCGGCCTTATGAAAGAGGTGTGACTAATGCCATAGCCTATCATATCCTATTTGATTTGAGCGACACATTCACTTGAACTTGTGCCTAATACTTTATTATAATCAATTATCCCATTTATTGATAATGATTCTTCCCATGTCGGCTATTTTTTATAGGCTAAACTTGATTAACAAATGGGTAGTGCTTTGGTATTGGCCAGGGTAGGGCTCAATCTAGAGTAGCCTATTAAATAATATCTTTATTCACACATTAAAATACACAGTATTATCTATGGTAAAAAAAAAATTACAAAGACACGAGTTAGTTAATACAGATATCCTCAATTAGAAAATTAATCTCCTCACTCGTGAGAATATCACAACTTTTTAGATTATCACGAACATATAGGGCAGTCGCATTTGTTAATTGAAGATGAAGACAATGATGGCGACGTCGAGCCAAAGCCAAAAACCAAATTTCACAGATGTTGGTGTTGTATGGCAAGCAAGCACTGAAGGCTGATCCGAGGAATTAAGCTGCGAATTGTTCTGGATGTGGCTTCAGTGGGGAGATGTAAGCGCAGAATCCCCGATTTAAAGCATAAATGGAGATATCTGCGGGGCGCTGTAAAAGCCAGGCTCTCTGCACACCGGAGAAGTGTACACGCAATAGGTGGTGGGCAACTGTCATCCCCTGTGTATTTCACTGCACTGGTGGAAGAGGTGGCATCCACTCTTTCTGCAGTGGAAGTGCATAGAGAAGAACTTTAACGTCAAGAGCGTCAACGAACTGTGTCAGACACCTTAACACAAACGCATGTGATATGTGCATGACATCACTAGCCACTCTCTGGAACGACCCAGACCCCAGGACTGATAGCGCAGTTGTAATCTTGAAGACCAAGGGTATGGTTTGTGGGTGATTGCTACGCCTGGGTTGCTGTTCATCCAAAAGTCGGCAAATATAGACGATTGCCTCATACACGGTCCAGACGAAAGCGCTGCATGCACTCGATGTTTGCTAGTCCCACGATGTCCAAACGAAGTCGATATATGCGCGGTCGCCTTCGCGCTCGGCGCGCTCCTCTTACTCTTTCCCAATCACGCAAGAGTGCAAGCAAATGCAGGACTGGCATTTAGGTTTTAGATTTTGAGGGCATGGTAGAATGATGGTCTTACTGTATGTATACTCGTATTAATTAATTGCTATGCGTTTGTAATTGAACTAATTGGAGAAGAGGCTGTTGCGTAATATCATTGATGATTTCTTTGATAATTTATTATGGTTATGAGAAATGTAGTTTAGAAATAAGGGTGAATAATCGAATATTGAATGACTCAACCTTTACCATGTAAAATAAAATTAATGTTAAAATTTGGCCTATAACCGACATCAGACGCAATATTCAATTTTGCCTAATGTTAGCGCTTAACCTTAATACAGCCCTCAAAAGCGCTTAACAGAAAAAGCGCGTAAGCCAGGGGGAGAATACGCGTAAGTGTTATTTCCATGAGAAACGCCCGGAAACGCCCCGATTTTGGCCTTGCTCCGCCCCAAGCGCGTAACTGCCTTCGAGGCGCGTAATGCTCGGACTTAAGTCAAGGGGAGAATACGCGTGGGCTGAAAAGCGCGTAACTACGCGCTTTTTTTCGACTTACGCGCATGGTAGAATAGACCCCTTAGTGAGTTGAAATCATTCTTGACCTCCATAGAAGTACACCAGCGCTCAAAGCAAACCTTCTTCTCATTAGCAAATTCCACATAAGTCTAATTGTCAGATTTCTTCAGACCTCTGAATTTCTGTTGGTAAGCCTCTGGAACCAACACATAAGCTTTCAAAATAACCTTTTTGACAACCTCATAATCAGAAGAATCATCTGCAGACAAAGCCGAATAGGCTTGTTGAGCTTTACCCTTGAGGACAGTTTGCAACATCAGAGGCCAGTGTTCCTTTGGCCACAGACAACCCTTAGCTACCTTCTCTAAGCACTGGAAATACTTATCAACCTCCTTTTCCGAGAAGGAAGGCACCAGCTTTACCTCCTGGCTAACATGAAATTTGTTTTTAGCTTCCATTTTGATTTTTAGTTGCTCCATTTGGAGCCTTTCTTTATCTAATTTCTGTAACTCAAAATCTCTTTGTCTCTGTCTCTCGCTTTCTGCTCTTTCCTCTTTGTCTCTCTCTCTTGCTAATTTTTCGAACTCAAACTGCCTTTGTTTTTCTTTTTCCTCTTCTCTTGCTAATTTTTCTGACTGAAACTGCCTTTCTTTCTCTCTTTCTGCTCTCTCGAATGCTCTTCTCTCTCATTCAATCTCTCGCATTTTTTATTTTAGCTCCATTTCTACATTTGAATTTTCCACTGGAAACTTCCAGACCTCCTGGTGCAAACACATTTTCATCAATGTAATATTCAACAATCTCTCTAGCCATTCTTGCTTTTTGCATGGCTGGTTTTACATCTGTCAGCTTTAACTGTCTGCATATTTCTTGCAGTTCTGTCTTTTTAAAAGACTTCAAAACCTCTACGGTTGGTGATGCCAAGAAATCATCTATTGCTGTTGATCTGTCAATATATTTATTGGAAAATTCAAAAAACAATTTCACAATTTGAAATTTTAGATTTTCAATAAATGACTCACTCAGTGGTCTCTCCCAAACGAGCCCCCACTTTGTAATGGCCCCAATTTGTTATGACATATCGGACAGCAATGGATTAAAGACAAAATTTTAAAACTTGAACAGATTTAATTGACCAAAGCACTGACCAAGATTGAAATATATATATTCTTTAATTGAGATAGGTACTGTCCCTTGGTTCTTGAAATGGGGTTGCTATGTTGCGATGTCTTGGAACAGGAAAATGCAACAACACAGGCAAAAATCCAACAAAAGAGCTTCACAGGTCTTCAAAAGAGTGACCGGTCTGGACAAATGTATCCTTCCACTATTTCTATTTGCCATTTCTCCTACTACTTTACTCTTCAATTTTTTTCCTTGTATACTCTTTCCAGCCCCCTCCCATTGAATTTTGAATTTTTTTTTCCCCCTCCCCCTCTGAGGCATGCCCAGGACATGCCCAAAAACCTAGCTTCAGGCTGGGCTTAACAAAAAAAAATGTCAATACCTCCATCTAGTGGCTTTTTTCCCCCCCACATTACAAAAGTAAATCCTGCTAATGAGGTCCCTGACAGCCCATCTATCCAGGATATCTGGAGGGTGGATAGGATGGTCATCCTCAGGGTCATTCATTTGTACAGCAGAGGGTTGCTCTCCTCTAATAGTTGCAATATTATGGAGAACAACGCATTCCACAATGATGCCACGCGCCCTCTCCGGGATGACCCTAAGCTTGCACAGACACTGGAACCGGGATTTGAGTATGCCTATGGTCATCTCAACCCAGGCTCTAGTCCTGCAGGGGGCCACATTAAAACATTGTTGGGGCCCCCGAGTCATTGTCAGGGGTCAACAGAGAGGAGTGGTATTGATAGCCTTGATCCCCCAGTTAGCAGCCATCAAACTCTCCTATGATTATAGAGGACACATTTGAGTGCATTTAAAAGGGAAACAAAGAACATTTGTACACATGTATACTGGTTTATACTGGTGACCAGCGCATGCTGGTTTATGCTGGTGATCAGCCCATGCTAGTTTATGCTGGTGATCAGCGCATGCTGGTTTATGCTGGTGATCAGCACATTCTGGTTTATGCTGGTAACCAGCACATGCTGTGTTTTGGACATATGTATGCTGGTTTATGCTGGTGACCAGCAAATGTTGTGTTTTGGACGGTGGTTTATGCTGGTGACCAGCATATGTTGTGTTTTGGACACTTGTATGCTGGTTTATGCTGGTGACCAGCATATGTTGTGTTTTGGACACATGTGTGCTGGTTTATGCTGTTGACCAGCACATGCTGGTTTATGCTGGTTATCAGCACATGCTGGTTTATGCTGGTAACCAGCACATGCTGGTTTATGCTGGTGATTAGCACATGCTGGTTTATACTGGTGAGCAGCAAATGTTGTGTTTTGGACGCTGGTTTAAGCTGGTGACAAGCATATCTTGTGTTTTGGACACATGTATACTGGTTTATGCTGGTTATCAGCACATGCTGGTTTATGCTGGTGAGCAGCAAATGTTGTGTTTTGGACGCTGGTTTAAGTTGGTGACAAGCATATCTTGTGTTTTGGACACATGTATACTGGTTTATGCTGGTGACCAGCAAATGTTGTGTTTTGGAAGCTGGTTTATGCTCATGACCAGCATATGTTGTGTTTTGGACACTTGTATGCTGGTTTATGATGGTGACCAGCATATGTTGTGTTTTGGACACATGTGTGCTGGTTTATGCTGGTGATCAGCACATGCTGGTTTATGCTGGTTATCTGCACATGCTGGTTTATGCTGGTAACCAACACATGCTGGTTCATGCTGGTGACCAGCGCATGCTGGTTTATGCTGGTGATCAGCACATGCTGGTTTATGCTGGTAACCAGCGCATGGTGGTTTATGCTGGTAACCAGCGCATGCTGGTTTATGCTGGTGATCAGCACATGCTGGTTTATACTGGTGAGCAGCAAATGTTGTGTTTTGGACGCTGGTTTAAGCTGGTGTCAAGCATATCTTGTGTTTTGGACACATGATTACTGGTTTATGCTGGTTATCAGCACATGCCGGTCTATGCTGGTGAGCAGCAAATGTTGTGTTTTTGACGCTGGTTTAAGCTGGTAACAAGCATATCTTGTGTTTTGGACACATGTATACTGGTTTATGCTGGTGACCAGCAAATGTTGTGTTTTGGAAGCTGGTTTATGCTCATGACCAGCATATGTTGTGTCTTAGATGCTGTTTTATGCTGGTGACCAGTATATGTTGTGTTTTGGACACATGGATGCTGGTTTATGCTGGTGACCAGCATATGTTGTGTTTTGGACGCTGGTTTATGCTGGTGACCAGCATATGCGTGTTTTGGAAGCTGGTTTATGCTGGTGACCAGCAAATGTTGTGTTTTGGACGCTGGTTAATGCTGGTGACCAGCATATGTCGTGTTTTGGACACATGTATGATGGTTTATGCTAGTGACTAGAGCATGGTGGTTTATGCTGGTTATCAGCACATGCTGGTTTATCCTGGTGATCAACACATGCTGGTGTATGCTGGTGACCACCGCATGCTGGTTTATGCTGGTGACCAGCATATGTTGTGTTTTGGACACATGTATTCTGGTGACCAGCACACGCTAGTTTATGCTGGTGATCAGCATGTTGGTTTATGCTGGTGATCAGCACATGCTGGTTTATACTGGTGATCAGCAAATGTTGTGTTTTGGACACATGTATAGTGGTTCATGCAGGTGACCAGTAAATGTTGTGCTTTGGAGGCTGGTTTATGCTGATGACCAGCACATGCTGGTTTATGCTGGTGATCAGCAAATGTTGTGTTTTGGACACATGTATAGTGGTTTATGCAGGTGACCAGTAAATGTTGTGCTTTGGAGGCTGGTTTATGCTGGTGACCAGCACATGCTGTGTTTTCGACGCTGGTTTATGCTGGTGACCAGCATATTTTGTGTTTTGGATGCTGGTTTATGCTGGTGACCAGCATATGTTGTGTTTTGGATGCTGGTTTATGCTGGTGATCAGCGCATGCTGGTTTACGCTGGTGACCAATGCATGCTGGTTTATACTGGTAATCAGCATATGTCGGTTTATGCTGGTGACCAGCGCATGCTGGATTATGCTGGGGATCTGCACATGCTGGTTTATGCTGGTGACCAGCACATGCTGTTTAATGCTGGTGACCAGCGCATGCTGGTTTTTGCTGGTGATCAGCACAAGCTGGTTTATGCTGGTAACCAGCACATGCTGGTTTATGCTGGTAACCAGCGCATGCTGGTTTATTCTGGTGATCAGCACATGCTGGTTTATACTGGTGACCAGCATATGTTGTGTTTTGCACACGAGTACTGGTTTATGCTGGTGACCAGCAAAGGTTGTGTTTTGGACGCTGGTTTATGCTGGTGACCAGCACATGTCATGCTTTGGACACATGTATGCTGCTTTATGCTGGTAACCAGCGTATGCTGGTTTATGCTGGTGATCAGCTCATGCTGGTTTATGCTGGTAACCAGCACATGCTGGTTTATGCTGATGACCAGCGAATGTTGTGTTTTGGACACGTGTGCTGGTTTATGCTGGTGACCAGCAAAGGTTGTGTTTTGGACGCTGGTTTATGCTGGTGACCAGCACATGTCGTGCTTTGGACACATGTATGCTGCTTTATGCTGGTGACCAGCGTATGCTGGTTTATGCTGGTGATCAGCACATGCTGGTTTATGCTGGTGATCAGCACATGCTGGTTTATGCTGGTAACCAGCACATGCTGATATTATGCTGGTAACCAGCGCATGGTGGTTTATGCTGGTAAACAGCGCATGCTGGTTTATGCTGGTGATCAGCACATGCTGGTTTATACTGGTTACCAGCATATCTTTTCTTTTGGACACATGAACGCTGGTTTTTGCTTGTGACCAGCGCATGCTGGTTTATGCTGGTTATCAGCACATGCTGGTTTATGCTGGTGAGCAGCAAATGTTGTGTTTTGGACGCTGGTTTAAGCTGGTGACCAGCATATCTTGTGTTTTGGACACTTGTATACTGGTTTATGCTGGTGACCAGCAAATGTTGTGTTTCGGAAGCTGGTTTATGCTCATGACCAGCATATGTTGTGTCTTAGATGCTGTTAAATGCTGGTGACCAGCATATGTTGTGTTCTGGACACATGTATGCTGGTTTATGCTGGTGACGAGCGCATGCTGGTTTATGCTGGTGACCAGCATATGTTGTGTTTTGGACGCTAGTTTATGCTGGTGACCAGCATATGCGTGTTTTGGACGCTGGTTTATGCTGGTGACCAGCAAATGTTGTGTTTTGGACGCTGGTTTATGCTGGTGACCAGCATATGCCGTGTTTTGGACACATGTATGCTGGTTTATGCTAGTGACTAGCGCATGGTGGTTTATGCTGGTTATCAGCACATACTGGTTTATCCTGGTGATCAACACATGCTGGTCTATGCTGGTGACCACCGCATGCTGGTTTATGCTGGTGACCAGCATATGTTGTGTTTTGGACACATGTATTCTGGTGACCAGCACACGCTGGTTACTGCTGGTGATCAGCATGTTGGTTTTTGCTGGTGACCAGCACATGCTGGTTTATACTGGTGATCAGCAAATGTTGTGTTTTGGACACATGTATAGTGGTTTATGCAGGTGACCAGTAAATGTTGTGTTTTGGAGGCTGGTTTATGCTGGTGACCAGCACATGTTGTGTATTCGACGCTGGTTCATGCTGGTGAGCAGCATATGATGTGATTTGGATGCTGGTTTATGCTGGTGACCAGCATATGTTGTGTTTTGGATGCTGGTTTATGCTAGTGATCAGCACATGCTGGTTTACGCTGGTGACCAGTGCATGCTAGTTTATACTGGTGATCAGCACATGTTGGTTTATGCTGGTGACCAGCGCATGCTGGATTATGCTGGGGATCAGCACATTCTGGTTTTTGCTGGTGACCAGCGCATGATGGTTTTTGCTGGTGATCAGCACATGCTGGTTTATACTGGTGACCAGCATATGTTGTGTTTTGGACACGAGTGCTGGTTTATGCTGGTGACCAGCAAAGGTTGTGTTTTGGACGCTGGTTTATGCTGGTGACCAGCACATGTCATGCTTTGGACACATGTATGCTGCTTTATGCTGGTGACCAGCGTATGCTGGTTTATGCTGGTGATCAGCACATGCTGGTTTATGCTGGTAACCAGCACATGCTGGTTTATGCTGATGACCAGCAAATGTTGTGTTTTGGACACGTGTGCTGGTTTATGCTGGTGACCAGCAAATGTGTTGTTTTGTACACTGGTTTAAGCTGGTGACCAGCATATGTTGTGTTTTGGACTCGTGTGCAGGATTATGCTGGTGACCAGCAAATGTTGTGTTTTGCACACTGGTTCATGCTGTTGACCAGCATATGTAGTGTTTTCGATGCTGGTTAATGCTGGTCAGCAGCATATGTTGTGTCTTGGACGCTGGTTTATGCTGCTGACCAGCATATGTTGTGTTTAAGACACATGTATGCTGGTTTATGCTGGTGACCAGCGCATGCTGGTTTATGCTGGTGACCAGCATATGTTGCGTTTTGGACACTGGTTTAGGCTGGTGACCAGCATATGTTGTGTTTTGGGCGCTGGTTTATGCTGGTGACCAGCATATGTTGTGTTTTGGACAGATGTATGCTGGTTTATGCTAGTGACTAGCGCAAGCTGGTTCATGCTGGTGATCAGCACATTCTGGTTTGTCCTGGTGATCAACACATGCTGGTGTATGCTGGTGACCACCGCATGCTGGTTTATGCTGGTGACCAGCACATGCTGGTTTATGCTGATGACCAGCATATGTTGTGTTTTGGACACATGTATGATGGTGACCAGCACATGCTGGTTTATGCTGGTGATCAGCACATGTTGGTTTATGCTGGTGACCAGCGCAAGCTGGTTTATGCTGGTGATCAGCACATTCTGGTTTGTCCTGGTGATCAACACATGCTGGTGTATGCTGCTGACCACCGCATGCTGGTTTATGCTGATGACCAGCATATATTGTGTTTTGGACACATGTATGCTGATGACCAGCACACGCTGGTTTATGCTAGTGTTCAGCACATGTTGGTTTATGCTGGTTACCAGCGCCTGCTGGTTTATGCTGGTGATCAGCAAATGTTGTGTTTCGGACACATGTATGGTGGTTTATGCAGGTGACCAGTAAATGTTGTGTTTTGAACGCTGGTTTATGCTGGTGACCAGCATATGTTGTGTTTTGGATGCTGGTGACCAGCATATGTTGTGTTTTGGATGCTGGTTTATGCTGGTGATCAGCACATGCTGGTTTATGTTGGTGACCAGCACATGCTGTTTTATGCTGGTGACCAGCGCATGCTGGTTTTTGCTGGTGATCAACACAAGCTGGTTTATGCTGGTAACCAGCGCATGCTGGTTTATTCTGGTGATCAGCACATGCTGGTTTATACTGGTGACCAGCATATGTTGTTTTTTTTACACGTGTGCTGGCTTATGCTGGTGACCAGCAAAGGTTGTGTTTTGGACGCTGGTTTATGCTGGTGACCAGCATATGTCGTGCTTTGGACACATTAATGCTGGTTTATGCTGGTGACCAGCGTATGCTGGTTTATGCTGGTGACCAGCAAATGTTGTGTTTTGGACACTGGTTTATGCTGATGACCAGCATATATTGTGTTTTGGACACGTGTGCTGGTTTATGCTGGTGACCAGCAAATGTTGTGTTTTGGACACTGGCTTATGCTGGTGACCAGCATATGTTGTATTTTGGACGCTGGTTTATGCTGATGACCAGCATATGTTGTGTTTTGGACACTGGTTTATGCTGGTGGCTTTTTGGACACTGGTTTATGCTGATGACCAGCATATGTTGTGTTTTGGACACGTGTGCTGGTTTATGCTGGTGACCAGCAAATGTTGTGTTTTGGACACTGGCTTATGCTGGTGACCAGCATATGTTGTATTTTGGATGCTGGTTTATGCTGATGACCAGCAAATGTGGTGTTTTGGACGCTGGTTTATGCTGGTGACCAGCAAATGTTGTATTTTGGACGCTGGTTTATGCTTGTGACCAGCAAATGTTGTGTTTTGGAAGCTGGTTTATGCTGGTGACCAGCATATGTTGTGTTTTGGACGCTGGTTTATGCTGGTGACCAGAATACGTTGTGTTCTGAATGCACCAGATTTTGATTTAAAATGTCCTGGTATTTCCAAGTGTTCATGATGCCATGCACCCTAACAAGGTTCCCAGGGCCTCTGGAAGGGAAACAGGGCCACAGCATCACCGATTCTCCCCCATACTTCACAGTGGGCATGAGGGGCTTTTCTGCATACTCATCTTTTGTGTTCCGCCAGACCCACTTAGAGTGTTTTTTGCCAAAAAGATCTATCTTGGTCTCATCTGACCTAAGCACATGGTCCCAGTTGAAGTCCCAGTACCGCTTAGCGAACTCCAGACGTTTGCGTTTATGATTGTGAGAAAAGGTTTTTTCCATGCATGCCTCCAAAACAGCTTGTTGGCATGTAGATAGTGCCTTGGTTGTTTTGGAGACTTTGTGACCCCAAGATGCTACCATTTGTTGCAATTCTTTAACAGTGAGCTTTGGAGAACTTTTTATTTGTCTTACCATCCTCCTCACTGTGCATGGTGGCAAAATAACCTTGCATCCTCGTCCAGGCTTGTTTACCACTGTTCCAGTTGCTTCAAACCTCTTAATGATTCCTCTGACAGTAGATATGGGCAGGTGCAGGCGAGTGGCTCTTTTCTTGTAGCCATTGCTTGACTTGTGAAGGTTGACACACATCTGCCTTGCTTGAATGGTGTGTTCCTTTGTCTTTCCCATGTTGAAGATTGGATAAGAGAAATGGCCTCTGTGTCACATCATATTTATACACCAGGGAAGCAGGAAGTGATGAATTACTAATTAAATGTTCCTTGATACTCTGATCAACTTTGTAAACTACTGTAGAAATGACAGAAATACTTAAATTACATTTATTTCTTCAGAATTGTTAGGGGTGCCAATAATTGTTGAACAGGTGATTTTATGAAAAATAATTATTTCTTAGTCAGGGATTTTTTTTTTCCCTTCAAATTCACTTGAAATGAAGGTTACATTTACATACAATTGTATTTACATACAATTTTCAGTGTGACAGTATGCTTCTGCAATAAAAATTTAATGTATTTTAAGGCTTTTAACACATCTTAAACAGGGGGGCTAATAATTATGGAGGTCGCTGTAAAAGATGAAAGCCATGAGAAGAGGCTGAAGATCCTTAATCTTTTTAGTCTTTGGAAAAGGAGACTCAGGGGTCATTGAGGTCTTTAAATGTGTTAAAGGGATTTTAACAAAGTGAATTATGTAGGATTCCTTCAACTGAGTGTTAGAGTAGAACTTGGGGTCACAAATGGAATTTGACCAAAGGTAAATTTAGCACTGATATGCAGAATTATTTCTTCACCCAAAGAGTAATTTCAATGTGGAATAGCTTGCCTGACCATATTGTTTAGGCAGAGACCTTGGGGGTTTTCAAGGGCAGGCTTGACTTAAAGCTAGATACCATTGAGTCATTGAGTACCTGAAGGGGTATATTCGCAAATTGCATAAAGAAACTGGTGAGCGTAGTTGGGCTGAAAAGCCTGTTCTTGCCATTCATGTTATGTTATGTTAAGTATATGTGGCCCCCCAAAACGGCAAATGTTTGGGATGCCCGATAGCCACTCAAATTTGTACATTATTTAATGACTTCAAATAACCACATTAAGCCATCTATGAAGGCACTATCGTGCACCCCTGGCCAATACTCCCTCTCGGAGTTGTGGCAAATGAGGAAAATACAAGGCTTTCCGTGGCCAAAGTTGCCGGTTTTCTCCATCAGATACATTTGTTGCATGAAGACTGAGCTGGCTATGAAGTGTAGCAATTAATCATTGTCGACAAATGATTGTAGCTAAAGAGCTGTGGTAGCTGGTACTCTGAAAATTTCGGAAATACAGTCGTCACCTTTGCCAATGTTGCTAATACCTCAGACTTATCAATTGGTTAAATTTTTTTTAGTAATTTGCTTGCTCAATTCCGGTGGTATTTTAAAATTAATAAAATGGTGAGCTTTGATGTAAACATTTTAAAGCATTATCTAGCATGATGTTATGCGTTTTTATGCATTAAATTATCAATGAGAATTGCTGATTTTCGGCCAGGTCACGGTCCAAATAGTTTCTGTTCAATAATGCGCATTGATAATTCGTGAAATTTAAGTTGCAAAATTAAAGAAATCGTCTACTTGTCTTTTATTGGTGATAGCCTATTTGATGGAAATTGGGCAACTTGAAAATGAGCAAATGCTTCCAGCCTTTCATCGAAACGCTTAATGTGCGCAGATCTATAAAATTAGAAGTTATGCCTATAAGGTAACTTCCAGCTACGCTATACATGAGGAGTTTTGGGACATAACCCAACCAAAGCCAAGGAAACGCTAGTTTTCCGGGACAAGTCGCCGTTCAGGAATCTCTGTGCAGAAACAGCAATCAGCAAGAAAAGTACCAGTGGGGACCTGTTCAATTTTCTCATATTTGTTATCAGAGCATAGAATTAATGTTACACTTCATGCCACGTTTAATATAACGTAAGCTAAATGTATTTTGTGGGGGAAAAAAACATGCTTTTTCAATCACATTACATCGCAACTTTATTAAAACATTAATACGGTGGACATGCTGAAAAAGTATCGATGGTTTAGTATACATCATTACAGGGGCGTCTCTAAGACTAAAGATTGGTGGGGTCCTGAGCTCCCCTTTAAAACAATTACTAACCCTGACGCGCATGCAATCATTCGCATAATTGACAAACAATCCTTCCAGGATTTTCCTGGCTTTTTTATTGTTTTTTTTATTTTTTGCGGTAGCTTTTTCAAAAAGTGGAAATGAAAGTTGCAATGTCTTGGCGATTTATTTTTTGTACACGAGAAATTTGCGTGGATTGGTTGAATTTGCATTAATAGTTGCAATCGCGACATGCAACTTCCTTGGGGGACTGAGTAATAGATTCACTCTGAGAACATGCTGGTACAGTACGGTGCATTTCGGTACGGTGACAATCATTAACCTGGACGCGTAATTTCATGCATTTAAATCAGCGT
Source organism: Gymnothorax reevesii (assembly GCA_029721435.1). Taxonomy (NCBI): domain Eukaryota; kingdom Metazoa; phylum Chordata; class Actinopteri; order Anguilliformes; family Muraenidae; genus Gymnothorax; species Gymnothorax reevesii. The sequence continues at coordinate 33,560,623 of CM056579.1, read as the reverse complement.
TATTCAGAATTGCACACAGACGTTTCAAGCGGTCTTTTATTTTATTTAAACAAAATGATCATGAAGCGCCAGTTAAATCACTTGATGTGTAGAAAAGGTAGCGCAGTCATTTGAGAGCAGTTCGTCTTTCATAAAGGGTTGAACAACTTTTGAGTGGCCTAAATAATTTTTCTGATCTGAATTTATCCCATTATTTAGTCGTCAATAGATCGCTTGGAGAGAGAAACCGTAACTTTGATTGCCAGAGGATTACTGTTAAAATTGGAAAATGTGTTATAACTTGAAAAAAATCACAAGGAAAACCTGCAATGACAACTTAAACAAATTTATTCTTCACTAAAAAGAAAAGCTTCTCCAAATAATCCACTGTTCAATCCTCTAATAACACTCACATGCCAATATGTAACTCTCTTGCCAAGACAAAAACTCTGCCTTGCTCTGCTCTGCCTAAAATCACAGCATTTACTTGTATATAGACTAGCAACATCCTGGAAAGATCTACAGGATTCCTAGGAAATTCCACCCCCCCCACCCCCCCAATCAGGAAGGTACCTGAAGCTTCTAGAAAGCACTAGTCTATTTCAACGAAGAGATATTACATCAGATCTTGTTTTACAGACACACCACCAGAGGGTGCTAAAGAACAAAATAAATAGCTGACCAGCAAGGGAGCAAAAACAGCATTTAACAAACCTCCATTTACAAATGAAATATAATGTTGGACATAAAATACTCATACATAACAAACAGAAAATAACTGCGTACAAGCCAGGAACAATCATTGACGCAAAGGCATGGTCCGGGCCCCACCAATTATCACTTCCAGAGACGCCACTGCATCATTACAATCATAGCTCTGGCAAAGGTAGCCTCATTCTCTGACAAGGTGGAGGGATATCCCGTCACCTAGTGTGTCATGTTTATAGTACAATGCGAATTTGAATTTAAGTCATCCAGTGCTTCTTAGCCTAGTCCGCTCAAGAGACATTAAATTATACCAGTGAGATGTCAAAGTTTGAATTATATCCAAGTTTCACCGTATCATTATCCCAGAGATTATGTTGTAGAGCTATCCAGTAACCCTGCCCCCAAAAATGAAAACAAAGAATAGTTTTGCAGTGCAGTTTGCAATGCAGCTAGCTTGTTGGGCTGAGTTGCACATTTCGGTTTTTGAGAAATGTATCACATTTACACATGCATATATTTTTATTGCCAGTATTTTAATAAATCATCACAAATAAACATCAAGTTTCAACCAGAGAAGTTAACATTTCACTGAAGAGGCTAAGGTGTCAGCTTCCATCTAGCAAAATGATGAAGCTCTTATGTTTCATAGGGCCCCACATTTGCTTTTGAAACGGGCCCCCAGATGCTTAAGGCTGCCACTGACTTTGAGCCTATGGCCCGTATTCAGAAACGACACTCACACTCCACTCACCATATAGTGAGTACGATTGAAATGTAACTGGAGTGTGAGAAAGAGATCGACCTACAACTAACCGAGAGAGCGGTCCCACTCCTCGCCAGTTGCTATTCACACACGCCACTCGAGCATAACTGACAGTAGTGGGTACCACAGGCGGTGCATCGGCTGCTCCAAATGGGCGCTCAATCCACACCCTTCAGTGCTGAATGGCCCAAATCTATCGCAGTTTACTTTTCTTCATTAGAAGGTTTCTCAGACTAATTGGTAAAATGACAATCAAGTTTATTTTTGATTGCGTTGTTATACATTGTTTCACAAAATTGAGGCGTTTCTTTCGCACCTAAATGACAACGTAAACTATCAGCATGTCTTCATAAATTCTGTGGTCAAGTGGCTCGCAAGGGGCGCAGGACAGCCCGCGAGGCTCGCTAAGCAACAAGCTGTGTAACGTGCGAGACATTTCCTTCTACATTCAGCAATTAAGAATGTAGACAAGAATGGATTCTCGTGACTTACAGCTACACGAGCCTCGCAGTCGCAGACCAATCCACACACCGCCCCACAAGCCAGCTGAGCGCAGAATTTTCCAACCTATGAGTAAAGAAAAGCACAAGAAATCCGAATGCGTGAGAGTTGACGGATATGCGTCATTCATGAAAACTGGCCACACCTGATAATGTTGAGAGTTCTCGGAGTTTCTGCAATGGTAGGCCTAATTTAATTGAAAACAGGGCAATAATTACGGGCATTCACACTGGAGAAAGAGCGTGTTTTGGATCGTGATCCAAAAATAAATTTTTTTGTGGACATTCACACACAAGACAAACTTGCACTCCACTGCTGCAAAGCTCAGAGAATGTCGGAGAAAGGCCTATTGCTCAAAAGTCCAATCCTGCTGGATCAACGCCATATCGAGGATTGCCATATCGCAAACAGCACGTCGCTGGCTTAAGTGATTGCACAAAGCCAACAGCGGGTGGAGGAGGATACACTGAGTGAAGCTCGGCGCCGCTGATCCTGCTAAGTGCACGCACACAGTTACCTCAAAAAGACCCTGAGATCTACCACAGAATCGCTGATCATCACCTGGACACTAAGTAGCTACAATAGACACATGCGCCAGCAGCACTCAAAGACAACGAGTGCGTTCGAATTCATTTGCAAGTAAGCCGGCTGCGCGAGATTCCTGAAAGATTTCGCAAGAATCTTGCCTAAGTTGCGCGATAAGCCCTCCAAACGGGCTTACCTCGCAACTTCGGCAAGTTTCTCGCAAAATTTTTCAGGAATCTCGCGTAGCCGGCTTACTTGGAGATACGCTCGAACACATCCCGCGTTCTGACAGAGGGACAATGGGATCTCTGAAAGGCCTCTGCCTGCTATTCCTTCAGTTTCTGTCTGAATGGTGCGAGACGTTTGAGAGAAGTATTAAAGGGGCAATAAGTAAGAATTTTATGTTGATTAATCATGAAATGGCCCTGATATATCACCAGTCTTAAAGGAATGATGTTACTTTCAAATACTTTTATCACTGACAATAGTAGTCCAGCCAGAATATTGTCACTACAAAACGAAGTTGCTGCCCACAACTTATGTTTATGTTTTCATTTTGTGTTTTGGCCTGTAGCGCCACCCTCTACCTATCTCCCAATCACAAAGTCAGTAGCGTTTTGGCATCCAGGTTGCCAGTTACCACTGAGCTGCACCTAACAGATCCTACATCGGCCAGACGGCCAGATCCTACATCGTCACGTGCCTCTGCTCATCAATTCGTCACGTGCGACTGGCTTGTAGGGGTGTAAGCCTCATTCCGGTTTGTTTCTCTTATTAAGAGTTTTACTCTGTCTTGATGGATCCAAAGTAACTGAGATTAATGTTGTAACAACTAGAATAATTTATTAGATAAACTTTGCTCTGGGAAGCTCGTCTAATGTAGTTAATGTCATTTAAAACGCGCAGCAAGTCTGAACGCAGAACGCAAACCACCATGCCGGCTGCCATGGAACCAGAGGCTCTGGGCAAGTTGATCAGAGAAATTCTCCGTGAGGAGATTAAGATGGCCCTATCACCGATAGAAACAACTCTGAAACGCCTTGAGGACTCTTTAAAAGTCTGTAGCGAAAAAGTGAAAGCTTTGGAGGTGTCGGCTCAAATACATGACGCGCGTTTGATACGCTAGAAAAGGATTACCAACAGCTGAAAACTAAGAACGATGGATGTGTGAAAAGAATAGTCGTGCAAGAAAATGAAGCTAAGAAATTAAATCTGAGAATCCTGGGAATTAGAAATAACGCGGAACAGGGTCAACCTACAGCTTTTGCTCAACAACTCCTTTACAAACTCTTTGGGGAAGATACGCTCGGCCCCCCACCATTGGTCAGCGTGGCTTACCGCACTGGCCCGGTAAAGGATAACCTTGATCGTTGTATGATGGTAAAGATGATAAGCATGGATACAAAAATGAGGATTCAGCGTCTCGCGGCCCAAAGTAGAGGGACGTTGTCCTAAAAAAATCAGAAGCTGAGGATTTACCCGGACATCCCGGCGGAACTGCGCGGACAACAAGCAGCGTTCAACCCAGTTCGCAGCCTGCTGAGTAAAACTGGGCTGAGATACGGAGTGGTTTACCCGGCGAAGTTGTTGGTTACCGTCAATGACATGACCCATTCTTTCACTAAGGCAGAGGAGGCGATGGCTTTCTACGAGAGGATTATTAAACCAACTTTGTCTTCGTAGGTCCCAAGGATTATATTCCGGTGAACTTGACTCATGCTAGGCTATAATAGCCTATCTATCAACTCAGTCTGCTGACTGACACTGACTACCTATTGCGAGTTGAGTCTACCGATACTTTATTCTTAGGACAACCCGAAGATCCGGGCCAATGTAATCCCATGTAGCAGATATCCTCTTGCTGATACTAAACGTGATTGGTTAGTATTTGTAAACTATGGACTGTGTTTGTAAACAATGGCCTTGTTGTTCTCCTCGGTTCACAGTTGAGCGGACCCTTTAAAATGTTACTGCGCATTCGTGAATGCATATGTTGATGCCCGTGCTGTTGATTTCACATTGCAGACTTCTGCTGCAGCAAGAACTCCTTAGGAGAAGTACAGAAGAAGCTTTTTAATTTTCTGTCAGGTCAAAGTAATAATAAAAATCGTTTTTGGAGTACAAATAGGTGGGGCGGATGTTTTGTGGCTGTCACTGCTACAGAATTGAAGTGACGTACGGATAATGGATAGATTTATATTGTAATGTGAATATAGTATTTACCTTTTTTTTGGTAAGCTCAGACTGGAGTCATGTTTAGACATGTCCTGGGCATGTCTGGGGCAAGTCTCAGAAAATTAAAAAAAAGAGGTCTAAATGTGGGTGGGGTCTGCAAAAGAGTATATAAGGAAAAGAATTGAGACAGTAAAGTAGTAGGAGAAATTGCAAGAAGATGACCAGACCTGCCATTCTGTTCAAGACCTATGACGTTTCTTTTGTGGATTTCTTTGCCTGTGTTTGAGCATTTTCATTATCCATTATCACCAAGCCACCCCACAAAAAGGGACTGTAAATATTTCTTTTTTTTTCCTATTCAATCTTGGTCAGTTTAGTTAGTTGGTGTGTTTAATTAAATGTGTTTAAGTTTTTTAAAACTGTGTCTGTCATCCCTTGCTGTTGCTGTTGTGTTGTAGATTGTAATAAGAAATTGGGGCCATAAGAAATTGGGGGCTCAAGGTCCGGGATAGACCATTTTGTGAGTCATTTATTGAAAATCTAACACTTCAAATTGTAAAATTGATTTTTTTTTTATTGAATACATATATATTGACAACAGCAATGGATGATTTCTTGGCATCACCAACCGTAGGGGTTTTGAAGTCTTTTAAAAAGACAGAACTGCTAGAAATTTGCAGACATTTAGAGCTGACAGAGGTGAAACCAGCCATGCAAAAAGCAAGACTGGCTAGAGAGATAGTTGAATATTACATTGATGAAAATGTGTTTGCACCAGGAGATCTGGAACAGTTTCCAGTGGAAAATCCAAATATAGAAATGGAACTTAAATTAAAAATGATAGAGATTGAAAGGGAAGAAAAAGAAAAACAAAGGCAGTTTGAGTTGGAAAAATTAGCAAGAGAAGAGAAAAAAGAAAGGGAGGAAAGAGAAAAAGAAAGGGGGAAAAAGAGAAACAAAGAGAATTTGAGAGGGAAGAAAAAGAAAAACAAAGAGAATTTGAGTTAGAAAAATTTGCAAGACAGAGAGATTTTGAATTAGAGAAATTCGATAGAGAAGAAAGACTCCAAATGGAGCAACTAAAAATAAAAATTCAAACTGAAAATAAATTTCGGGCTAGCCAGGAGGTAAAACTGGTGCCTCCATTTTTGGAAAAGGATGTTGACAACTATTTCCAGTGTTTTGAAAAGGTAGCAAAGAGTTGCCAGTGGCCAAAGGAACACTGGCCTCTGATGTTGCAAACTGTCCTCAAGGGTAAAGCTCAACAAGCCTATTCGGCTTTGTCTGCAGATGATTCCTCTGATTATGAGGTTGTCAAAAAGGTTATTTTGAGAGCTTATGAGTTGGTTCCAGAGGCTTACCGACAGAAATTCAGAGGTCTAAAGAAATCTGAAAATCAGACTAATGTGGAATTTGCTAATGAGAAGAAGGTTTGCTTTGAGCGCTGGTGTACATCTATGGAGGTCAAGGATGATTTCAACTCACTAAAAGAGATGGTGTTAGTTGAAGAATTCAAGAACTGTGTTAAAGATGATGTTAAGACCTACCTTAATGAGAAGCAAGCACTGAATTTGCAATCAGCTGCCAAATTTGCAGATGAATATGTTCTCACACATAAGTCCAAATTTCAGTCTAGCAGTAATAATAGATGGTCCCAATTTCAGAAAAAGGGTTATGGTGATACCCAAGATTCCTCACCCAAAGACAAATCTGGTGATGGTGCTCAGAAATCCAGTAACAGGTCTGATCAAAGTGTGAAAGCTGACAGTGACAAAAGTGGTCTAGTTTGCAGTTATTGCAAGAAATCTGGTCATGTTACAACTACTGTAACTGTTGGTTCCTTAAAGCTAAGAAAGAAAAAGAAAAGGATACCAAACCAAATGCCTTTGTGAAAACAAGGTTAGAAACCCCTGTAGTAGATAACCGATCTGCTAAATTGCCTGCTTCTTGTGGGGCTAAAAAGCCTAATACAGCTGACTTTGTGAGGGAAGAATTTCTTCCATTTGTGTCAGAGGGATTTGTGGCTCTGAATGAGCATACTACTCCTGTCCCCATATATATCCTAAGGGATACCGGAGCTTCTCAGTCACTTTTGTTGATGGACTCCTTGGAGTTACGTGATGAGACCGCTTCAGGGGATTTCATACTTGTACAAGGTATTGAAGGGAGGACTGTATCTGTACCCCTGCGCTCTATATTCTTGAAGTCAGATTTAGTTACAGGACAGGTAAAGGTGGGACTTATGTCAAGTCTACCTATAAAGGGTGTTTCTCTGTTGCTAGGCAATGACCTGGCTGGGGGCAAAGTAGTTCCCCCTGTACATCTTACTTCACAGCCGAGCACTGAAGATGGGGATGAGGACCCATCTCTGTATCCTTCTTGCGCAGTGACTCGTGCTTTGGCCAAGAAGGCTAAAGAAGAAGATGATGTGGTGCCGTCCAGTACATTGAATAGTCAGGACTCAGGTGGTTCGCCTCATGACTCTGATTGGCCTACTATGGTTTCTCCGTTTGAGGACTTATCAGATACTTTTATCAGTTCTCTATTCAGCCAGCCGGATGGGTCTGGTGATTCTGATGTGTCTGGAGACTTGTCTCTGTCCAGAAAGCGGTTGATTGAGGAGCAAACTAATGATCCTGAAATTTGTGTACTAAAGAGGAGAGCCCTTCCTGATAAAGAAATAGACGCAGTTCCAGTTGGGTATTATCTCAAGGATGGTGTGTTGATGCGGAAGTGGCGCCCTCCTGATATCCCTGCCAATGCAGATTGGGCAGTGGTCAGGCAAATTGTTGTTCCAAAGGTCTATAGGAATGAGATCTTAACAATGGCTCATAGTTTACCTTTAGGAGGTCATCTTGGTGTTAACAAGACTGTTGATAAGATCATGAAACACTTCTTTTGGCCTGGGCTTCGGAAAGACGTTTCCAACTTTTGCAAAACCTGTCACACTTGTCAGGTAGTTGGAAAACACCAGTTAGACCCACCTGTAGCTCCATTGCAGCCTATCCCAGCATTTGGGGAGCCATTCTCTAGGGTCATTGTTGATTGCGTTGGTCCATTACCCAAGACTAGATCTGGAAATCAGTACTTGTTGACAATCATGTGTGCATCTACCAGATTCCCCGAAGCCATACCTCTACGTAACATCAAGGCAACTGCAATCTCGAAGGCTTTGATAAAGTTCTTCACGTTGTTTGGCCTTCCCAGGGAAATTCAGTCAAACCAGGGTAGCAATTTCACTTCAGGATTGTTTCAGCAGGTTGTGTATGAACTAGGTGCAAAGCAGATTCTTTCTAGTGCCTATCATCCAGAAAGTCAGGGTGCCTTAGAGCGGTTTCATTCCACTCTCAAGACAATGATGAGGACTTATTGTTATGACCATGAGAAAGACTGGGATGAAGGGGTTCATTTGCTGTTGTTTGCAGCTAGAGAAGCAGTGCAGGAGTCTACTGGATTCAGTCCATTTGAGCTAGTGTTTGGTCATGAAGTGAGAGGACCTTTGCTATTATTGAGTGAACAATGGCAAGAGGAAGAGCCGTACATCAGTCTGTTAGACTATGTTAGCAAGTTCAAGGAAAGATTGTGTGCAGCTTGTGACCTAGCCAAAGAGAACTTGAAATCAAGTCAGGGAAAAATGAAAACTTGGTATGATCATAAGGCTAGAAGCCGTGAGTTTAAACCAGGAGACAAGGTCCTTGTGTTGTTTCCCTTGCAGTCCAATCCATTGCAGGCTAGATTTCATGGTCCTTATGAAATTCTGACAAAACTCAATGATCTCAATTACATTGTGAAGACTCCAGATAGGAGAAAACCAAAACAATTGTGTCATATTAACATGCTAAAGCCGTATCATGACAGAAATGCTAGGGTTGCAGCTGTCACTTCAGATTCTGCAATGGTCGAAATGTGTGAAGATGAGGGGGAGTTTCAAGATGATGAACCAAGAATTAAAGCTAAAGTTCTTTCATGTAAATTGTCAAACACTGAAGTGTTGCAAAATCTTGATGTAAAACTCCAGCACTTAGAACCTTCACAGAGAGATCAGTTTGAAAGGTTGATCAAGAAATATGAGGATTTGTTTCCTGATGTTTCAAAGAGAGTTACTATACCCTCTCATGATGTAGATGTTGGTGATGCCAAACCAATAAAACAGCATCCATACCGGATGAATCCTGAAAAGAGAAAGATTGCTGAGAAAGAGGTTGAGTACATGTTAAAACATGATATTATCAGACCCTCCAACTCAGATTGGAGTTCACCCTGTGTGCTAGTTCCAAAACCTGATGGAAGTACTAGATTCTGTACAGATTATCGCAAAGTCAATGCTGTAACTAGAGCTGATGTGTTTCCAATACCTAGGATTGATGATTGTATTGATAGTGTAGGGCAAGCAAAGTTTCTGACCAAGATTGATTTATTGAAGGGTTATTGGTGTGTGCCTTTATCTGAGAGGGCCAAGAGCATCTCTGCTTTTGCCACACCATCTGGATTGTACCAGTATGAAGTCCTACCCTTTGGCATGAAAAATGCCCCAGCCACGTTCTAAAGGATGATACAGTCTACAATCGCCGGATTGCCACACACGGGTGCGTACATCGATGACCTGATCACATGGAGTGACTCCTGGGAAGAACATCTAAAAGATGTAGAGACGATGTTCCAGCGCCTGACCCAGGCTAACCTGACTGTTAACCTGAACAAGAGTGACTTTGGTTGTGCTACTGTCACCTATCTTGGCTACGTCATAGGCCAGGGTAAGGTGGCACCCATAAATGCTAAAGTCCAAGCCATCATGGACTTTCCAGTTCCTGACAACAAAAAAGCTTTGCGCCGCTTCCTTGGAATGATCGGGTACTACCGCAAGTTCTGCAAGAACTTTGCTGAGATTGCTCTCAGTCTAACTAACCAACTGAAGAAAGGCGTAAAGTTCACCTGGGATGATGCATGCCAGAGAGCCTTCGATCACCTGAAGTCTCTGCTGTGTCACTTCCCCGTGCTCAAATCTCCTGACTTCAACAAACCGTTCTCCATCGCGGTCGATGCTAGCGACCAAGCTTGTGGATCTGTGCTCCTACAGAGAAGTGACTCTGATGACATTGAGCATCCCGTGGCATACTTCTCCAGGAAGTTCAATCGCCACCAAAGGAACTATTCCACAATAGAGAAGGAACTGTTGGCTCTGGTCCTTTTTTTACAACACTTGGAGGTTTATGTTTGTACAGGACAAAAGCCAATGATTGTGTACACTGACCACAATCCGTTAATGTTTTTGAGTAAGATGAAAAACAAGAATCGGAGATTGTTGAATTGGAGTTTGATTTTATAAGAGTTTGACTTGGAAATTAAGCATGTGAAGGGTACAGACAATGTAATTGCTGATTTCTTATCCCGTGTTTGAATGTGTATATATATATCATGTGTTTGAATATTGTATGATATGTATATATAGACAAGTGTTCACTTAACCATTTTGTATTGAAAAGAAAAATTTTGCCTTTATGAGTCAAAATTTTTCCCTCTTGGAATGGAGGTGTAATGTGAATACAGGCCACTAGATGGCAGTATTTACCTTTTTTTTTGGTAAGCTCAGACTGGAGTCATGTTTAGACATGTCCTGGACATGTCTGGGGCAAGTCTCAGAAAATTAAAAAAAAGAGGTCTAAATGTGGGTGGGGTCTGCAAAAGAGTATATAAGGAAAAGAATTGAGACAGTAAAGTAGTAGGAGAAATTGCAAGAAGATGACCAGACCTGCCATTCTGTTCAAGACCTATGACGTTTCTTTTGTGCATTTCTTTGCCTGTGTTTGAGCATTTTCATTATCCAGGACATCACCAAGCCACCCCACAAAAAGGGACTGTAAATATTTCTTTTTTTTTTCCTATTCAATCTTGGTCAGTTTAGTTAGTTGTTGTGTTTAATTAAATGTGTTTAAGTTTTTTAAAACTGTGTCTGTCATCCCTTGCTGTTGCTGTTGTGTTGTAGATTGTAATAAGAAATTGGGGCCATAACAATATGTATATGTGTTTATATGTGTGTATGTGTGTTATATTACACATATAATGTTAGGACTGCAATGAACTCTAGCTGTAAAAATAGTTCTGATTATGGGTTTACTAAGTTAGAAATGGTAAATGGTAATGTTTGATGAGCTGCCTAAGAAAGGGCTTAGAATGGCCCACCTAAATATATGTAGTATCAGAAATAAACTATCTGAAGTAGCTGATGTACTGCTGGTAAATAATTTGCATGTATTGGCAGTGTCAGAAACTCATTTAGATGCCACTTTTGAGGATTCACTATTGATGATCAACGGATATAACATCTATAGGAAAGATAGGAATGCATTTGGTGGAGGGGTTGCTTGTTATATACAAAGTCACATACCCATTCAAGTTAGGCATGACCTTATGACTACAGATATTGAAGTTCTTTGGTTACAGATGCATCTGACACATCTTAAACTATATTAATAGGGTGCTGTTATAGATCCCCCAACTCTAATAGCCTATATTTAGATACAATTTGTAATATGCTTGATGAAGTGAGTAGTAGTACATATGAATTTGATTTCTTGGGTGATTTAAACATAGATTGGAATTCATCTTGCTGTCCAATGAAAACTAGGTTAATGGATACATGTGGTGCTTGTGGATTGTCACAGGTTATGAAGAAACCTACCAGAATAAGTTGGAAGAGTGATGGTACTAGAGTTGCTACTTGCATTGATCACATCTATGTAAATTCACCTGAGGTTTGTTCTACAGCTATATCTGTCCCTATGGGTTGCAGTGACCATAACATTGTAGCTATAGTTAGGAAAACAAAGGTCCCCAAGCCTGGTGTGAAAATAATACAGAAAAGATTATTCAACCATTTTAATCAAGACAATTATCTAAGAGATATAAAGAATGCTGATTGGTCTGAGGTGTTCCTAATGCAAGATCCAGAGGAAGCACATCAGGCTTTCAATAAAATACTTCTGGCTGTTATAGATCATCATGCCCCAAATAGAAAGTTTACGGTTAGGAATGCCAACACCCCGTGGCTGGATGTGGAATTAAAAGAACACATGAAAGTTAGGGATCAAGCAAAACGTTCGGCAATATCTTCAGGTCTTATATCTGATTGGCAAGTTTATCGTAAGATGAGAAATTTTGTCTCTAAATTGAACAAAAAGAAAAAGAAATTGTATGATGAAGATAAATTAAGCCAAATTAAACATGATAGCAAACAATTATGGAACACATTGAACAACTTATTAAAAGGAAATTCTAAATCTACTTCATCATATTTGGGCACGGAAGATGGTTTCCTCACAAAGCCAGTAGATATAGCAAATTATTTGAACAGTTATTTCATGACTAAAATTGACAAATTGGTAAGCAGTACAAGTCTACAATTTAAGAAAACAGATCTATCTTGTCGATTAATATCTCAGATTATGGAAGGCAAGAAGTGTAGTTTTGAATTCAGTCAGGTTAGTGTTGCTAAAATTGAATTAATGTTGATGACTTGCAAGGATAAACCACCAGGGGTTGATGATATTGATGGTAGAATCCTCAAACCTATCATTGCATTGATCGCTCCTATGGTCGCTCATATTATCAATCAATGTTTCAAGGAAAATAAATGTCCTCAAACATGGAAAATAGCTAAAGTTGTGCCCATACTCAGAAATAATAGATTACCTTTTTCTGAAACCAACAGTCGACCAATTAGTCTATTGCCAATTTTAAGCAAAATAATGGAAAAAATTGTGTACGAACAAATTCAGTGTTACTTTGTCAATAATAATCTATTGACAAACTTTCAGCATGCATATAGAGGCAAACATTCTACGGCTACTGCTCTAACACAGATGGTCGACGACTGGTTACGGGAATTGGAACATAAAAATATTGTAGGCGCAGTATTATTAGCTGTTCCAACATTCTGGATGTGAAGCACGGGGTGCCTCAGGGCAGTTGCCTGGGGCCTCTCCTGTACTCCATTTTCACAAATGACCTTCCATTAGTACTAGAGAAGGCTTGTATCTCAATGTATGCTGATGACTCAACAGTCTATCTGGCTGCAGCAACAATTGAAGAATTAAATATTAATCTAGCCAAAGAGATGACTATGGTGGTAGACTGGATAAATAAAAATAAGCTCATTTTAAATGTGACTTAAACTAATTGTATAGTTGTTGGTACAGATCACTCATTGTGGTCTAAGCCAAAGCTTAACCTTATTTTAAATAAAACAGTGATTAATCAAGTAGAGGAAGTTAAATTACTGGGAGTCATCATTGATAACAAGTTATCATGGAACAAACATATACAAATGGTGGTGACTAAAATGGGAAATGCCATAGCACTGGTTAAAAGATGCGCAAAATATCTAACCCACCAACTTCTTAAACAAGTGATTGAAGCTTTGGTCCTATCTAAGTTGGACTATTGCCCTATGATATGGTCCACTACATCAAAGAGCAACGCTATGAAATTGCAGCTGGTCCAGAGTAAAGCAGCACGAGTTGCCCTATCCTGTGGATGGAGAACCAATGTATCCAAAATGCATGGATTCTTATGTTGGTTAGATGTGAAAAATAGATTATTGTATTTATTAATAATTTTTATCAAGTATGTTATTACTTCAAAATTTCCTGTCACTATTTATGAGAAATTGTCTTTCAGTTCTGAGGTACACAATTATTCAACTAGACATGCTGTTGAAGGCTCTTTTACCTTACCAAAATCCAAGACCTTGACTCAACGTACAGTGACTTATAGAGCAATGCAACAGTGGAATCTGCTTTCCTAATCTCTTACTCAATTAAATCTTAGTAGTTTGAAAAAACAATTAAAAATCTTTCTTTTAAATATTAGCTTTGGTCATTGATGTGTTTTCTGATATTAAAGTTAATGAATAGTAGGTGTTTTGTCTGTACACTGCCTGGCTGCTCATGCTTGGTGACCTGAACTTGCTTCACAGGAGGGCCCAGGTATTAAGGCTGATGCTGCCGGATCCTTGCTGTCTGGGGTGGGTGCGGGTCGGCATGGGTGAGCTGCTAGGCATTATTGGTGTGTGAATCCTTATTTATTTATTTATGATTTGTTGTTTATTGGTGCAAAATTTGGATGAAAATATATTGCGTCTTTCTTTTTTCAGTTGGGTATAATTGAAGTGTTTGTCTTAGGTTTTGTCTGTATTTTCTGGTTATCTTGTTTTGCATGATATACAATTATTATGTAAAGTCTGTGTGCTGTCGTTATATGATGTAGTGTATTCTTGTGTCATATACGCACATGTGTGCATATTTCTTATGTTTATTTGTGTTATGATGTTGAATTGTGTTACTATGAATAATTATAGACCCCAGGAAGAATAGCTGCTGCTTGCAAAAGCTAATTGGGTATCTAAATAAAACAAACAAACAAACAAACAAACAAACAAACAAACAGCATTTCGGAGCACAAATGTCTGACGTTACAAAACCAAGAAGGCCTCCTTATGATTCGGAAATACGACGTGACTAAGTCAGAATCAAAACAAGGATCTGTATAGGACATGCCTCTGAAAGATGGAGAAGGCTGAAAGCAGATTAGAATTTGGAGACCAACGCCGAAGTTGATAATTTTCTCCTGGGCAGGTAAGATTCAGCTGAGTTTGGCTAACTTAATTCTATTTAATGTAGGCGCGGACATTTCAGATATTCTCTGCAGTCGAATAACGTCATGTATGTTCGTTCATGGTACGTTAGTGCGTATGCAGATGGGTCATCGAATTGACTAGGTAACAAATTTTATGAGAAATAAAAACCGTGGCTTTTCGTTACTAACATTAGCAATGCATTATTATTCTCTGGCATTATACTGAGACGCTGTGGAAACCATTCCAATATTAGCACAACCATTATGGCAATATGAAATGTAATTGAGACAGTACATCAGTCAAATGAGTCCTCATTCATTCTTTACGCATTTCAGAGTATGGAATTTAGTGGGCTATCCACACAGAAGAGTGACGAGCAAGTTGACCAATATGACCATTGCTAAAGTTAGTTATTAGTCTCAATCTTTTCTGAACTGAACTGAACACGACCCTGTGAGAGCAAATCATTGGTGATATTGAAACGTAGCCATGGTAGCTCCATGTAGTAGACGTTCTTGCTGGATCCGGCAACCTACCTGGCAACCTCTCGTCTTGGGGAGAGGGGGAGGGGATACTGCGTTCTGCACTATTTTGACTGTGACTACACTACCAGTTTTGGCCACAAACTTATATATAGCTCCTTTACGGTGAGCTCAACTCAAGTAAAAGTAAAATCGGAAGGTGTTTCAGCGCTGTCAAAAAGGAGCAGTTGATGCTCTTTGGTGTTACTGTGAACGAGATAAGCCCTCGTTGTCAGACAAATTAATATCGAGTTAGGCCGTTCTTCAATGAGCTTGTGTGTGAAGTGCGCACGATCTACGTAGCATATCAATGTCCCATATATGCCTCACAATTTTGCTACAAGCCCTTATTTGTCTGATACAAACTGAATTGATAGTCTGATCTAGAAGACGTTTTCACACTAGTTGAGTTTACTTTCTGCTTTTTATCACCCCTGATGGAGGCATACTCAAGTTCTAAGGTAAAATGTTAAAGGGATAGTCCACCCAAAAACTATAATTTGTATATTAATTACTCACCATTAGATGTCTCGAATGGACAAAGTTGCTTTTTACCTGGCGCAACTTTATGGCCTCTGGAGAGTTTTGAAAAATTATCAAAATTCCTTTGTTGCTGGAAGCAAATGGGGTCACCCAGTAGGAACGGTAAAAAGTCCACAAAACATCTGTTGACAATCTTTCAAACCATCGTCGAACGCATTGTCCAGTATAATCCAAGTCTGCTTTGTCCACTCATATCCTCAGAACTCTAGAAACGCGGTTATTTTTTGCTAAAATTAATAAAATTCCACAGTTATACTTCAAGTAAGCTCGTGCATTCAACGGAAGTCCCAGTGACTAATAAAGATTTTGAGAGAGAAATGTTTCAAAAACTTTTTAAGTCTCTGGGAACGAATCGGGAGGCGGGGCTTCAGTTGAATGCGCGAGCTTACTTGAAGCATAATCAAGCATCTTGATTATTAGTCTCACGAAGCCGGTTATCAACTTGTTAAGAGAAACCAGGAGTTTCCATGCTAGATCTGTGCTCGTGCGCATAAAGGGGCGGTGTTAACTCCATTTGACCAATTGCCTACCATGGAGAAGCCGCAGAGAGCAACTTGTTTCTCGTTGGAGGAGCAAACAATAATTCTAAGGATGTATGAAGAATATAAAGACATCATTCAGGCAAAAAGCAACACTGTTGCAGCTGCTAGAAGCCGCAAGGAATCTTGGCAAAAAATTGCCAACTCGGTCAATGCGTAAGTCACTGGGATTGTAATATTAAATTACCACTACGTGTCTCTCAAATGTATGTGCCTGTTTCGGTTTTCTTTTATTCTTTGACAATTCAACCTCATCATTTCAGTTGCTCACCAGTGGAGCCAAAAGGATTTGGGAGCAGGTAAAAAAAAATAAATACAAGAACACAATTCCAACCGGTCAGAAAGTTTATTAGAATATCTTCCAGTCTGTGGCATTGTAAGCCCCCGCCTGCACCTGGTCACATTGCTAGTCACATCCCTGGGCAGAAAATCAGTACCGCTCGTACGGGACCTTCTCGGGGAAATCGAATGGGTCTCACCGGTTACGGAACACTGGCTCTCTCCACAGCGCTCCTCCCACTATCTGTGCGGCTCCCTCCACGGGATTCTCAAGAAATGGGCAGGTCATTTTTCCAAGACAATGATTAGTCAGTAGGTGATCTTATATACCCGCTGAGATCTCATCCTGAACTTAACCTGCTCCAGAGCAAGTTAGGCGTTCAGCATCAGTTACCGCAGCAACGTCTTTCGTGACACGGAAAACTCAGGGTTAATCCAGAAGTTACCTCGCTAAGGTGAAATCCAGCATCGTGAGACAGGCCCCAGGTGGCCAGTCAGCAAGTTACTGACATTGTTATCATCATTATAGTTAAAAGTTGCGTAGTTGCCATTGCGTTGAGCAAGTGGCTGTAAATGATCCAAAGTTTGAAATGTTTGTAACCTCCTGAAAGCCATGACAACGAAATACCGGCACAAGTTAGTGCAGCTCAAGGGAGGTGTTCCCTGCACTCAAACTTCACTCAGAGAGAGACACTATTTTCAGTGTGAGTGAGGTCTCTGAAAGCAAATGAGAGTTAGGGCAACCTTCGACTCATTGAGTATAACCTAACACTAACTAAGTTTTAGTACTCACCCACACTCAATTAGTGCGTGTCGTTTCTGAATACGGGCCTAAGTCAGAAGGTAGAAGCTCTAATATTTTCCTGCGCCCATGAAATGACGACAATAGTGTCACAAGTTAGCCATCACTGGCTCAAGCAATTGTGCCAATTTGCCAATTAACATGATTGTTACAAAATCACAGAGTGGATTTCCAAGTTTTTGAACGGAATATTTGACACATCATTACCTATAGCTGTCAGGCATTTATCATAGTGATGTTTCTTTACTGTTCAAATAAACTTTACTTCATTGAGCTGAGGTTAAAAAAGAAAGGAAAAGAAACACTTTAATGAGCTGCACCTTTCTGCAAGAGATGTCGTCATGTGGAGAGAGGCACTTGCGTTGATTACCCAGCTGTGACCATTAGTGAGCGACAGTATTTAATAAAGTGAAGGTGGCCCAATCCTCTATAGCAGTGTGGTGGTTTCCATGATGGATAGTTTTGTACAGTTTGGCGTATTGTTTGCCTTGTTAGGGTTTGTCCTGGCACAAGATCAAACTAAATATTTTGGCCCAGAAGATACTTTCCATAGATGTCATGTTGATGCAAGAGTGCCATGTGGAGACCCTGGCATTAGTAGTGCAGATTGTGAAGCTCTCAACTGTTGCTTTGATCAACAATGTTATTTCCCAAATGAAGGTGAATGAGCATTATGACTTGCTGGCAGACCAAGCACTGATTGACTATAACCACTTGTCTGTGCACCTCCTACAGTAACTGTCCACTGTCTCCGGGATGGTCAGTTCATGGTTGTGGTGTCCAGAGTTGCTACTCTGCCTGTGCTTGACCTTGATTCCATCAACTTGCTGGAGGGTCCTGGTAATGGCAACTGTGGTCCTGTTAGCACTTCTTCTGCTTTCGTTGTCTTTCAATTCCCGGTCAGTTCCTGTGGAACCACAGCAAGGGTAGGTCTAACTACTTTGGCTAGCACATGCTGTTATTTCAGTGCTACTAATGGCCTCTGCTCTTCCAGGTGGAAGGGGAATATGTGGTCTACGAGAACAGGTTGTCTTCCACATATGAAGTGGGGGTTGGCCCTCTGGGTTCCATCACAAGGGACAGTGTCTTTGAGTGAGTAGCTGGCTTTTCTGGTGCTGTGCCAGTTTCTGGTTACTGATCTGTGGTTCTTCCTCTGCAGGCTGCTGTTCCAGTGCAGGTATCTTGGCAGTGAGGTGCTTTCTCTGGTGGCTGAGGTGAACACTGTACCACCTCCCCTCCCAGTAGCTGCTCCAGGGCCTCTTCGAGTTGAGCTCAGGCTGGCTAGTGGGCAGTGTGCCAAGGGGAAAGGAGGAAAAGCATGTGCTGCTGGTAAAGCTGGGTGTGGCAGTGATGGACCTACTTTCATGACTATGTATGGTGTTGACCCTCTGCATTCCCAATGCAGCTGACGCATACAGCGACTACTACAGAGATGAGGACTATCCTGTGACCAAGGTGCTACGGGAGCCTGTGTACGTGGAAGTGCGGATCTTGGAGAGGACTGACCCAAACCTTGTTCTGCTTCTGGAACACTGCTGGGCTACATCCACCCCCAGCCCCCTCAGCCTGCCCCAGTGGAGCCTTCTGGTTGATTGGTAACTGGAATATTCCTGCTAACGCTGTCCTTATCCCCCTTGCCCTATGGAACGCTAAACTGCAGTCCTTCACCACCTCTGGCACTGCCCCCCCCCAGGTGTCCCTACCAAGATGACCGTTACCAGACTACTTTGGTTCCTGTAGATGGCTCTTCTGGTCTTCCCTTCCCCACCCACTACAAGCGGTTCATTGTGCAGATGTTCACCTTTGTGGATCCTGCATCCTTTGCTCCACTGAAGGAAATGGTAGCATCCAACTGGCCAGTACTTTGCTACTGCCTGCTTAATTGAGCAGCCCTAAGTCCTTTGTCTGTTCCCAGGTGTACATCCACTGTAGTACACAAGTGTGCCACCCCTCTGCTACTGACCGCTGCACACAGCAATGCAGAGGTGGAAAGCAGAGTGAGTGCCTTCTGACTTGTGCTTTTGGTGACTTCTCTAATGAATGGAATGTAATTTTCCTAATGGTCTTCGTTCACAGAAAGGGCTCTTGATGATGTAAAGAAGCATTCAACTGAGCAGTTTGTGGTGTCCAGTAAGCCCATGATCCTTAAGGATACAATGGATGCTGCATCTGAGCAGAGGCTTTCCAGTGAAGGTGAGGGGAGGTTCTGCTTCAAGCACTGGCTGCAGTGCATTGTGCTGTAACTACTCTCTCCCTTTGCAGTGCCCCAGTCTCTTGGATATGGTCTCCTGGCGGCAGCTGCCTGTGTGTTGCTGGTCTCCACCTTGGCACTGGGTGTCGCATGTAAACGATCCCAAATTGTGCAGAAGGTTTAATTGAATAAGCGTTAAGCCAACTGTCTTCCAGGGTGCTTTTTACCCCACCCCTCTGCTCTAGTGCTTATCCTATGGGGTGTGTGCACACAAAATCCCAGATGTTAACTCGGTGTCCAATTCTCATTTCTGAATAAAATTTCATCTGTCCCATTGCCCCTTCCAGTTGCCTAGACATGTCACTGCTTGAGTCATGTGTGCCTCTGGCAGGGGCAGGGGTGGAGAAAGGAAGCATTTGATTAAATGGGTGCTGAAATGCAATGTTAATTGTAGTTTGTCAGACTACAAGGGTAACTAAATGGTAGGACATTTCTACCACAATGGAATGTCATTACTATTGACTTGTATCAATTCAGTCAGATTCAGAGGCACATTTCACGCTCCCAAATTGTGAGCAGTGCAAGTGAAACAGGACAGTGGAGTCAGATTCAGAGGCGCTGGTAAGTGAGAACTAACCAGTGTTTTAAATATTCCACTCTGCAGTATAAAATGCCCTTAGTTGGCTTCATACCTCACTCCCGTGGGGGGGTTTCCCCCCCCCCCCCACACAAATTGTAGAGTGGTTCTTCACAATTCTTTACATTAAAATTTGGGGGCAGCAATTGCTTGGTACTGTCAAAAGCTCAAGTGGGATGTGCTGTATTGAACCTTTTTAAAGCAATTTCAGGGGTCTAAAATCCTACTTTTGACATGAAATAAGCCATACCACATGATTTTCCAGGCTCACAAAATAGGTAAAACAGCTAGCCAGTTACACGGTTAATGTTGGCTTGCTAAGCTAGCACCAGCTGTGTATTTACTTTACATCCATCAAGTATGAATAGCAAAGTCAAAATGCTTTCTAGCTAATGATACGCTGTGTTCAATTGTACTAGGAAGTTGGGGTTTTTGAGCCCCGTTGGCAATTTGAATGGCCCTGGAAGTCACACTTTCAACTCCAATTCACCTACCCCCTGAGTTTAAGGTGACAGTTCTGTGTATCAACAGTGTGCAAAAGCTGTGAAACAATTTATTCATAATTCTGTGTAAAACTGTATACACAGTACTGAATCAGTGGACTTGTTGCTACAGTGCTTGCATGTAAAAATGCATTACCCTGTATTTATCAAGTAGTATTGAAAACAAAGGCTGTCCTGACCAGAGGACACCCCAGTGACCTTAATAGAATGCAGTTAGCGCAGGTATTTCTGCTTTCCAGACAACTTGGCGCTCAAGAATTCCCAGTTAACTCGGTCTTCAAAGCATTCTGGGCTCACCATGTATGTCAGACAACTGATTCTCTGCAAAGTGTGGGGGGGGGGGTGTGTGTCTGGGTTTTTTCCCCCCCCCTCTCCAGTTTCCAAGTTGGAGCTCACCCTGGAAGTAGGGTTCTGGTGCACTTTTCCAAGCAGGAGGTCAGAAAATCACAAGTCCCGAGTTGTCTGGAATGCAACAAAACATTTATCGCCAGCCCCAACATAACTACTGAGCCAAGTTGAACGCAGCATTAGTTTGTCTTACCCAGCTAGATATCAAGTTTTGCAACTAGTTTAAATTTTACATTTATAGCCAAATATCCTTGTCCAATGTTAACGTAACTTGTTAGCTAGCAAACCAAGCTAATCAGCCTTGTCAAAGCGTCACTGATCTAGCTACTCTACTAGTGCATGACTACTTGGTAATCTCTCACCAGTTAAGAGAAATAATTGATTCACCATTTTATTAATATGCACTGGAAATGGCTTGCCAGCAGAGCGTGCAAACTAGTTTGCTGGGCTAATGAGCAAGAGTTTCTTTAGTCAACGTGTACCAAATAGCTACAACTATTTGCAAGCAAACCAGCTAGCTAAGCAAGCGAACTAACATTTGCTAGCTAGTTTGGTAGAAAGCCTTTTTTCCAACTTTGCTTGTTATATGTGCTAGCTAGCTGCCTAAACGGCAAAGTTTTAACTATTCACTGTTATCCATTGATTTCTATGCATCACATGACAAACTAGTAGTTAGCAATGCGCGCAGCAGCTCTGAACCATAGACTGTTTAAACAGATGGACGAAGCAAGCGTGATGTCACCCATTGGTTTCAGGAAGCTTTGATTTTGGCAATTTGAGCAGTGCCATTTTGTCATTGTGGAACTGGATTGGATTCCTATTGGACAAGAGTGTGAATTGAAGATCCAGGGAGGAGCGAGGGGTGAATCCACAGGTGGATCTGACCGTATCTGATAAGGACCAGAGGGTAGCCACGCCCATAAAGCATATTCTGGCTTTATCTTTTTTTCTAGTCTATTTGGGACCATAATTTACAAAGATAAACATCATGATATATCGAAGGAGACTTACAACCTGCTATTATACCATAAAATAAAATGGAAAATCATTATTGAAATAAATCAGGTGGGAAAGCAGGGTCATTTTCTCAGAGACTTCTAGATCATTGAACTTCTTTCTGTAACGACTGACGTCGCCATCTGCTGGTCATTAAATAGAATGCAATTTTTTAGAGATTTCCGCATTAGCCTCACTTTTCAGACCCGGGTCCATCTTTTGATACAGTCCACGCTCTGAGCGTGTTCTCTCTATTACGTCACAGAAATTGCATTGTGGGTAGATCTCTGAAAATATGGTAAAATCCTGAGTTAAAGTGCCAGGGGGTCGTGGCCGGGAAAATGCTTAATTATGTGTTAGAAACATGTATCTTATCATTAACAATAATTCTGTATGAAAAATACATTTTTTGGTGATTTCGGTAAAAAAAAAAAAAACAAACAAAAAAAAAGTGTTTTTATTCACTGCTGCTGAGTGTTTTCCGCATCCATATTCAGCGAACCTCGATCTAGTGCTATAATTACAACATTAATAATAAATTCTAAACCCCCTTCTCACTGATCAAAACCCCCTAAAATATACTGGCATCCCCCTTTTGAAATCATTCTGGCAAATGAAAAGCCAGGAAAAGTGGAGGTTGGATACAAAATTCTTTCCCCCGACGATATA
The DNA here is from genome assembly GCA_029721435.1 of Gymnothorax reevesii. Taxonomy (NCBI): domain Eukaryota; kingdom Metazoa; phylum Chordata; class Actinopteri; order Anguilliformes; family Muraenidae; genus Gymnothorax; species Gymnothorax reevesii. Next base: position 33,538,310 of record CM056579.1, on the reverse strand, counting down.
ACTTGATTAAACTCCATTAGTTTTCTCCTACAAGCTGAAAGCGTTGACTCTTTCAGTGCAACGTAGACTTGAAAGACTACATTGGTGAAATACTGTCAAGGTAAGACCTCAACGTTGATAATTTCAGCACGAATTAAAATCAGAAATCAAATGTGTAGCATATGTGTAACTGTATCTATTTGCTGACTTGTGCCGTGGGACCCAATCATCATGGTGTTAATTAAATTATTTTACTTGCCCAAAACTAACTGGCAAGCAAATTCAACTTTGTTGGCTATATATAGCAAGAAATTATGAAATCAAAATCACAAGGAAACCAAATGATTATTGCAAGCAGCAAAATGAAAATCAAACCTACACTTAGTTCAATAGTGTAAGCCCTTCAGAGCTGACCTGGACTGTAAACATTGTATGGCTCTAACAGGGCCGGCCCTTGCCTATACGATTGCCAAGGCAAAAATCCATCCCTTTATTGGCAACAATTAGTCCTGGCTTGTTCTTAATAGTTCTCCTTTATTAACACGCTTTCCAATTTAAGAATAATCAAGTGGCAATTGAAGACACGGCTTCTCTCCCCCTATGCGATCTAACAGCGACAAATGGGCTACATTCAGTTCAGAAAAATAATTATAATTTGGTCTATGCACTGGCACTCAGCAACGTAACTTTTTTTTCCCTGCTAGAGCGGCATTTCAGAAATCTTCAGGTAATTCTGGTCAGGTCCGTGGTTTCGTCCGTTTACATTTTCCAATCGGACAGCTGTCTATTTTTGACAGCAAGTTGCGTGACCGTGCAGCAAAAACAGGTGTGCGCACTTGTCGCCAAAATTACCTTCTTTCGCAAGGGAGTTCTGAAATGCTGCTCTCGCTGGGAAAAAATTACCGTTGCTCTGTGCCAGTGCATAGACTTTTTTATAATTCAATTATTTTTCTGTACTGACTGTAGCCCATTATTTTGTCGCTGTTAGATCGCATGGGGGAGAGAAGCCGTGTCTTCAATTGCCACTTAGTTAATCTTGAATTGGAAAACGTGTTTATAAGGAAAACCATCTAGAATTAGCCAGGACTAATTGTAGTCAATAAAGGGTAGGATATTTTACCCCAAATTTTGCCGTCTAGCGCCGGCCCTGGGCTCTAACATGCTCCCTTTGGCTTGATATTTGATTGCGTAAGGTTAAACATCTACTTAACATTGTATACAGCCTATAGGATCGACCAAAGCCAGTCCCCTTTCAAAATGTGAATACAAAAACCGGACATGGTAACAACAACTGCTTGAAACAACAATAGATGAAATTATTCTTAGTCAATTAGTGGACCAACTTAAATAATTTATTAATATCAACCAGCACCTTAACTATATTTCTCAGATCAGATCGCTCTTTCCTTCTAGCTTATGTCTGTGTGAGCTCTTTTCATTTGCTGGGAAGCACAGACAGAGTGAAGTCCATATCATTTGGGTTAACAAAGTCGGGCCAGCCGCTGACAAAATGAGCACTGCAGACTTTAGTGTGATCATTTGGGACAAAGTCCTTCCAATTTATATACAAAAACTAAACTAACAACATTGTGCCCAAAGTAAACAATGGCAGCCATTATTTCTACGAGTCCCTTCACATACGTCATCACCCTAAGATGTCCACCCTAAGACGTTTCTTGGAAGTAGAAAATCTTGGAAGATTCGGTATCCCAAGTCGGCAGATTTTTATCACAATAAAATGCCAATTTCTCCAAAATGGTTGTTACTTGTCGGGAGCCAGTCATCAACATGAAATGCATACAGTGAGTTGTTTGAATGGACAAAACTAAGTCTTAAGGCCTCCTGGAACTTTAAGTTTTTAAAACTTCAAATTTGCAATTCTGTTTTACAACCTCAATTCCAAAATAGTTGGGATAAAGTGTAAATTGTGAATAAAATCAAAAAGCAATGACTTTCAATTCACACCAGCCAGCATTTTATTCACAAAAGAACAGAGATAACATGGCAAATGTTGAAACTGAGAAATTTTACAATTTTATCCACAAAATGAGCTCCTTTCAAATTTGATGGCTGCAACAGGTCTGAACAAAGTTGGAACAGGGGCCTGTATACCATGGTGTGGCATCCACTCTTCTTTTTAACAGAGAGTGGCGGCGCCTGGGTCATTGAGGAGGCAAATTTCTTGAGTTTAACCATTGGAATTTGATCCCACTCTTGTTTAATACAGGCTTCCAGCTGCTGAAGAGTTTCAGGTCTCCTTTGACGGACTTTTCATTTAATTATGCGCCAATTGTTTTCAATCAGTGCAAGACCAGGACTGCAGGCAGGCCAGGTCAGCACACGGACTCTTCTACTACGAGTATTCTTTTGTAAAAGCTATAGTATGTGGTTTTGCATTGTCCTGCTGAAATACACAAGGCCTTCCCTGAAATAGACATCATCTGGAGGGGAGCATATGTTGCTCTAAAACCTTTTTATACCTTTCAGCATTCATGGTGTTTTTTAAAACATGCAAGTGTCCCACACCATATGCACTAATGCATCCCCATACCATCAGAGATGCTGGCTTTTGAACTGAACGCTGATAACAGGAGGGGTGGTGTTTCTCCTCTTAAGCCTGGAGGACACAACGCCCATGATTTCAAACAAGAATGTCAAATTTGGATTTGTCTGACCACAGGACACTTTGCTACAGTACATTTTAAATGAGCCTTTACCCACTGAACATGGCGGCACTTCTGGATCATGCTCAACAATGGCTTCCTTTTTTGCATGATAGAGTTTTAGGTGGCATCTGTGGATGGCACATCGGACTGTGTTTACAGACAGTGGTTTCTTGAAGTATTCCTGGGCCCATTTAGTAATGTCAATGACAGAATCATGCCGGTGAGTGATGCAGTGGTGACTTAGGGCCCGAAGATCACGGGCATCCAGTAAAGATCTTAGGCCTTGTCCTTTACGCATTGACAGAATCATGCCAGTGAGTGATGCAGTGGTGACTTAGGGCCCGAAGATCACGGGCATCCAGTAAAGATCTTAGGCCTTGTCCCTTACGCATAGAGGAGATTTTTCCAGTTTCTCTGAATCTTTCTAATGATGTCATGCACTGTCAATGATGAGACCTTCAAAGCCTTTGCAATTTGATGTTGAGGAACATGGTCTTTAAAGTATTCCACAATTTTTTTTTTTTTTTTTTTTGTTGTTGTTCTTGCCATTTTTGGTATCCTTGGTTCTAAGCTCTGTGAAGCTCTCTTTAGTTTGTTTTTGCAACCCCTTGGGCAAAGTTTTGTTTATTTTCTAATAAAACCTTATTCCTCCATCCTCGCATCTGTTGTCTAACTGGTCCCATATCAGTTCAACAGACCTCAGACGTGAGACGTGGAATACAGGGTGGAGCTGTCGCATGGTGGACGGGAGCTTGAGGCAGACAGCAGTGGGGCTGATGATCCTTAGGATGGGGAAAGGACCCAGGAAGCGAGGAGCCAGCTTGCGACTCTCCACACGGAGTGGGATATCCTGCGCCGACAACCAGACCTTCTGGCCAACCCAATAGTGAGGGGCAGTGCGCCGACGCTTGCCTGCCGCGGTCTTCATCGTCTTGCCCGCCCGAACCAAGGCGCGGCGAGCAGACAGCCACACACGGCGACACCGTCGGATGAATGCCCCGGCTAAAGGTACCCCGACTTCCTCCTCCTGGCTGGGGAACAATGGAGCCTGGTAGCCCATGCAGCACTCAAAGGGGGAGAGGCCAGAGGCAGAGGCAGTGTGGGAGTTCACTGCGTACTTGACCCAGGGTAGCATGGATGACTAGGATCTTGGGTTGGTCGAGCGAGCGCGCGCACACAGCGGAGGACCGTCTCCAGGGTTTGATTAGCCCGCTCAGTCTGTCCATTGGTCTGTGGGTGGTAACTGGAACTGAGGCTGAAGGAGGTGCCAAGGGATGTGCAGAATGCCTTCCAGAACTTGGAGGTGAATTGGGGACCACGATCTGACACTACATCCACAGGGATGCCGTGGGGACGGACAACATGCTGGATGAGTAGGTCAGCTGTGGATTAGGCAGAGGGGAGCTTAGGAAGGGGCACGAAGTGGACAGACTTGGAGAACCGGTCGACAATAGTCAGGACAGTGGTGTTTCCATGGGAGACGGGGAGGCCAGTGACAAAGTCCAGAGCGATGTGGGACCAAGGACGGTGAGGAATGGGCAGTGGTTGGAGCAGACCGGAGGGAGGTGCCTGGGAGGACTTGGCGCGGGAACAGGCTGAGCAGGCTGAAACAAACCCCCGGACCTCTGCTGCCATCTTGGGCCACCAGAAACGGCGCTGGATGAACCGCAGGGACCGGCCGACCCCAGGATGGCACGACAGGTTGGAGGAGTGGCCCCACTGTTATGGCCCCAATTTGTTATTACATTTATAACACAACAGCAACAGCAAGGGATGACAAACACAGTTTTAACAACTAAAACACATTTAATTTTTAACAAAGACAAAGACTAATAACAACCTACAACTAAAGACCAAGATTGATAAATAAGAAAAAACAGAAATAATTACAGTCCCTTTTTGGTGGGGTGGCTTGGTGATGTCCTGGATGAAGAAAATGCTCAAACACAGGCAAAGAAATCCACAAAAGAAACGTCACAGGTCTTGAACAGAATGGCAGGTCTGGTCATCTTCTTGCAATTTCTCCTACTACTTTACTGTCTGAATTCTTTTCCTTATATACTCTTTTGCAGACCCCACCCACATTTAGACTTCTTTTTTTTTTATTTTCTGAGACTTGCCCCAGACATGCCCAGGACATGTCTAAACATAACTCCCGTCTGGTCTTAACAAAAAAAAGGTAAATACTGCCATCTAGTGGCCTCTTTTGTCATTACACCTCCATTCCAAAAGGGAAAAATTTTGACTCATAAAGGCAAAATTTTTCTTTTCAATACAAAATGGTTAAGTGAACACTTGTCTATATATACATATCATACAATATTCAAACACATGATATATATATATACACATTCAAACACGGGATAAGCAATCAGCAATTACATTGTCTGTACCCTTCACATGCTTAATTTCCAAGTCAAACTCCTGTAAAATCAAACTCCAATTCAACAATCTCCGATTCTTGTTTTTCATCTTACTCAAAAACATTAACGGATTGTGGTCAGTGTACACAATCATTGGCTTTTGTCCTGTACAAACATAAACCTCAAAGTGTTGTAAAGAAAGGACCAGAGCCAACAGTTCCTTCTCTATTGTGGAATAGTTCCTTTGGTGGCGATTGAACTTCCTGGAGAAGTATGCCACGGGATGCTCAATGTCATCAGAGTCACTTCTCTGTAGGAGCACAGATCCACAAGCTTGGTCGCTAGCATCGACCGCGATGGAGAACGGTTTGTTGAAGTCAGGAGATTTGAGCACGGGGAAGTGACACAGCAGAGACTTCAGGCAATCGAAGGTTCTCTGGCATGCATCATCCCAGGTGAACTTTACACCTTTCTTCAGTTGGTTAGTTAGACTGAGAGCAATCTCAGCAAAGTTCTTGCAGAACTTGCGGTAGTACCCGATCATTCCAAGGAAGCGGCGCAAAGCTTTTTTGTTGTCAGGAACTGGAAAGTCCATGATGGCTTGGACTTTAGCATTTATGGGTGCCACCTTACCCTGGCCTATGACGTAGCCAAGATAGGTGACAGTAGCACAACCAAAGTCACTCTTGCTCAGGTTAACAGTCAGGTTAGCCTGGGTCAGGCGCTGGAACAACGTCTCTACATCTTTTAGATGTTCTTCCCAGGAGTCACTCCATGTGATCAGGTCATCGATGTACGCACCCGTGTGTGGCAATCCGGCGATTGTAGACTGTATCATCCTTTGGAACGTGGCTGGGGCATTTTTCATGCCAAAGGGTAGGACTTCATACTGGTACAATCCAGATGGTGTGGCAAAAGCAGAGATGCTCTTGGCCCTCTCAGTTAAAGGCACACACCAATAACCCTTCAATAAATCAATCTTGGTCAGAAACTTTGCTTGCCCTACACTAGCAATACAATCATCAATCCTAGGTATTGGAAACACATCAGTTCTAGTTACAGCATTGACCTTGCGATAATCTGTACAGAATCTAGTACTTCCATCAGGTTTTGGAACTAGCACACAGGGTGAACTCCAATCGGAGTTGGAGGGTCTGATAATATCATGTTTTAACATGTACTCAACCTCTTTCTCAGCAATCTTTCTCTATTCAGGATTCATCCGGTATGGATGTTGTTTTATTGGTTTGGCATCACCAACATCTACATCATGAGAGGCTATAGTAACTCTCTTTGGAACATCAGGAAACAACTCCTCATATTTCTTGATCAACCTTTCAAACTGATCTCTCTGTGAGGGTTCTAAGTGCTGGAGTTTTACATCAAGATTTTGCAACACTTCAGTGTTTGACAATTTACATGAAAGAACTTCAGCTTTAATTCTAGGTTCATCATCTTGAAACTCCCCCTCATCTTCACACGTTTCGACCATTGGAGAATCTGAAGTGACAGCTGCAACCCTAGCATTTCTGTCATGATAAGGCTTTAGCATGTTAATATGACACAATTGTTTTGGTTTTCTCCTATCTGGAGTCTTCACAATGTAAATGAGATCATTGAGTTTTGTCAGAATTTCATAAGGACCATGAAATCTAGCCTGCAATGGATTGGACTGCAAGGGAAACAACACAAGGACCTTGTCTCCTGGTTTAAACTCACGGCTTCTAGCCTTATGATCATACCAAGTTTTCATTTTTCCCTGACTTGATTTCAAGTTCTCTTTGGCAAGGTCACAAGCTGCACGCAATTTTTCCTTGAACTTGCTAACATAGTCTAACAGACTGATATGCGGCTCTTTCTCTTGCCATTGTTCACTCAATAATAGCAAAGGTCCTCTCACTTCATGACCAAACACTAGCTCAAATGGACTGAATCCAGTAGACTCCTGCACTGCTTCTCTAGCTGCAAACAACAGCAAATGAACCCCTTCATCCCAGTCTTTCTCATGGTCATAACAATAAGTCCTCATCATTGTCTTGAGAGTGGAATGAAACCGCTCTAAGGCACCCTGACTTTCTGGATGATAGGCACTAGAAAGAATCTGTTTTGCACCTAGTTCATACACAACCTGCTGAAACAATCCAGAAGTGAAATTGCTACCTTGGTCTGACTGAATTTCCCTGGGAAGGCCAAACAACGTGAAGAACTTTATCAAAGCCTTCGAGATTGCAGTTGCCTTGATGTTACGTAGAGGTATGGCTTCGGGGAATCTGGTAGATGCACACATGATTGTCAACAAGTACTGATTTCCAGATCTAGTCTTGGGTAATGGACCAACGCAATCAACAATGACCCTAGAGAATGGCTCCCCAAATGCTGGGATAGGCTGCAATGGAGCTACAGGTGGGTCTAACTGGTGTTTTCCAACTACCTGACAAGTGTGACAGGTTTTGCAAAAGTTGGAAACGTCTTTCCGAAGCCCAGGCCAAAAGAAGTGTTTCATGATCTTATCAACAGTCTTGTTAACACCAAGATGACCTCCTAAAGGTAAACTATGAGCCATTGTTAAGATCTCATTCCTATAGACCTTCGGAACAACAATTTGCCTGACCACTGCCCAATCTGCATTGGCAGGGATATCAGGAGGGCGCCACTTCCGCATCAACACACCATCCTTGAGATAATACCCAACTGGAACTGCATCTATTTCTTTTTCAGGAAGGGCTCTCCTCTTTAGTACACCAATTTCAGGATCATTAGTTTGCTCCTCAATCAACCGCTTTCTGGACAGAGACAAGTCTCCAGACACATCAGAATCACCAGACCCATCCGGCTGGCTGAATAGAGAACTGATAAAAGTATCTGATAAGTCCTCAAACGGAGAAACCATAGTAGGCCAATCAGAGTCATGAGGCGAACCACCTGAGTCCTGACTATTCAATGTACTGGACGGCACCACAACATCATCTTCTTTAGCCTTCTTGGCCATAGCACGAGTCACTGCGCAAGAAGGATACAGAGATGGGTCCTCATCCCCATTTTCAGTGCTCGGCTGTGAAGTAAGATGTACAAGGGGAACTACTTTGCCCCCAGCCAGGTCATTGCCTAGCAACAGAGAAACACCCTTTATAGGTAGACTTGACATAAGTCCCACCTTTACCTGTCCTGTAACTAAATCTGACTTCAAGAATATAGAGCGCAGGGGTACAGATACAGTCCTCCCTTCAATACCTTGTACAAGTATGAAATCCCCTGAAGGGGTCTCATCACGTAACTCCAAGGAGTCCATCAACAAAAGTGACTGAGAAGCTCCGGTATCCCTTAGGATATATATGGGGACAGGAGTAGTATGCTCATTCAGAGCCACAAATCCCTCTGACACAAATGGAAGAAATTCCTCCCTCACAAAGTCAGCTGTATCAGGCTTTTTAGCCCCACAAGAAGCAGGCAATTTAGCAGATTGGTTATCTACTACAGGGGTTTCTAACCTTGTTTTCACAAAGGCATTTGGTTTGGTATCCTTTTCTTTTTCTTTCTTAGCTTTAAGGAACCAACAGTTAGTTGTAACATGACCAGATTTCTTGCAATATCTGCAAACTAGACCACTTCTGTCACTGTCAGCTTTCACACTTTGATCAGACCTGTTACTGGATTTTTGAGCACCATCACCAGATTTGTCTTTGTCTTTGGGTGAGGAATCTTGGGTATCACCGTAACCCTTTTTCTGAAATTGGGACCATCTATTATCACTGCTAGACTGAAATTTGGACTTATGTGTGAGAACATATTCGTCTGCAAATTTGGCAGCTGATTGCAAGTTCAGTGCTTGCTTCTCATTAAGGTAGGTCTTAACATCATCCTTAACACAGTTCTTGAATTCTTCAACTAACACCATCTCTTTTAGTGAGTTGAAATCATCCTTGACCTCCATAGAAGTACACCAGCGCTCAAAGCAAACTTTCTTCTCATTTGCAAATTCAACATAAGTCTGATTTTCAGATTTCTTCAGACCTCTGAATTTCTGTCGGTAAGCCTCTGGAACCAACTCATAAGCTCTCAAAATAACCTTTTTGACAACCTCATAATCAGAGGAATCATCTGCAGACAAAGCCAAATAGGCTTGTTGAGCTTTACCCTTGAGGACAGTTTGCAACATCAGAGGCCAGTGTTCCTTTGGCCACTGGCAACTCTTTGCTACCTTTTCAAAACACTGGAAATAGTTGTCAACATCCTTTTCTGAAAATGGAGGCACCAGTTTTACCTCCTGACTGGCACAAAATTTATTTTTAGTTTCAATTTTAATTTTTAGTTGCTCCATTTGGAGTCTTTCTTCTCTATCGAATTTCTCTAATTCAAAATCTCTCTGTCTCTGTCTCTCTCTTTCTGCTCTTTCCTCTTTCTCTCTCTCAAATTCTCTTTGTTTTTCTTCTCTTGCTAATTTTTCTAACTCAAACTGCCTTTGTTTTTCTTCCCTCTCAAATTCTCTTTGTTTTTCTTTTTCCTCCCTTTCTTTTTCTCTTTCCTCCCTTTCAATCTCTAGCATTTTTAATTTAAGTTCCATTTCTATATTTGGATTTTCCACTGGAAACTGTTCCAGATCTCCTGGTGCAAACACATTTTCATCAATGTAATATTCAACTATCTCTCTAGCCAGTCTTGCTTTTCGCATGGCTGGTTTTACCTCTGTCAGCCCCAACTGTCTGCAAATTTCTAGCAGTTCTGTCTTTTTAAAAGACTTCAAAACCCCTACGGTTGGTGATGCCAAGAAATCATCCATTGCTGTTGTCAATATATATCTAGGAAAATTCACAAAAACAATTTCACAATTTGGAATGTTAGATTTTCAATAAATTACTCACACAATGGTCTATCCCGGACCTTGAGCCCCCAATTTGTTATGGCCCCAATTTGTTATTACATTTATAACACAACAGCAACAGCAAGGGATGACAAACATAGTTTTAACAACTAAAACACATTTAATTTTTAACAAAGACAAAGACTAATAACAACCTACAACTAAAGACCAAGATTGATAAATAAGAAAAAACAGAAATAATTACAGTCCCTTTTTGGTGGGGTGGCTTGGTGATGTCCTGGATGAAGAAAATGCTCAAACACAGGCAAAGAAATCCACAAAAGAAACGTCACAGGTCTTGAACAGAATGGCAGGTCTGGTCATCTTCTTGCAATTTCTCCTACTACTTTACTGTCTGAATTCTTTTCCTTATATACTCTTTTGCAGACCCCACCCACATTTAGACTTCTTTTTTTTTTATTTTCTGAGACTTGCCCCAGACATGCCCAGGACATGTCTAAACATAACTCCCGTCTGGTCTTAACAAAAAAAAGGTAAATACTGCCATCTAGTGGCCTCTTTTGTCATTACACCACAAAAACATGGGAAAGTAAAAACATGGACAATAGACATGAATTATGAAATGAAAAATCCTGAAACAAGAAACTGTTAAAACTGTGACATGAACTATGGCTATGAACTATGGAACATGAAACTGTTAAAACCATAAATGCTGTCCTGGCCAAAGGCCAGGACCCCAGAACGCAACAATAAAAGTCGTTACTTATTCAATTTGATTCTTTACTGGCATATCATTTAAAAAATAAATAAATAAATTTGGTGAAAAATTTTGGTAAACTTTCATAAAGAGACATTGAAAAATGTACATTTCTTCAAGAACATAGGTTTTAGATGCAATTTGAGATCAAGATGTGGGTGGGGAAAATGTTGTAACATTGTATAAGATGGATGAAACAATACCACCACAAATGTTTGCCGTGATCAAAGCTTAAGGTGGTCCAACAAAATGTTATACTGTACAACTTTTTCTTTTCGACCGGCAGTGTGTTTGTTACTGCGGTAATTGATGGTCTACATGTGAATTGGCTTACAAGTTCATTTGAAATCTAAAACACTTTGTGAATCCAGGAGTCTCTGCCCTCCGTTTGTCTCATACCACCCATCTGGCTGTCAGTCCTGGGCCTGTATAAGCATAGTCCACTATATCCTCGTACACCCTGGGTGCTATGGAGTTTTTTGAAGTGACCAATTACAATTCTCAAACAGTAAATTGAACTCTCTGCCCACAATGGTCTCTTATGCTGAAGTGATAAAGGAGCAGGCAATTGTATCTGGCCATTGTAGCTCGCATGGCATTTCCCAGACAGCAACTCCAATACAAATTACCATAAAATAGATCAGACAAGACAATACCAGGGGAATCAGAATCCTTAATCCTACAGTCGGTAACTTTAACAAGCAGTAAGAAGTATTCCACGTGTTGTCAAGGTTTTTGACATACAGGCGGAAGGAGGATATCACTGTGGTTAGCTTATATGTAGTCACTACAGCAGCCATATTTCATTATATGAGGCCACTTAATTCCCATGTTTCTGTGTTTTTGAAGGAAGAGAACGTTTTAAGATTACAGGAATAATTGAATGCAGAATTTGCTCATTCATGCCAATTATTTGTTTTTACTTTTGTCTCTTGTCTACCCAGCACTATGGGCTCCCTCCGTCAAGTGACCAGACAAGGCTATGGTGGTAGATGAATATCACAGTGACCAGTGATGTCAAACAAGTGTCTGTCTCTTCATGAAAAGGGTATTCATACCGTTGAGGTTACGGTCAGCATCTACTGACTACAACACAAAGGGGAGACGCACACAGTAGAATCGGTTATGAAAAAATAGTGGTATTTTATTCACAAAGGCACAAAAGCTTGGATAAACTAAGATTCTGAACATATAGCAAGGTAACAGGTCAGGCTGAGTGGGCGGGAACTTCTTAAAGGCACAGACTGCTGGATGCTCATTTGTTTTCTGTGTACGCCCCCTCAGGAGCATACCCAGAGTCCTTTCATAGGTATGGGCAGGCCTAGGACAAGTGTGGCTTACCTGTAATTAAGAACAAAGACAAGAACAGACAACCAGCAGAGGTCGCCAAAAGCATTAATTCAATTGTAAGGACAAGCACCGGGGCTGGGGGACGTAACAGTAGCATATGAAGGCACTGAATGATTATTCAACACATGAACATCTGAAGACAGGGAGCAAGAGAGCAATCGTAGGCCCGCAACTTTGAAAGACAGCTCTGCACGGTGACATTTCCAGTAAAGTGTTGGCAGTGCAATATTTGCTCAACTCAGATTTATAGCATCTGAAGTGTTCTAAGTCAAGGATCACCGACTGAATCAAAATAATCTTTTCCTGCATTATGGTCATTTTTTTTTTCCTTGTTTGTTAAACAGTGCTGAAGACAAATACACATCTATAAATGAAGCACTGCACTACATTTGTTCTTCCACTAGATAGCGCTACCTGGTACAAAAGTGAATCCTTTTTGTCCTGGGCCCTGTTCCAAAAAGCAGGTTTACATACATAACTGGCATATGTTAACCTAAAGTATGCGATAAACCTGGGTTTTTCTTTTCGAAATTGTCTGGTTAAATAAGTCACTATAGTAACATATGATGTGAACATAACCTGGCTGAGGTAGGTTTTATTCAGGCAAAGTTCAGGTTATGTGGTAACCTAAGTTTTGTTCAGGTTAATTTAAGGTTATGTTCAGGGATTTCAGAGCACGTTCAGCAAAGCTGCTCCTTTGACCTCTGTCACACAATGACGTTTCCTTTCGACGAACGTCCCATAGACATTGAAGCTCAAATTGTCCGTGCAATTCACCGTGAGAGGGTGATACGACCGCGGCAAGATATACTGTCATATCCTGATGACTATTTGCAGGAGCACTACCGCTTCTCAGCGGAGTCGCTTATAACAAGTTATGCACTGTTTTTTCTACTCTTATTCATAGCTCTTGGATCTTCTAAGCTTTCCAAACATGATTGGATGCATTGGTGGAACGAATGTGCCAATAATAGCGCCAACCATCAATGAGGCTGATTATGTGAACAGGAAAGGTTTCCACAGTATAAACATTCAAGTAAGTGTGATGAAACATATTGAGCAATAAGTTATTTCTCTAGTGGATGATCTGTAACTAGTTTTCAATTCAATAATTGGCAGATAATTTGATGCTTCATATAATCATCACCAACATGGAGGTGAGATGGCTGGGGTCTGTCCATGACGAAAGGATGTACTGGGAATCTCATTTGAGCACCAAATTTCAAGAGGGCGAGTATAAGTGAGATAACAAGAGCATCTCACACCCTGGGCGAATGAATGTCTAGCCTCTCACTTAATGTTAAATGTGCACTCCCAGGAGAATTTGATGGCTATCAACCAGGAGATGGAGGATATCCCTGCCTCCCGAACCTCATCACCCTGTACCCTGACCCAAAAGTGGGGGCGCAAAGGTTTAACATAGCCCACAATAAAACCCGAGTAACCATTGAAATGACCTTTGGAATTCTAAAAGAAAGATTTCAATGCATGCGTGGTCTGACGGTCACTCCTGAGAGGGCCTGCAATACAATTGTTGCATGTGCTATATTGCACAACATCGGCACACCGCACAAGGAGGTAATTTCCCAGATTGAAGAACCAATACCCGAAAAAGCCATCCAGCATCATGATTTGAGAGATGGTCGAAGAGAACGAGATCAAACCTGCAGAAACCACTTCAATAAAAAAAATGAAAAACTCGAATGATGTTTTGCAGTCTGATCATTTATTTAATTGGGTTTGCCCATTGCGTGCTTCATTGCCTGAAAGGTAAAGGACTCCATTAGTTAATTATAATCATGCAATTAACCTATTTAGAAAAATTCCTCGACCAGTGATAGGCATTTCTTACCTTGTTGTACATGGTGTCCCGACCTTCTTCAGCCACATTCTGTCAGAAGTACATTCAACTGGTTTTGATGAGCAATTAATTGAGAGAGAGAGAGAGAGAGAGAGAGAGAGATCATATAGCCTAGCTAACCTCATCTTGGGGAGTAAGGGCCGGTTCATACCCAACGCAAGGTACGCGAGCGAACATGAGCACAGGTCCGTTCCATTCCGTTTACAGAGAAGCCTGAACGCGCGTCCCTTGCTGCGCTGTGCCTCGTTAAAAAGCAGTTCACTGCTCATACAATAGGGGGTAGCAAAGTCCTCTCCGTCTCCTCCTCCTTCTTTCTTCTTTTTGGTGTGTTGAACACAGCATATGGTGCATTATTTGCTTTATCTCCCCTATTGGAATTTCACGGAAATACACGCGTCGACGCGTCGCGTTACAAGAATTTGGACGACACACTTTGCTACGCAAGGACGCAAGATGGACACCTTGCGTTGCTTAATGCGTTGCCTTGTGTTCGCGCTCGCGTACCTTGCGTAGAGTATGAACCGGCCCTTAGTGGCTCCTCTGTGGCGGCTGTTGCGGTTTCTTCATCTTCGCCATCCTAAATATATAAAGTATGTAATAAGGGCACTGCGTTTTGTCATTTCCTCAAAGGATTTCGACACTCAATTGATGATGTCATTATAAGTTCGCAGTGAAAGACACCAGTCTCGGTTGACTAATTCGGAGTTGATTGAACTAATTCATAACCTGTGTTTTGGAACCGACAGCTCGGGTTGACATATCACGGGTTCAACGAAACTCGAGTTCAGACTTTATCTCCCAGTTTGTTAATCCTGCTTTCTGGAATACCCCCTTCCGCTCCCTTTGCTTGCTTGTAAACTCCACAGCTGCGTGCCGCACCTCTCCAGGGTCTGGGGCGATGTGCAGATTTTTCTTTGCGCTTTTGTTCCGTCCATCCAGTGAAAGCTCACGCAGCTATCGCGGGATTCACAGGACTTATCACTGCTCTTCAGCAAGGCTCTCATGTAATTTTTCAGGAAACTTGTGCATCAGCAGCAAGGACTACATGCTCGAACGCAGGCATCCTTCATGAAAAGGAAGGAGACAGCACCATCCCAAAACTCCACGTGGCAGCAATATTTACAGTCCCCGGGGAATTCCGCGATTCCGCGATCGCGGCGTTTTCCGCGGAATCCACACTTCACCGCGGAAACCGCGGAATTCACTGATTTTGCCGCGGAATTTCAAATTCTGCCGACACAAGCTGGTGAAAAAACCACGATTTTGTCAACTCACAAACATCTGTTACCGCCGCGCATCTCGCAGGCGTGAACTCAGGCGTGAACCTGACCGCCAGGCAGTGATGGCCTCGTTGGCGACAAATCGACGTTCTTTGCCTATAGGTTGCGTGGGGCATTCTGTATGAAAGTTTAAAAATGAAGCGATTTCTTGAGAGATCCAAGCCAGCAGTTGGCAAGACTGCCTATACTACGGCCAGTCAGTTTTCCTTCTGTTATGAGGACGGCGGAAAGCTCTTTTGTCGGCCCTTTAATGTGGTATCTAATAGCTACACCACATTAGAAAATTGACAGTCAAGGACCATGCCAAATCAGCAAAACACAAAAGATGAATTCAAGAACAAGAACAGAGTAGGTCTACCAGCCAAAAGCAAAAAACCATCTCCACAACAATGCACAACAAGACAGAGTTAGCGTGTGAGCGGATCGAGATAACGAACTGCCTTCATGTCAGTCCTAATTTTTCTTAAAAAAAAAAAAAAAAAAAATCAGCAATATTTAGGCCTAGACTAATAGCCTAAGTTTTATGAATACGATCAGTTGCTATGGCACACCAGTAATGACAATCTTTTTTTTAATTAATAATTTTATCTTTTAACACTAGAAGCGCCAGAATTTTATCACAACCATTTTATCACCATGAACGGTCGTTTGGACCGCTCGGTTCAAAGCATTCTCATCCGACTCTCTGAGCACCTATGTTACCATGATTCTCAAAAGAACGAAACAACACCAGCATTACGTTTTTACTAGTTTAATAATACATTTATGAATATTTAGGCAAAAGAATTGTATATTATTAACGTGAATTAAGCTGCTTTTGCACTGGACGCGAAACGTATTTTTAGCAAGACAGATTACATTCAAATTCAATGCAAAGACGCAAATACCCGTTTCGCGCGGATTCGCGTCTTTGCATTGACTTTTTAATGTGATTTGTCGCGCGAGAAATTCGTTCGCGTCCAGTGTGAAAGCAGCTTTATTGTAAACATTTAGCTACAACGATATTTTTGGGTAAAGAAATAATTAAACAATTCAGAACGACAAAACAACAATTAAAAACATCTATTTTGATTAATACACATTCGGATTCAACATTTATAGCCTAACAGCATAACCATATGGAATATCGTAGCCTATTTATTATGAAATAGGCCTAATTAAAAGGAGCAATGACACGGAATTGGAAAACAACAGGTAGGAGCTAAAATTCCCTCAGATGGGTCTGAAGTATCTGCAGCAGGTGACGAGCGTCTTAATTTGTGAGCAGCTCCTGCGGACCTGGCACTGCCTCAGTTTTGCTGCCAGTGTCCCAGACAGTACTGACACGTAATTTATACATGTGGTGAAATGTAAATTCATATGACAGGTATTTTCATCATCCTTTTATGTTCATCTATTTATTTTCATCTTCTTTTCATTTTCTTCGTGATTTCACCCACTTTGTCTCGCTTTTTTGTTATTAATAATAAAAGCCTTTACGTTTAAGGCAAGTTTTTGTTATGAATCATTCAAGAATTAAACATCAAGAGCAATAATTGTGCAACAGATTTTAGTGTCTTCCTACTTTGTTTCAAGAGATTCTTTAATACTAAAAGTAAAGGTAAACTTCTTTGATTTTTGAATGAATGAGGGTTATACTTAGTTGCAAAAGGCTACCGCAGAATTTTTGCAGAATTGACAATTTCTTGCAGAATAACCGCAGAATTTAGCTTTTTTGACCGCAGAATTTGGTGAGATTTTCCGCGGAATTTCATTTTTTTACCGCAGAAATCCCTGGGGACTGTATTTAAATATTTTGAAATGCATCACATTTTCTCAAAACATCCCAAATCTAATCTGAATAAATAATATTTGTTTCCGCAACGGGAAGAAAAATCAGAGCGGTGTCAAATACTGGGCAAAAGTCTGATTTCCAATCACTTTTTTGTGTGGATTCATTATTCTGCTGGTTGAATAGATGCCAATACACACACAGCCTTCCCATTTTGCAGAATTACCATCAATCCACACTGGCAATGAAGTAAAAAGTCTATGTCATAAGATGCATTCCCATCGATCAAGGGTCAGTCAGTTTTTCAATTTGCACTCAAGTAAACCTGACTGGAAACACAAAAACTGCTCTCTGGAAAACCAACCGTAGTCACCTCTGAGAGAATGAGGAGACTTTCACTTATGAAGATGGGGGGGAGACTTTCTGATCTGAGAGGGTGGGCCTATTAAGCGCTGAAATCAAAGCCACTGGAACGGGTGATATGGAGCTGGAATTGAATTTTAAGCAAGACCTTCATGAATATAATACAGCCAAACCCACCCAAGTGCAGTGTTTTGGAAACCCATGTAGTTCTGAAAATATATGTTGTAAGAAAATACATAGTGAAGGCTACTGATCGAGAGATTGAGATGCGTTTAACTAACGACCTGCAACAGACGAGAATCAATCACTTCTTGCCTGCTGTGCTAATTGATACTGGCAAAGAAGCTTCAAGGCTCAAGGATTAGTGGACCGATAAATGAGGAGGGGTTTCGAATGATCAATTACAATCAGCCAGCGATTAAATGTGGAGTAGGCAGCACTGAGGTTGTTGTGTGGTGTTCTTAAACATTTATCTCTGAGTAGCAATGGGTGTAGAAAAGTTTTTTGTTGGGTTGATATTTGTTGGGTTTTTTCAGGATTTATGTGATGCGCAAGGATATCTGTATTCTTATGCAAGTGTGCAGACTGCCCAACAGTCCCCCAGGAAACCTATAGCCACACAAGCTCCTGTCGCAGCACAAACTTTTGGAAAACCTCGGCTCACCCAGGCTACTGCCCGTCCAACTGTGGGCAAGCAAGTCTTCACTCAGGCTCCTGTAACTGTCCAGCAAACTGCACATGTTCCCAAGGTGGCAACTATTCCAGTGGAACCTCCAACACCCAAGCCTGATGCTGTGAAGGCTTACTGTGGGGAAAGAACAGTTCAGATGGAAGTGGATATGGACCTGCTTGGGACTGGCCAGCTGATCCAGGCTTCTGACATCACCCTGGGAGGCTGTGGCTCTGTGGGACAGGATGGGTCTAACCAAGTGCTTGTATTTGAAACGGAGCTCCACAGCTGTGGCAGTGTACTTGCAGTAAGCATCATTCACGATGGGTGGGAAAGGTACAGGTGTATGAGGCTAAGGTGCTGTAACAGGCTTGCTTGTTTCCCAGATGACTGGGGACTCCCTGGTCTACACCTTCACCCTCAACTATGAACCTAGACCACTTGGTGGCACCCCGATCATTAGGACATCAGGTGCTGTAGTGGGCATCCAGTGCCACTACCTGAGGTGAGGTTCTTGACCTTGATGGAACATGACTTTGTAGGCACAATTAACCTTCATGAGGTATCAATCCTGACTTGGAAATGTATGGTTTTTGGCTTTCACCAATGACAGGCTGCACAACGTGAGCAGCAATGCCCTGAATCCAACCTGGATCCCCTACTACTCCACCCTGTCTGCTGAGGACCAGCTTGTGTTCTCCCTTCGGATCATGGATGGTAAGTGGGGGTAACCCTAAACATGCCATACGAAGGCAACGGAGATGACCTGCTTCCCTTGTTCTGCCCCTGTGCTTTGCAGTGACCTGGCAGATGGAGAGGGCATCCAATGTCTTCTTCCTGGGGGACCTCATTAACATTGAAGCCTCTGTGGTATAGGCCAACCACATTCCCCTCCGCGTGTTTGTGGAAACCTGCGTGGCTACTTTGGACCCTGATATGAATGCAGTCCCCAGATATGCATTCATTGAGAACCGAGGGTAAGCGTGCTGGACCACTTCTCTAGCCTTGCTTGCATGTCCTGGTCTACAGCTATGGCTTTCCAGGTGTCTTGTGGATTCCAAGCTGACCAGCTCCCGCTCCCAGTTCCTGCCAAGGGTACAGGATGACAAGCTGCAATTTCAGCTGGATGCTTTCAGGTTTGCCTAGGAGGCAAGGAGTGCTGTGAGTGTTCAGCTTCATGCTTTTGAGGTTCTAGCTTCTGAATGTGGCAACTGCTTCTCATGATGGCTATGGTTCTTGACTGCAGATCTACATCTTCTGCCATCTGAGGGCTACTGCAGCTATGCCAGACTCGGATGGGAAGGCCTGCTCATTCCCTCTGGGCAAGGAAAGGTTGGTAGTGGGGGAATGATGCCCTTGACCTCCAGCCATGCGGGTAACTGGTTTCTCTTCCAGGTGGATGGAAGCCTCTGGGAATGATGCAGCATGTAGTGGCTGTGATGGTAGCTGTGGAGGGAGGAAGGGCAGGAGTGTGGATTCAGGTTGGGTCTTTGGCCGTGTTCGAAACCGCGCTCTACGGTCTACATACTACTCTCCCTACACACTACTCGGTTCTCCCTACGAGCGAACCCTTCCTTCTTCTTCTTCTTTTGAATTATATGGTGAATTGCACACCAATTTGTGTATTACCGCCATCATCTGTGTGGTATAAAATAATGATTTACGAATGAACCCGTTTGAGAAATTAATATTTTCCATTGTGATCTATAAAATAAAATCCTCTTAACCCAACAATTCGCGGAAGACCAAAGGGGGAAAAATGTGCATTCGTTTTGAGGGGATTGAAACAGGATGTTTAGCCAACCTGACTTTAGCCAACCTAAAATAGCAGTTTTCGACCCCCGACCGGCATTTCGCCGCTATGCCTTACCTGCTGAAGATGCGGCCAAGGACACAACGGAGTCAATCGGCTCGCTGTCAGCGTTTCATCTGTGCGCTTATGAATATTCATCAGAGTCAAGATACCATTTAAAAACAAGTTTCTACTTTCACTCAGCTTACTTACTCCCAGTGGATGATGTGAACAGATGAGAGTGAAATGTTAACCTGGCTTCAAGCAAAAAACAGTTGTCAACCAAAGAATGACCACGAAGAAAGTATTCTTTAAATTACCATTTAATGTTAATTATCATGCATAATGTTATCGTATTTCTACTTGAAACAAAACTTAAACCCAAACAGTTACGTATAATGAGCAGAACCCGCCAAATGCTCGGCAAATGAATTTGTAGGGAAAAAGTAGCCTAAATTCACATTAACCCCTTGGCGCAGTTATATACACCTGAATTCATGAATACCGAAATGTAATGGCTAAATTAATTCTGTAAATGAATTTTTGAATGTTTTACTTCAATTGAACCATTTTGGCCAGTATCTGCAATACAAATACTGAGTGATGAAGCATTAATTAAAACAGGGAAAAAACTCCTTTATTTGTATTCTGCACAAAGGGGAACATTTGAGCTCAGATATATTAAAATAAGATACAAAAATAATAAGATGGCAAATGTGAATTTAATCTTTAAAAAAACAGTCAAAATGCAATAATTTCATAAAAATATTCCAATGAGAAATTTAATAAATTACTTCACTTTTCTTTAAAGTTTAATAAATTATTACATTATCATATAGTAAAGAAAAAGATAAAGAAAATGGCTCTGTAACTAATTGCATTAAATAGTTAACAATGTATATGTAATTATTTAACAACATTCAATACATAGTCCAATTAATAATTTAAAATATTGTCCTTTATAGTTGGGTTCGAGAGGGCCATACTGCAGGGTGAATCCCCAGGATCCCCAGTTGCGCCTGTATTTTGAGGGAGGTGACCTGCGGAAGGACTTTCGCCCATGAAGGTCATAGCTGGAGAGCCTTATCCATCTCCTGGGAGAGAAGGACCATGGATGGGGGAAGTCAATAGAGGTGCTGGTGTTTGTGTACTGGCTGGCCTTTGGAACGTCCTACCGGGTCGCGCCAGAGGCCTTTGACATTCCCCGCACCTCATGCCATGACATGATCCACCGGGTCAGTAAGGGCATCCAGGGGGTTTCCAGGAGGCTCATCCACCTCCCCACCCCGGATAAGCTGCAGGAGATTGGAGCCGGGTTCCAGCAGCTGTCTGGTTCCCCAGCCTTTGGTTGGGTGGGTGGGAGCATTGATGGCTGCCATGTCCACATTGGTCCACCTGGGCTGTTTGCAGTGGACTATTACAACAGGAAGCTGTTCAACTCGGTCCAGTTCCAGGCCATCTGCGACCACAAGGGTCGCTTTCTGGATGTGGTGGTGGGCTTCCCTGGCTGCGTCCATGATGCCCGGGTCCTGAGGTGCAGCCCCTTGTACGGTCACCAACTGTACCCACCTCCTGGATGGTGTCTGCCGAGCGATGGCGGATTCCCGTGCTTGGCAGAGCCAATCCAGGAGCCTGTCCGGAATCCTGTGGAGACCAGGTACAACACCAGGCTGTCCAGGGCACGGTGCGTGGTGGAGAGGGCAGCTGGGGTCCTCAAGACCAGGTGGCAGTTAATTGTCCTAAAGGCACTGGAGGCGAAGGTGGAGTTTGTGCCTGAGGTCCTCTGTGCCTGCCTTTTCCTGCACAATGTCTGCCTCGAAAACGGGGATGTCTTGGAGCCTGAGGTCAAAGACGAGGATGACGGGGATGATGGCGATGATACTGATGATGTTGAAGCCCACGAGCCACTCCAGCGGTCCGGGGACACCCTCAGGGACAAACTTGCAGCATAAGTGTTTGCTTCTGATGTTCCCATTGCAGTGCTGCAAGAACATAATTTTTGTTAGTTTTTTTTTTTTTTGGTTTGTGTTACTCTGCCCAGGGAGTTCTTAGTTCCTGATTTATCTAAAATATTAAGAGTGATTCACCCCTGGTGTACATAGTTGTCTTATAGTTCTTTAATTATTGCCTCTTAAAAATCCAACCCCTCGTCCGAGTTATAAGAGCTGGAAACAGGTAAAGTATAGCACTGCCAGGCAGGGAGAAGTGGGTGGGTTTAGTGGGTGGATTAACCACCTGGGCTGATACAGTAACCATGAAGTCCTGTCTTGATCTAACTGGAAACGCGCTGGCTAACAGGGCTCTGGTAAAACTATGCGGACCAATCACCTGCTTAGCGGATAAGTCATGATTACAGAAAAATTGCAGGAAGACCTATGGCTAAGTGTAGAAGTCAAAGGTCTCTCCCTAAAACATGGTGCTGGACAATGACAGCTAAAAAGAAGTTGCTCAATTCATGTATGATCGTTGCCACCTGAAAAAGAGGGCTTTTTAGTGAAGTTAGTCAACAGGTTGATATTTCACTGTTTCATGTTCCCTTGCAATATTTAATACATTTCTGCAGAGCAAAAAACAAACGCAACACCTTCCATTATTATTTAGGTTCTCTCAGGCAATGCAATTTGTGTGTGTATTCCATGGTACTTGACAGTTTTTTCTCTCGTGCTAGGCTGTTATGCAAAATCAGACCAGAGTAATGTAAAAGTATATGAAAATACACAATGCAATAAACCAGCTGGTCACAACTCTGATATCACTTGTTGTCGCTTACATTTTCATGGTCACTTGAAAATCAACAACGCTGTCTTTTTCCCTCAACTTTATTAACTTTTTCCCAATTCAGAACAGAATTATAAAAAAAGCATTTTTTGTTAACATTTTGATTAAGCTCACGATCCCCATCATCATCTTGTTTCATTTGTGTTGACTGCAGTGCATATGATTTTTCAACTTACTTTATATTTCTGTTTGAGGTTCTCCCATTTCTGTTTTATCCACCGTGGCTCCACCTTGCCCTCCAGGCCATGCTCCTTTATTAACATTCTACAGAAACATAACATCGGTGACATCGACCAAACTGAATATAAGCATTTCCTAACGTTGCAATACACCGATAATATTATTTACATACTGAAATCCTCTGACCGCCGCATTGAGCCCCACTGGGAGGAGCGCCTCATTGCAGGCTCCCCACGAGATGAGGCACCCTGTATCTTCATCTGCCCCTATAAGAAACGGACAAACGAGCAAGATGTGCGTAGTTAGATCCAACATGCTGACAGTATATAACCGGACGGAAACGTTCTTTGCAACTCTGAAATAATTCATTCAATGCACCTTCAGCTGAATATTATTTTACCATATATGACCCGTATTACAAATTAAGAATTTTACTCACGTTTGTATTGACGCTGCTCCTGGCTGGTGCCGTGTCGTCTCCCACAGGTTCCGATGTTTTGCAGTTAAAGTGGCTTCTTATTATTTCTCGGCGAGTTTTTTCTTGGCAGTACACGTCGCGTTGCATCTTGGGCAATTTGTGTATGAATAGTGTGCATACGATGCACCCACAAAACATCTGCATGATCTAGTATACATCCGGGAACTTCTTTCGGACACAAACTCACTCCCCACGCATCAGTGAACACCCTACCCCCTACCTCTGACGTAATTGCCAGTGTTAATGTACGAGGTTTCGAGCACAGGTAATTGAATAGTGAGCTTGCGATGCACCCACAAAATATTTTCCCGATCTAGCATACATCCGGAAACTTTTCGCGGTCACAAAATCACTCCCCACGAATAAAAACACCAAGTCCCCTTAATCTGACGTCATAGGTAGTGCGAGCAGTGCGAGTAGTACGTTAGTGCGCGGTTTCGAACACGGCCTTGGTCTCTGCTGCACTTGTGGCTCTGCCCACTTGTTGGTGCCAGGGTATGAGCTTGTTCTGTTCCCCCAGCTGTGCAGTATGAGGGCAATGCAGTTGTAGGCCCCATCCTGGTCCAGGAGGCAGAAGGTGTTGTAGCGGGGTCCCTGAAGGCAGATCACAGAGCAGAAGGTAAGGTCTTTCTCTTGCTCTCTGGTTTGAAGCCACCAGCAATGCCTAGAAACTAATGCCATTTCACAATTCCTGTGCTTCCCAGGTGCATCGGAGGCAGTGTTGGTGGCTGGTGTGATGGCTGCAGTGGGAGTAGTTTGCATTGTGCTAGGGACAGTGCTAATGTGGCGACTGCATAAACCTGTGCTGTAGTGGATATTAAAGTGGTTTGACTAAGCCGTGTCAAGATTGCATTCACTCAGGGCCGGCGCCAGCCATTTTGGTGCCCTAAGCATAAATGCTTTGTGGTGCCCCCCCTCCCCCTGCCACATACCCACCCACCCAACCCCACCTCTGACAGAAATGAACAATATCTGAGTATTTGTCAGTTTTGCTTTATTTTACAAATTAAGTTGTTAATATTAATGGTTCAAAAACTGGGATAGAGATAAATAATAACAATAATAATAAAGAGATAAATAATAATTAAGCCTTTATAAAACAGTAACAATGTCACCAAATACTCAAATAAATAAAAATAAATAATCTAAATTTAAAAAAATAAATAAATTCCACGACTATTAACAAACAAACATCTGCTTTTAACTGTAAACGCAGTTCTGAGAAAGGAACTTTAAATACAAATTTTAAAATGCAAGCACCAGTTGTTAGAGGCCCTACAGAGGCACACGTCTGAATTTCCGGGCTGCGAAATCAGCTATCAGGTCATCATATGACAGATTCTGAGCAATTTCCCCATTGATGCTGATGACAGCCAGACCACTTAAACGCTCCTGGCCCATTGATGAGCGCAGGTATGTTTTAATGAGCTTACGTTTGGAGAAGCTCCGCTCAGCAGAGGAAAATGTGACAGGCCCATGTATACGGTTAATCCGATTTCTTTCGTTCTTTATCTGCGAATGTGTACAAATGGAAAAATGGATGTAGCTAACATGAGACGCTTTATGGAAACAAAACTGATTCGCTATCAGCCTATACTCTCCGCAGCTAGCGAGCTCGTATGACGCAATCGCCACTCGCATTTCTAGAGGTACAGCGGTCATCTCTTCTGTGCTCTTGACATCCTTCATCTGATCACACAGTTTCACGAATGCTCCCCGAGACATCCTGAAATTCTCTCTCCATTTTGAATCTGAAAATTCATTGAGCACCACTCTCTCCTACCACTCCTTACTCCTAACGCACATCCAGCAAGCACGGGTTTTTGGTAGGAGTGGAGAAGGCCTATGCTGAGACCAATTGTTTTACGTCATGTACTTGGAAAGAAATCGAACTATTGACTGAACCACGTAAACCAGGTTTTTCCGATTATCGCATTACTGAAGTACATGTAAACGCGTCAAATCAGATTATTTCCATTACTCCATTATTCCCAGTGATTGGATTATTGTGGTCATGTAAACGTAGCTGTTACAAAATAAATAATTGTTAATTAAAACATCGTCTTACCTGCAAGTGACGCGCGAGCATCATCTCGCAGTTTTTTTTTCTTTTCCACCCCCGACTCTTGATGCCTTTTCGATGACATGTCCAGATCTCCGGAATAAACTTCTGCCAAATTTGCGATTGAAGCATAATGGAGCAAACTACTTGGGAAGGGGGGAGGGGGGTGGGGGCACCAAAGGTAGACCGATGAGAGGGCCGCACAGGAGATTAATCTTTTTTCGCGTAAATAAGCCTACGTTATTTTTGTATTACTTATATTTATTAACATGCTTTACAAACTTTTATTTTAAATATTAATAAATACTGTAATACTGTTTTTTTTAGTTTTTTTTTTTATGGGCTTGATTTTTTGGTGCCCCCCAGGCAGTTGGTGCCCTACGCGCAGTGCGTGATAAGCGTATACCGAGCGCCGAGTCTGCATTCACTTGTACACTTCTCCCCCCACATGTTGAAGCCTTGTACCATGCAGTGGTTTGTGGGGGGAGACCAGTTTCCTGGAACTGGAGGGAGATGGGATGGCTCTACCTCAGTGGGTCACTTACCGCTCAATGACCAAGTGCTTACATGTCAGCCCTAAAACATCCTTCAGTACCATAACTTCCCAGCAGCTCTAATTCTAACTTGATAGCCATTCCAGAACTCAGAATCCAGGCTTATTTCTTAGCACAAAGCCATTCCAACAGCATGCTGTCTCATTCAACTAGATGTCCTTTCGAGCAGGCTTTTTGCTGCAAAAAGAGGGCCTTGTACTGAATCTGGCTCATGGTTACCTGCACTGTGGTTGCCCACTGCTAACCCTGGGGCCCAATTCTGGTCCTAAAGCCAGGGCCATGCTCCCTAAACTTGGGCCTGAACCTAGTGGGGGTTTTTTTTTTTTTTTTTTTTTTGCCCAAGTTGCAATTGGGGGAGGGGCTTAAATACCAAGTTGTCTCATAGGTTATCCTCCCCAAACACATTTTTACTAAAAATGAATTTAAAACGGAAGTCACAAAGCCATCCTAATAGGTAAAACTGGATAGGTCTTTAACTAGCAATTACTCAAGTCTTTTGTGTAGGGCAGGGATGCTTTTCATCTCATTGCCAGCATCACATTTGGACGTGATGAAACTGTGTTCCATTCCAACTCTGGCAGTTGCTTAATTCAGCTATTCAAATTTATAGGAGGCACACAACATTCCTTTTAGGGTGCTTTCATTGGGGGGGGGGTATACAGAAAGCATATGGAGGGGAAAAATTCCAGGAGAAACACTGACAAATGCAATGAGGCAACATGTTTATTCATTGATTACCCTGACTTCACTTGGCTTGTGTGTCACTGCTCTATACAGCTTACTTGCATTTAATGGAAGGAAAATTTGCCTTAGACTAAAAGGAACAAAGTTGAGCAAGTCGGTTATATTGTTTCAACCTGGATTCTGGAAGATGGCTCCAACACATACGGCGGTTTTGAAATTGTTCACTGGAGTATCCATTTTACTGTCTGTTTACACAAGACAGCTGAGAAGCTGCTGCGCCTTCTGATTGGGTGTGGTTTCATGGGCATTATTGCACAAGGCCATGCCATTTTAGAGCAGAAACTAGGGTGCACTTTTTGGTACTCAACAAGTAAATTTTTAAATCTTGATAGTCGGGAGATCCTATGGATTAGTTCTGGGGCTGCTGCTGCACATGCAGAGATTTTTCTGTTCCGGGCTCTGGAAGCAACAATTTTTTTTTTTTTCCCTCCCCCCCCCCATTTTGCACAGCCTAAGATAATTGACAATGCTGAAGACTGACTTTGGGCAGTTTCCAGCAACTACTTTGAAATTTGGGGATCGGGGAGGTACACGATGCAGTCCCTGCGGCGACCAAATTATCTAGTTTAAATTGGGCTCTGATATTTCTCTGATGTGCCGAAGTCAGAACAGTTTTTCACTACCCAGACTAAGAAATAAAAAATGATAATCTCAATTCAAATATTGTCTGAAAGATTAGTCATGTTTGGCAAATTGTCTGCTCAGTTGATCTGTGATATCAAGAGGATTTTCCAGATCGGGAAAGACTCCATCGGACAAAGTCGTTCTCCTCGGTAATTTGGATGAACCCCGCGATGTTGCTGTAATGTTGACGGTAACAGAACACTGGTTTCGACCTTATCCTAACAGTCATTAAGCACACTAAGCTTTAACACCTTTTAGGCAATAAATCAATTGGGAATTTTTCAGTGAAGATGTGTAGTCTCCTTAGCTGATTAACACGGTGAGAGAGAATGTGATTATGCCCCCAGAATTGAAGAGTCGGGGCGTATTGTTTTGCACCAGTCCGTCTGTCTGCAGCATGGAAAAAAACTTAAACCTTAGCCATAACGTTTCATTGGTAAGAGAGAGGCCTTTAATACTTGACATGCGTATCCCTTGTCACAAAACCTTTTGGATGAGGTCATTTTAGACCTTGTGACCTTGACGTAGGACGCATTTTCCAAAAACTTTAACCCTGACCATAACTTTTGATTGGTCAGATATACGCCTTTGAAACTAGACGTGTATCCCTTGTCACGAGCCGTTTCGAATGAGGGCATCATTTTTGACCTAGTGACCTTGGCGTAGGACAATTTTCCAAAAACTTAGTAGGCCTTTGATACCTGACATGTATCCCTTGACAGGATACCTTTCAGACGAGGTCATTTTTGACCTTGTGACCTTGACCGTGGTGTAGGACACAGTTCATACAGCAGCAAGTTTGTAAATCCACGCAGTGCTGTATTTAACACAGTGCGTAATGTGTGCCTACATGAATCACTGTTGGCATTGTGCTCCGTTTGTCAAGTTTTGCCATCAGCAGTAGCCATTGCTGTGATATAAATCGAACTCACAAGTTGTAAAGCGATCCATTATGAACAGCTTTTTCTCCGTTGAAGACTTGATCGCTCGCAGCAGTCATCGTAGTAATCAAATAGTGCTATAACTCGAAAATAAAGCTCTATCTCAAAAATCTGACAAATTTAAATCCAACAGCTCATGGCATTTAATCCATAGAACCATATTCTAAGACTTGATTTTTACTGGCATAGCAGCTATCCCTGTAACAAACAGAATGACTGAATGGATGGCACACAAACGAAATACGACATACCTCGCTTGCACGTGCGCACCGAGGCATGATAAGATACAAAATAATGACCATACACATAAAACAAATAATTAAAACATTAAAGAACAATAAGATTATGGTAAAAGAATAAAACATAGAAAGTAAAAAGCCAAGGTTACTTGTCTAGCTGGAACAGAACGCCAATGAGAAGAGAGAAGTTTTCAGCAGTGTTTTAAAGTGCTCAAAAGACTGTGCAGCTCCAAGCTGATAAGATAGGCTGTTCCATAGCTTAGGGGCCACCACTGAAAAGGCTCTATTATCCCCTCTAGTAGACAGCCTAGACGTAGGCACTGTCAGAAGCAGATGGTTGGATGACCTAAGTGCCCAGTGTGGTGGGAAAATATCCTAAAACATTCTAAATTCAAATTAAAACCACAATCTCAATTCAACAAGAAAAACTTTTAAAAACTGCTGTACAAGGAGTAGCAGTGAAGAAGCAGAAACTTGTAAAGCTGCCAAGAAACCTAGATAAGTCAAACTCTGCAGAACCCTCAAGGCTGGCCTAATGAGCAAACCTTCCAGAGTGACCATATTGATCAGCCTAGTCCCACTACCTGAGCATGCAGACCTGAGTGTTCTGTAACCATCCATGACCAAGATAAGTTACTGAACCTAAGGTTTAGGGGGCTCATGTGGTCTTCAAGCATCCCTGGAGGCTTAAAATTAATTTACACTATGATGTAATGGCAAACGTTACTAAGGGTGGAGGGTTGCTATATGACAACGTACCAATCAGAACTCATTATGTTGGACAAAGTAGAAAAAGTCACGTTTAATCCCACCTAAAAGAACGTGCCAAAAGGCCAATTCATATGAGGGTTCGGATAGCCAGTGGGCAGTCTGCGGGGGGATCGATGAAGAATGAATGCTACGTGGTTTGCGCAGACCAGCTTGGGTTTCTTTGTGCTTCTTCTGGATGGATTTACAAAAAACAAAATTACATCAGATTCTGGAGAATGGATCTATTTTTTGGAGATAGATTCACATGGGTCAGTGGAACACTCTGTCCACTTGCTCGAATAAAGAATTTACCAACAACACCTACCAGTAGTTTGAGGCTGTAAAAGCTCTGATAAATAAGATGGCACCAAGCCATTTAAACATTTAGAAACAAATAATAAAAAATTAAACTGGATCCTAAAATTCACAGGAAGCCAGTGCAGAGATACAAGGACAGGAGTAATATGATCACGTCGTTTCTGTTCCGTCAACAGGCAGGCAGCTGCATTTTGAACTACTTGTAAATGGCGCAAAGATGACTGATTAAGGCCAACAAACAGAGAATTGCAGTAGTCTAAGTGTGACAAAGGCATGTATAACTCTCTCAAAACCATTTCTAAGGTAAGCCTCAACCTTTGCAAGGAGTCTTAACTGAAAGAAACTTGTTTTGACTACAGAGCTGATGTGCTTATCAAACCTAAAGTCTCCATCAAACATTCACACTAAGGTTCCTTGCAAAAGGATGACAGTAGGACTCAAGGGTGCCACTGAGACTGTCATAACCATTTGAAAGGCTTTGTTGGGCAAATAAGATGATCTCAGTTTTATTTTTGTTCATAGAAAGAAAGTTCACTTCCATCCACGACTGAATATCTGTGAAGCAGTCTAGTAAAACCTGAACTGAGGCTCAGTCATTTGTTTTCAAGGGCAAAAAGATTTGTACATCATTTGCAAAACAATGAAACGAGGCATTGTGCTTTCTAGAAATGGATCCCAGAGGCAACATATAAAGTGAAAAAAGGAGGGGGCCCAAAATGGAACCCTGGGGCACCCCACAGTTCCGGAGGGATGTAGCTGAAGAATACTGGGCCAGCTGGACAGAGAAGCTCCTGTCTGAGAAGTAGGACTGAAACCACTTGAGGACAGTGCTCCTAATGTCCCCACACCTATTTAAGTATGATAGGAGAGTATTATGATCCACTGTATCAAAGGCAGCTGTCAGATCTAGGAGGACCAGGACAGCTGAGTTACCAGAGTCAGCATTTAAAAGAAGTTTGTTTAAAATACTTAAAGGGGGCCTAATTTACTATTTTTCCAAGTTTACATTTTGGTCTTTAGCTCCTCTAAGGTACTCCTGATCGCGCAAAGTAAAACAGGGTACTTATTTCGTTCATACTGCCATCCTCAAAAAACCCCATTTGTAGTTTACTGTAGTCTCTGCCTGAAACGCCTCATTGGGGTGGCTCTTCCACAATGGCCCCCGCTCCCCATGTGCCCACTTTCGTCTGACTGGCTTGCTCTATGGAGAGTGGGAAGAGGGAGTTAGGCCAGAAGAGGCTGCAGAACACAGTCTGCTTCCCCAGAATGAAACCAGAGACACGGCTGCCATCTGATCACGAAGTGGCAGGCAAATTCCGCAGTCTAACGTTATACTTGAATATAGATCTAATGAAATGAACTTGTTCTAATAAACACAGTGGCCAAAGTGGAAGAAGCAGTGCGAAAATCTGGCAGCGCAAGCTCAACTTTGCTATTGACTACAGTTTGCTACCGGCGAGTACAGCGGTTCTTCTACTGGCTTGGATGCAGGGAAAGCTAGAATCCACAACATACAGACTCATTTGCAGAACGGGTCGACATACCCAAGTGTAGACCGGAGACCGTAGAAATCCGGCTGATCTGAGTTTAGAGGGAAACATGGACAGTGAGGAGCAGCTAAAAGTGGACCAACAGGTTATGGACTGCTTTGGTGTGTATTAGGACCTGCTGGTTTGTGTGCATAACTGTGGTGTGTTGTTAGCATGGAGAAAAGAACAGCTTCTGCGCTGGTATATGACGGAGGGGCGAAAGCTCCAAGCTAAACGGCCTTTTCAGAAATTGCCCATGGTAATGATTTACCGATTGCTTCAGAATGATCAGCTTTTCCTCGCGGAAAATGGGCTAGTTTTGGAGAGTGCGCGAGAGCTTCATAGAGCTCCGGTTATGTCATGAACATCACACAGGTTTCTAGACCGTAAGTTCCGTCTGTGTGAACCGTTGCTTATGTGGAGCTAGCAAATCAATCACCTCTACAGGGTAGAATTTAATATTTAATCGATGGCAATAAATCATTTGTTATACACGTTATAGCCTGAGCGCTTCCCTATTGCTTTCACCGGTAGCATCAGAGAACTTGCCCAGACATTGGAGATGTATCAGCTTACCCCAGTCATGGAAAAGTAAAGCGATCATTTCCCAAGCACCCAAAAACGCACCCAAGCTTTGCTAAATCTTCGGCTGGTCTAACTGCACCTCTCTGGTTAGCTTCAACTGTAGTGGCTACAATCAGGCAACGATATGATGAAACTGTCACATTGATGCTTACCGAAGTAACACAAGCATACCGTTCAGAATTGCTGCATATAAGTTAACCAGGAGCATTTTTAATTCGCAGGGCACGCAAACTAACATGCCGTAGCTGATAATCGGCCGTGACTTTGAATGTAATGTTGCGCAGAAAATTTGTTTCGCATCTGGTTTGAAAGCGGCTTGACGTCTATTCGCGTCTTTGCATTGATTTTGAATGTAGGCTAACCTGTCCTGTGAAAAACTCATTTCGTGTCTGATGTGAAAGCAGCTTTATGGATACTGTGACAGCTAGAGAGAGCTCAGTTATGTTATGAACATAATACAGGTTTTGCAGACCGTAAGTTCCGTTTGTGAGGACAAGTTGCTTACGTGGAGCTAGCGAATTGATCACTTCTGCAGGAAAGAATTACCTTTTTTATCTCCGCCTTTTTTGGCTTTTCATTAACCACAACAATTTTTAAAGGGGGATGAAATTATTTGTAAACCGGTGGAGCTTCTGCGTTTCGCATCGCTTTCATGGTAGCACCAGAGAGCTTGCTCAGACATTGGTGAAGTATTCGGCTGATCCCAGTCATGGATAAGTGAAGCAATCACTAACTGTCGTGGCTACAATCGGGCAACGGTATGATGAAACTGCCACAGTGATGCTCACTGAAGTAACACAAGCATACCGATCAGAATTACTGCATATAAGTTAACCAAGAGCATTTTTAATTAGCACGACACATAAACATGCAGTAGCTGGTAACCGAGCGGTCATAACCACAGCAACAAACCCTTGCAATACAGGTTTTAGAGACAGCAAGTTCTGTTACTGTGAACAGTTGTACGTCAGGTTGGCTTATGCAGTAAAAGCAACTTACAGCTTCTATGTCTGTGAGTCACGGACAGTCGTGACCGATACGGGCTTTATCTTCGGATATTTTACAAAGCCTGCGTTTGAGGCCAGTTGTTACTGCTAACTATCGCTAGCGGTCCTGCTAGCCACCCGTAACCACCGTTAGCTTCTCTGACATTATTTGCTGTTATATGGTTACTTACAGCTTGAGGCTCCGAGCGCTTGATCAATGCAACTGCTTCAGGTTTGAGAAGCAGTTGAAAAGCTTATCCTTAGTCGAATTATTCTTTATTGACAAAGCAGTCTTTGGTGAAATGTTGAGCACAAGCAGCTAATGTTCCCTTTGGCCGTGGCTGTTTGCTGTGAGCAAACAAAAAAGCTACCCACTGATTTCTGGTGGCATCCTCTTTTGGGAATATATTTGTTTTTCTTCGCATTCAAAAGTAAACGGACAAGTAGCTTTGGGAGAGATACTAAAATTGTACTTCAAATGATCTGCGGTTCTTCTTTTGTATTTCCAAAAGTGTCCACCCTACCAAGGCATAGTATGATTTGCTGTTGTTAGTGTCTG
Organism: Gymnothorax reevesii; assembly: GCA_029721435.1. Classification (NCBI taxonomy): domain Eukaryota; kingdom Metazoa; phylum Chordata; class Actinopteri; order Anguilliformes; family Muraenidae; genus Gymnothorax; species Gymnothorax reevesii. The sequence continues at coordinate 33,505,312 of CM056579.1, read as the reverse complement.
CTAGAATAATTTCCGGTGTGGGCCGGTCCAGCGCAGTGGTTGGCTCTGGCTAGGTCTGTAATAATTCGACAGCACAACCTGACGTCAGGTTTTGCCCAGATCTTGTGAAGAGCTTGGAAGGAGCTGTTCAGACAGGAAATCACGTTCTTGGATTACAGCAAAACCCCTGTATCTTATGTTTAGAAACTTTCCATAGGTTGGATATGGACATCCAACATTATTACATTACCTTTATGTATTAGAAGAAGGATCAGCATAATAGGTGCCCTTTAAATGATTGAAAACCAGTCATGTCCAATCATTATTTTTAAGGGATGATTTTGAACTTGCCAATTCACCAGTAGCCAATTCATACAAATGGTAACCTCGAGTTCACCACAGTGCAATTTGTAAACACTGAAACCAGGGGTCTGTCTCAAGAAGCTGGATTACCATACCCGGGGTTTCCCACAGTTACCCAGCTGCACTTAACCAGACATCTGCAGTCTTGATTATTGGTCTCACGAAGCCGGTAATCAACTTGATAAGTGAACCCAGGAGATTCCAAGCTAGATCTGTGCTCGTGCGCATAAAGGGGCGGTGTTAACTCCATTTGACTAATTGCACACCATGGAGAAGCCACAGAGAGCAACTTATTTCTCATCGGAGGAGCAAACAATGATTCTAAGGATGTATGAAGAATATAAAGACATCATTCAGGCAAAAGGCAACATTGTTGCAGCTGCTAGAAGCCGCAAGGAATCTTGGCAAAAAATTGCCAACTCTGTCAATGCGTAAGTCACTGAGATTGTAATATTAAATTACCACTGTCTGTCTCTCAAATGTATGTGCCTGTTTCGGTTTTCTTTAATTTTTTGACAATTCAACCCCTTCATTTCAGTTGCACACCAGTGGAGCCAAAAGGACTAAGGAGCAAGTAGAATGTAAATACAAGAACATAATTCCAACCAGTCAGAAAGTTTATTAGAATATCTTCCAGTCTGTGGCATTGTAAGCCCCCGCCTGCAGCTGGTCACATTGATAAAATGTGACTCCAGCAGCTGGCAAATGTACCTCAGTCCCTGGGGAGAAAATCAGTACCGCTCGTACAGGACCTTCTCGGGGAAATCGAATGGGTCTTGCCGGTTACGAAACACGCGCTCTCTCCGCAGCGCTTCTCTCACTATCTGTGCGGCTCCCTCCTCAGGATTCTCAAGAAATGGGCAGGTAATTTTTCCAAGACAATGATTGGTCAGTAGGTGATCTTATATACCCGCTGAGATCTCATCCTGAACTAAACCTGCTCCAAGTTAGGCGTTCAGCATATTACCGCGGCAACATCTCCCGCTAAGAAGTGAACCAGCTTCGTTACACGGAAAACTCAGGGTTAATCCAGAAGTTACCTCGCTAAGGCGAAATCCAGCATCGTGAGACAGGCCCCAGGTGGCCAGTCATCCAGTTACTGACATCGTTATCATCATTATAGTTAAAATTTGCGAAGTTGCCATTGTGTTGAGCAATTAGCTGCAAATGATCCAAAGTTTCCAATGTTTGTAACCACCTGAAAGCCATGACAACGAAATACCGGCACAAGTTAGAGCAGCTCAAGGGAGGTGTTCCCTGCACTCAAACTTCACTCAGAGAGTGACACTATTTTCTGTGTGATTGAGGTCTCTGAAAGCAAATGAGTGTGAGGGCAACCTTTGACTCATTGAGTATAACCTAACACTAACTAAGTTTTAGTACTCACCCACACTCAATTAGTGTGAGTGTCGTTTCTGAATACGGGCCTAAGTCGGAAAGTAGAAGCCCGAATATTTTCCTGCGCCCATGAAATTACCACACTATTGTCACAAGTTAGCTATCACTGGCTCAAGCAATTGCGCCAATTTGCCAATTACCATGATTGTTACAAAATCACAAAGTGGATTTCCATGTTTTTGAACGGAATATTTGACACATCATTACCTATAGCTGTCCGACATTTATCATAGTGATGTTTCTTTACTGATCAAATAAACTCTACGTCATTGAGCTGAGGTTAAAAAAAGAAAGGAAAAGAAACACTAATGAGCTGCACCTTTCTGCAGAGATGTCGTCATGTGGTGAGAGGCACTCGTGTTGATTACCCAGCTGTGACCATTAGAGAGCGACAGTATTTAATAAAGTGAAGGTGGCCCAATCCTCTATAGCAGTGTGGTGGTTTCCATGATGGATAGTTTTGTACAGTTTGGAGTATTGTTTGCCTTGTTAGGGTTTGTCCTGGCACAAGATCAAACTAAATATTTTGGACCAGAAGATACTTTCCATAGATGTCATGTTGATGCAAGAGTGCCATGTGGAGACCCTGGCATTAGTAGTGCAGATTGTGAAGCTCTCAACTGTTGCTTTGATCAACAATGTTATTTCCCAAATGAAGGTGAATGAGCATTATGACTTGCTGGCAGACCAAGCACTTATTGACTATAACCACTTGTCTGTGCACCTCCTACAGTAACTGTCCACTGTCTCCGGGATGGTCAGTTCATGGTTGTGGTGTCCAGAGTTGCTACTCTGCCTGTGCTTGACCTTGATTCCATCAACTTGCTGGAGGGTCCTGGTAATGGCAACTGTGGTCCTGTTAGCACTTCTTCTGCTTTCGTTGTCTTTCAATTCCCGGTCAGTTCCTGTGGAACCACAGCAAGGGTAGGTCTTACTACTTTGGCTAGCACATGCTGTTATTTCAGTGCTACTAATGGCCTCTGCTCTTCCAGGTGGAAGGGGAATATGTGGTCTACGAGAACAGGTTGTCATCAACATATGAAGTGGGGGTTGGCCCTCTGGGTTCCATCACAAGGGACAGTGTCTTTGAGTGAGTAGCTGGCTTCTAGTGCTAAGCATGTCTCTGGTTACTGATCTGTGGCTCTTCCTCTGCAGGCTGCTGTTCCAGTGCAGGTATCTTGGCAGTGAGGTGCTTTCTCTGGTGGCTGAGGTGAACACTGTACCACCTCCCCTCCCAGTAGCTGCTCCAGGGCCTCTTCGAGTTGAGCTCAGGCTGGCTAGTGGGCAGTGTGCCAAGGGGAAAGGAGGAAAAGCATGTGCTGCTGGTAAAGCTGGGTGTGGCAGTGATGGACCTACTTTCATGACTATGTATGGTGTTGACCCTCTGCATTCCCAATGCAGCTGACGCATACAGTGACTACTACAGAGATGAGGACTATCCTGTGACCAAGGTGCTACGAGAGCCTGTGTATGTGGAAGTGCGGATCTTGGAGAGGACTGACCCAAACCTTGTTCTGCTTCTGGAACACTGCTGGGCTACATCCACCCCCAGCCCCCTCAGCCTGCCCCAGTGGAGCCTTCTGGTTGATGGGTAACTGGAATATTCCTGCTAACGCTGTCCTTATCCCCCTTGCCCTATGGAATGCTAAACTGCAGTCCTTCACCACCCCTGGCACTGCCCCCCCCAGGTGTCCCTACCAAGATGACCGTTACCAGACTACCTTAGTTCCTGTAGATGGCTCTTCTGGTCTTCCCTTCCCCACCCACTACAAGCGGTTCATTGTGCAGATGTTCACCTTTGTGGATCCTGCATCCTTTGCTCCGCTGAAGGAAATGGTAGCATCCAACTGGCCAGTACTTTGCTACTGCCTGCTTAATTGAGCAGCCCTAAGTCCTTTGTCTGTTCCCAGGTGTACATCCACTGTAGTACACAAGTGTGCCACCCCACTGCTACTGACCGCTGCACACAGCAATGCAGAGGTGGAAAGCAGAGTGAGTGCCTTCTGACTTGTGCTTTTGGCGCCTTCTCTAATGAATGGAATGTAATTTTCCTAATGGTCTTCGTTCACAGAAAGGGCTCTTGATGCTGTAAAGAAGCATTCAACTGAGCAGTTTGTGGTGTCCAGTAAGCCCATGATCCTTAAGGATACAATGGATGCTGCATCTGAGCAGAGGCTTTCCAGTGAAGGTGAGGGGAGGTTCTGCTTCAAGCACTGGCTGCAGTGCATTGTGCTGTAACTACTCTCTCCCTTTGCAGTGCCCCAGTCTCTTGGATATGGTCTCCTAGCAGCAGCTGCCTGTGTGTTGCTGGTCTCCACCCTGGCACTGGGTGTCGCATGTAAACGATCCCAAATTGTGCAGAAGGTTTAATTGAATAAGTGTTAAGCCAACTGTCTTCCAGGGTGCTTTTTACCCCACCCCTCTGCTCTCAAGTGCTTATCCTATGGGGTGTGTGCACACAAATAAAATCCCAGATGTTAACTTGGTGTTCGATTCTCATTTCTGAATAAAATTTCATCTGTCCCATTGCCCCTTCCAGTTGCCAGAACTTAAGTGGGAGCAACATTACAGGGTACGTGTGGGGTGGTTTTTTTTTTTTTTTTTTTTTTTTTTTTTGGCGAGAAATGGGACTGCAGGGATGAGGGCATGATTAGCTTCATCTACCTTTCTCCTACCCACCCCTTTTCAACTTGATCATTTGTCTCAGGATTTGAGCTTTTGATCATCTAAGGATGTACTTGCTGCTTAAATGAAGGCTTAATTTCAGCCAGAACAGGAGCTTTGTAGAACTCCAACAATACCAAATATATTGCTGGGGCTGAAGGCTCCATGTTCTCTTAGCTGGAGTTAACAGCACAATTTTCTGGCTTGTGTGAGCCAATGAAATGGGGTGGTTTGTTCCATTCAAGTAACAGGGCACAAAAGCAGTTACTTGACTCAATAATGCATCTCGAATAACAAACTTGGTTAGCCTCGGTAAATATAACTGAATTAGAACTTAGTTTAGGGACAGTATTTGTGAATTTCTGCTGTTACACAAGCAAACTTGTCCATTAGAACCCCCTGTTACTGTGGCAATCACAGCTGCCAGATCTTAGCTCCGTGGTCCTAGTGGATGGACAAAATTGCCATGGTAGCATCAAAGGATCACAAATCCAGGCTTATGTACACCACAGGGCGCCTTTAAGGGGATTGGCCAGGCACCAGCTTCAGCCTGAGGGTGCCCTTAGAGGAAATACGGGCAGATTTTGAAATTTAAAAAAAAAGCTCAATCTTTTGTATATGTAGTATAGATTCATAAATTGCAACGCAACTGCCAAATATTTCTCTATCTCAGAATAATACTTTTAAAATGACGGCTGCTCCGACGCGAGAATGAACGGGATAATGCCAGATTCGCACTGCGAGACGTCATCGGAACACCCGCGCGCACATTGTGTATTGTTTACCATAATTTAGTGAGGATTATTCGGATCAATCGGCATTTCAAGCATGTTGTAGAATCAGTTCCAAGGCCTATGAGTTTGCAGAATGCCGGCGGGGTGTAGATTTAAATGGGAGTTGGTAGGGATTTTGACACGGCCTTTGACAATTAGTCCTGGCCAGTTAATTATTTTTCCTTCATTGATGCGTTTTCAAATCATAATTGGCAACTGAAGACAGTTCCTCTCTGATCTACCAGCATCCAGCGATGATACGGTGGGGTACATTAAATTCAGAAAATTTACTGCTTGCCTGTGACTGGACAGGAAAGCAATTTTGAATAACGTTGATTTAAACTGCAATTACGCATCCCGATGACCGATTGCTGTCTTGCTTAATCGGAGAGAACAAGCAGCACCTGTTCATTATGGACTGCAAAAAGTTCAGGGTTGCATCAACACTTAGAGTAGAGTTAAATTGCATATGGAGAGGAGCCGTGTCTTCAGTTCCCAATTACGATAATTTGAAAACGCGTTGAAGGAAAATGATTGAGAACTGGCCAGGACTAACGCTCATAAAGGCCGAGTCAAAGTCCCTACTAACTCCCAGTTAAATCTACGCCCCAGGTTGCGGTCTTTAGTCACGAGCACTGCTTCCTGCCCAGTAACTCAAGTTTTTGTATTGACAAATACTAGCAGTACATCTACACCAGGTGTTAGGTCATTTCGGCACCAAGTTATTTCGGACCGTACTATCAAGTCATTTCGGCACTTGGCCTCGGGTCATCTCGGAACTTGTGATGGGACGCCTCGGTATTTATTCGGCATTCGGCTAGTTAATATTGGTAAACATAACATTCATGGTTTATTTTTATTTTACAATTAATGTTGCAGCCAATTATGCCAGCGTGTGTTTTGGTCTGTTCTCCTGGGATTTTTGCAGTACTTCACTTGGGCTGTAGAGGGGCTGTCACTATTTAGGGACGTCACTCAGGGAAGCAAAAAGGGGGAATTAGGCTCGGGGAAGCACACGTTTTCAACCGTGGCTTCTGGTGCACAGTCTGGTTCCAGTTACTTTGAGCTCATGTATAGACAACAGTTGTGTACACTGTAATTTTAATTATGAATTAATAAAAGTGAATTTTAAACGTGTTCCACCATCCAAAGACAGTTTTTAATTTACCACGCGTTGGAGATGACAACAAACCCACCAGTTCCCATGCGGTGTCTTCGAAGCTTCGTAGATTGCCGCTACAATTAAACTTCGTGTTTATGATCTTTCAAACACTTGTCCTTTAGTCATGCGTTGTCTTCACTCTCCAAGGACATTATGTGTGAGTCTCTCTCTCTCGTGGTTTTGAGTGCCGAGTGTTTTTTACAGAAGTGCCGAAATTTCCTATAGAAGTGCCGAGGCGTCTCGCAAAAGTGCCGAAACGTCGTGCGCAAGTGCCGAAATACCCTGCCAAGTGCCAAAATAACTGGGGTGCCGAAATAAGTCGGTGCAGAAAATGACTACTGGTGGGCGACCAGATCTCGTCATTTATTTTGAGTTTTTCGTTATTTTTAAAATGTTCAGTATTTTGAGCTGGGAAATGACCTCAATATTCCACGCCAGAATGTACACAATATCGCAAATATTGTCATTTCCATAACCGGAACTGGGCGACTGCCACGCTTTGGTCTGCAGCAGACGATATTCTCACCCATTTGGGACATACGTACAGGACCAGTTCTCGCCACTCAATTTCCAGCTCAATAAATGCAATATAAAAAAAATTTTTCGATGATAAATCGATAATGTAATGTAAGAAGAAAATGGGAAAATAATTTTCTTAAATATAGGCTACACCGGTCATAAGGTGCGCGTGGAGCGTGATGATGTGACCACCCCCTCCCCTGTCAACACTACATACTTTGAGATATTGACATTGGAAGTAAATAGTCATCCACTGCGTCAAAACTATCATCCACTGATGAAAAGGAACAAGAAAAATCCACATCAATGCACTCGAAGTCAGCATCCGCCATTGTTACTTCTAGTCTACTCTCTTCAGCAGCCCTCGGCGTGTTCCGCCCGTGACGTCATGCGGTCACGTGACTGTCCAGCCTCGCCCATTCGGATATTGTATTCTTTTTCAGTTATGTAATTTCTATCAGTTCATAACTAACAAGGTAGGTGGCCCGAATTTCATCTTTAAGGCCAAATTTCCCCAGGACTGGTACAACAAACCCTTTAGGGGTAGACTAATTTGCAATCCAACTTAAAACTCATCACTAGCTGCAACATCAGATAGCTAGTCTGGAATTGCCCCCTAAGTACTGGTTGTAACATGATCAGAAAGACTAGGAGTCAAAAGCTTAAAGGAATAACAATTTAATCACCAAGTAGGCATAAACTTGGATCGACATTAAGCTAATTACAAGTTACACACTTTAGAAAGCAAGAAGTCATACCTCGAGGAAAGAATGCACACGGAGAGAGAATGCACCACGTGCTTTGGGAGCTCGAAGGCAATTCTCCATGATTAAAGGACTACTCACGGGTGTAGGGAGGAACCGAAAACGATTCTCCACGAACAACGTTTTCATTTTTGCATTAAGCCAAACCACGTCTTTGATCCAGGTGGCATGGCCATAAACACCCAGGAAGGGGGGGTTGAATCTGGTTTTTGGGCCTCCACCATTTGGAGGATGTACTAAAACAATCTAGCAGAGAAACTATGATTCAGAAACTATGACCAATTTTCAGGGGTGTCCCAAAGGGAATGAACCATAATTTCAATGGAAATGAAACAAACTCCTTGAATTCCCCCCAATAATAAGACCAAACATGATAGGAATATGTACTTATATGATGCAGTTGTCATGAAAAAGCCCCAAGATGAATTAGTTTAATTGGGCTATAAGTAAGTGATTTCTTCACAGAATATTGAAAATATAAACATAATGAAGTTTCCAGAGATTTTGATTATTTTAAACAGATTAATATTACTGGAATTTAACTTAATGGCAGTAATATGACATTGGCATATGGCATTGTGGCAGTCAGGGCTTTGCACCTAACCCCCCAGTACAGAGTAAAACTAGGGACACTTGCAGGCCAGTGACACCTCCCACTGGCAGGCTAAGGGCCTATTCATACTCTACACAAGGTACACGAGCACAGTTCCGTTCCATTCCGTTCACAGAGAAGCCTGAACCCTCGTCCCTTGCTGCGCTGTGCCTCGTTAAAATGCAGTATACTGCTCATACAATAGGGGGCAGCAAAGTCTTCTCCTTCTCCTCCTCCTTCTTTTTTGTGTGTTGAACACAGCATATGGTGCATTATTTGCTTTATCTCCCGTATTGAAATCTCACGGAAATACACGCAACGACGCGTTGCGTTACAAAAATTTGGACGACACACTTTGTTACGCAAGGACACAAGATGGCTACCTTGCGTTGCTCGATGCGTTGCCTTCTGTTTGTGCTCGCGTACCTTGCGTAGAGTATGAACCTGCCCTAAGGGAGCATCCAAGGGGGAAAGCCATAAAAGTTTTATTGCTATTTGGCCTGGCTCTGGACCAAGCTTATCAGCCATTTGTCACTAATATTTCCTGATTCTACAACTTTCTTCTGACTTGTTTCACATACAAAACCCAGAAACCAGTGAAGTTGGCACGTTATGTAAATCATAGATAAAAACAGAATACAATGATTTGCAAATCCTTTTCAACTTATATTCAATTGAATACACTGCAAAGACAAGATGTTTAATGTTCTAACTGAGAAACTTTATTATTTTTTTTGCAAATAATCATTAACTTAGAATTTAAAGGCAGCAACACATTGCAAAAAAGTTGGCACGGGGGCCTTTTTACCACTGTGTTACATCGCCATTCCTTTTAACGACACTCGGTAAACGTTTGGGAACTGAGGAGACCAATTTTTGAAGCTTTTCAGGTGGAACTCTTTCCCATTCTTGCTTGATGTACAGCTTAAGTTGTTCAACAGTCCGGGGTCTCCGTTGTCGTATTTTACGCTTCATAATGCGCCACACATTTTCAATGGGAGACAGGTCTGGACTATAGGCAGGCCAGTCTAGTACCCGCACTCTTTTACTACGGAGCCATGCTGTTGTAACACGTGCAGAATGTGGCTTGGCATCGTCTTGCTGAAATAAGCAGGGGCGTCCATGAAAAAGACCTTGCTTGGATGGCAACATATGTTGCACCAAAACCTGTATGTACCTTTCAGCATTTATGGTGCCTTCACATATGTGTAAGTTGCCCATGCCTTGGGCACTAATACACCCCCATACCATCACAGATGCTGGCTTTTGAACTTTGCGCCTATAACAGTCCGGATGGTTCTTTTCCTCTTTGGTCTGGAGGACACGACGTCCACAGTTTCCAAAAACAATTTGAAATGTGGACTCTTCAGACCATAGAACACTTTTTCACTTTGCATCAGTCCATCTTAGATGAGCTTGGGCCAAGCGAAGCCGGTGGCGTTCCTGGGTACTCTTGATAAATGCCTTTCGCTTTGCATTGTAGAGTTTTAACTTGCACTTGCAGATGTAGCAACGAACTGTCGTTACTGACAGTGGTTTTCTGAAGTGTTCCTGAGCCCATGTGGTGATGTCCTTTACACACTGATGTCGATTTTTGATGCAGTATCGCCTGAGGGATCGAAGGTCACGGGCATTCAATGTTGGTTTTCGGCCTTTTCGCTTACGTGCAGTGATTTTTCCAAATTCTCTGAACCTTTTGACGATATTACGGACCGTAGATGATGAAATCCCTGAATTTCTTGCAATAGCTCGTTGAGGAATGTTGTTTTTAAACTGTTCGACAATTAGCTCACGCATTTGTTCACTAAGTGGTGACCCTCGCCCCATCCTTGTTTGTGAATGACTGAGCATTTCAGGGAAGCTGCTTTTATACCCAATCATGGCACCCACCTGTTCCCAATTAGCCCATTCACCTGTGGGATGTTCCAAATAAGAGTTTGATGAGCATTCCTCAACTCTCTCAGTCTTTTTTGCCACTTCTGCCAGCTTTTGTGAAACATGTTGCAGGCATCAAATTCCAAATGAGCTAATATTTAGCAAAAAGTTTACCTTTTCGAGCATTAGGTAACTTGTCTTTGCAGTGTATTCAATTGAATATAGGTTGAAAAGGATTTGCAAATCATTGTATTCTGTTTTTATTTACAATTTACACAAAGTGCCAACTTCACTGGTTTTGGGTTTTGTAGATTTAACCTCTCCATCCCCCCACAACACTATCATTGGACTTTGATCATAAGTCTGACTAATCAACAGAAGTCCAATTCAGCTTGCTCAGTAGGCTGCTCTACCTCACTAGGTAGTGGTTTCAGTGGCTGAAACTCAGTGGATATTTATGGGGGGGGGTGGGGTTAAACTAAGGGGGTGGGGAAGTTGCGTTAGCTTGTGCAGATGCTTGTAAGTTACTCAAATCTTGTTTGCAGCTTGTAGACTTAGGGTTTTTTTGTTTTTTTTTGCAACAACTTCATACACAAACCATGATTGTTTTACCAGCACGTTAAAGCAGCTGACAATTGCTGAGCTAATTGGGGTTGCCAACTCTAAGACAAAAGGAACTGCAGCTTCAAAATCAAGCTAGACAATACTAAGATGGTGTAGACCTAGGATGGAATTGCTTTCATTTTGAGCACGGGGTGGCGGAGATTATCTCTTAGTTGCTCCAGGGACATGAAGGGAGGGCGGGTTCTATCACATTACGCCTGAGGTTGTGAGCAGACAGTGCCAATGAATTTTTTGGGGGGGGGGGATGACAACAATAAGTGTGTAACAATTACATCACTTGTTACACATTCCTAACAAGCAACTTTTTTTTTTTTTTTCAAAAACCAGCCCAAAACCGCGACCCGTAAATTTTTTTTTTTTTTCAAGCAACTTCAGGAAAAAAGAATCTTTAAGTCGCGTAGAGACTTAGAGACGCCGGTTGACAATAACCAGCAGCCCCAGACTCTAAAGGGGAACAACATTAGCAAATCATAAAAATATTGGTGAAATGAATGCGTTTTGTTACAGAATGTGGCATTTGAGGCTGCGCTCGCGGTGCCCCTTTCACTCCCATTATGTGGATATACGCGGCTCTCTTTGGATCCAAATATCTTCCGAAGGACTTCTAGTTACACTAAAGTTATATGGGTGAGTAAATGTATTTTATGGCAAAAATGTAAAAACGGTACTTCTCCTTTAATGAAGTTTAGTCAATTGTCATTTTTGACAATGGATGAAAACAAGTGCACGCTTTTTGTTGCTCAATAGATTAGCCATAGTGGACAACCAACTTGCGGGGCTTCTGCTGAATATACGTATAGGCCATCGCTTGTATAAAACAAGGTGCAGTTGGCACAATTCATGTTTGAAACTGATACTTAAAACCAAAAAATCAATCAAATCCTTTATTTTACCAGATAAAACCAGTTGAGACCAAAGTCTCTTTTTCAATATTGATCTGGCAATATGCACCAAGTCACGAACAAGTACAACATAAACGCAACACAGTTCAAGACAATATTGGAATAAAAACAGTACAGTATAAAACAAGAAAAAGGGACAGAATAGAGACTACCACCTGACAGGACAAAACAATATATCCAAAAAAAAAGTTCTAAAAATGGCTCAATATAAAAACAGTGGAGAAATATATCTAGACAGTACGACAGCTAATGGGAAAGGCTTCAGAATTCTTTTGTCTGAAACTTGGTATAGAGATGGGTGCAGCAATTTTAAAATGAGTTTGAAGGTCATTCCATGACCAAGGGCCAAAGTAAAACAGACTCCTCTTACCAGCGTCAGATCGCACAGGAGGCACCTTGAATCGCAACCAGGCGTTGGATCTTAGGTTGTACGAGTTCTGAATTAGAACACATTTAGAGCAAATATTTATGGGGTAGATGCCTAAAATAGCATTGTATATTAAAACATACCAGTGGTGCAGCCTGTGCATAGCTTATGAAGGCCAGCCGACTAAAGTGTACAGTGTACAGTGATGCGTCCTATAGGGCAACTTAGAAATGTATCTCAGTGCAGAATGATAGAGCGGATCAAGTTTAGCCAGGAAAGTGGGACACGCAAATCGGTAATCTGTATCGCCGTAATCAATTTGAGACAAAAATATATTATTTACTAGCTGTTTACAAGAAAAAGAGGAAAAGCAAGATTTTAATCTATATAAGAAACCCAGTGTAAACTTGAGTTTCTTTGTAAACACCGTGCAACTAGGTCAAGGAGGGTCCTAGCCGAGGCGGAAGGTCTCAGCGTGTTTGCCTTAACAGCCAGCTAAAAGATGGTCCTTGCAGTCTCAATCATAATAATGGGGTCTGGCTACAGCGTCAGCACTAGACCCCTGCCCCAGGCCTCACGTGATGACGTCTTTCACGTTCTGCTTTTAAATGTCCTGAGACGTGCCTTGCGGATGCTGCAGTCTTAATGTCTTAGTGGTTACAATATATCTGACTCCATATCAAATTTAAGATACAAATTTGTAGTTGCAATCTTTTGCGGTTATCATGCGTTTGCATACATATGATCGGATTTTAATTAGTCAATTTATTACTTAATTTGGAGCTCCGTTGTGCGTCGGACTCATAATAGGTTTATATCCTACTCCGCCGGACCAAAACCATCTGAACAACCCAATCCGGTGAAAGAACTCAGAGGCTGGCAGCCTATTAAGCCAGTAATTTAACATAGCCTCGCTATGACTAGGGATTACCGGGGCCCACCGCGAGCAACTACAAGGCATAACGGAAAGACATCGTTCAGAGGCCTTGCGTCTTTTAAGATTTCCACCTAAAGATATAAGTGAAATCTTGCTCGAAGCCAATATTAATAGCGTCATATACAGCATGGAAAATCCACCTTATGACGCAGATGCCAAGCGTGTTGATCAGACGCGCGATTACGGACTACGCTACTCAATTGGGATCCAGGAGTCCGAACGGGTAGGTATATGTTTGTTTAAAGTCAGAAACACACAACAAATGCGAATATCAATTTATTTCGCCAGGCAGGCACAAGCTTAAATCACAAGACCCAATTACACCGTTACAGAAAAGATAAAAAGAAGTCAATTCATACCTGGCGCAGCCCAAAACTACACATATTCTCAACGTATATGAGGGAAGGATGAATACAAGCTTCCCTGACTTCTCTGTTTCCCCCTCTTTTATGCCCAATCTCTAGACTGCGTCCTATGGCAGGGTCATAGGTCGTTTTGGGTCATTTGAGCCAAGAATTCCGGAGGGGCTTTGGGAGGAGACATGACCACAAGGAAAACTGAAGCATATTTTTCCCTTAAAGTTATTGAAGGAGGGTATGGCTCAAGTCCAATTCCTTAGAAATATTCCCTATGAGATTCCAGAAATTACATGGATTAAAATGATACCAAACACAACCTACTTGCGTTAGAGTTGGTCATGAAACATCCGACACAATACCGAATTACAAGAATAAACTGCATTAAGGCTATTATTCCACTCTTAACCTTCAGTATAGCAAAATACACATTATTCTGTGACATCGTGAGTGAGATTAGTGTTTTACTCAGGAAATTAAAAGTCTTTTAGAAATATTTCCCTAAACTGTAATGTATTGAAATTGTACGGGTGCAGTTATGTCAGAGTCCATTGGATGGCACTGTGGAGTTGTCCAGCATGAGTCTCGCTGGACAAAGGTTTGCGGACAGCAGTTTTTTGGTAGATTCCCAGGCATCTGCATTAACCATTACCCCTGTGGCAAAATGAGATTGGCGCCCAAGAGTCTGGTTGAGTCCATTCCCATGACCCTGGAGTCATCTGCTAAATGTTGGAGCACGTATTCCAACAAGGGTCAAACTGTTGGCGAAATGATGGGGCACGTATCTCAACAAGGGTCACTGTTGGAGTAATGATTATGGCGCTAGATAATCCAGCCAGATAATCCTCTCTGTCTTTTCCGCTTACACTTTGTCAACATGTAAATATGGTAATTAAAAGTTAAATTCTTGTCCAGCCATAATCCTAGATATTTGTATTTATCTACAAACTCAACCAGAGTTCCATCTAGGGTAATAAGAGAAGGGGAAGAAACTACAGACCTATGTGGTGCAAACAGCATAACTTTAGTTTTGCCACCATTCAAAAGAAGTTTAGAATCAATGAGTGCATGCTGCAGAGAGATAAAATCAGACTGAAGATGTGAGACAGCAGCCTCGAGAAAGGGAGCACTAGAATACAAAATGGTGTCGTCAGCATACATATGATGCAATGAATATTTAAAATGGTCACAAATATTATTTATGTATCGTAAAAAAAAGCGATGGTCCCAAAATGGAACCTTGTGGAACACCCTTATCTATCGTTACAGGGTCGGAAATAGTATCACCAAGCTTCACACATTGAGAGCGGTTGGATAAATAACTCTGAAACCAGCTAATCATACTATGGCCAAAACCGACCTTTGAAAGAATGTTAATTAATATGTGGTGATCAACTGTGTCAAATGCCTTGGTTAAATCCACGAATAATGCAACACAAAATAATTTATTATCAACAGCTGCTTTAATATCATTTAGGACTTTCAAGCTAGCCGTAACCGTACTGTGGATCTAAAGCCAGATTGCATGGGATTTAAGACATTATGCAAATCTAAAAATAATTTAATCTAGTCAGAAATTATAGACTCCAAGATCTTAGCTAAAACAGAAAGATTTGAAATTGGTCTATTATTATTTAAATCAGAAGGATCACCTCCCTTCAAAAGAGGAGAGACAAAGGCTGGTTTCCAAACTACAGGTAAAGTCTGAGTGGAAATGGAAAGATTAAAAATATCTGTAACTGGCTGAGCCACAATTGGTGCTGCAATTTTTTAAAAGTATGGATCAATGCCATCAGGCCCGGCGGCCTTTTTAGGATCTAAAGTTGATAGCGCATGCAAAACTTCAGAGGTCAAAAAGGGAGAAAAATTAAACGTTTACAAAGTGCCTGATTGCCCTGGAAGCTTAATATTATGCCTTGGATCATGACTAAGACCCTGTTCATCAAATAAATGCCCAGCCTTTTTAAAATGAGTATTAAAAGCATTAGACATCTCCTTATTATCTAAAATACAAGAATCACTAACCTTCAGCCTATGAGGAGGACCAGCAACTTTCTTATTTTGTAAGGTTTTGACTATCTTCCAAAATTTAAAATGGTCATTGCCAGTGTTGGAGGTTAAGCTGAGATAGTAGTTGGCTTTAGATTTTCTGATAAGGACCGTACATTTATTCCTAAGGGAACGAAAAAGGGTCCAGTCTTTAGATATACCTGACTTTCTGGCTAAAGACCATTGCTTATTACGAGCGTGAATGGAATCAGCCAGGTCCCCAGAAAACCAAGGATTTGACCTATTTTTAATCCTGATTTTTTAAAGAGGGGCATGTTTATTTATTTAGAAGTGATGCTGAAAAAAATTAACAGCATCATCAACAGAAGGAATTAAACGTATTAAATGCCACTTGACAGAAGCCAGGTCATGGCAGGAAAGCTTGCTCACAAAAATGTTTAAAGCTACGTCGAAGTATAATTGAAGCACTGATTACTAAAACCCCACAAGTCAAGTCAAGTCAAGTGTGACTTATGGGGTTTTAGTAATAGGTGCTTCAATTAAACCCTTGGATTTGGGCAATTTGGTGCTTCTAATACAAGCAATGGAGCAATGATCGCTAATATCATTAGCGAAGACACCAATAGCCACATACTTATGGGCTGCATTAGTAAGAATTAAATCAATAAGACTTTCACTGCCAGGTTTAGTAGCGTTATTACGAGTTGGGATGTTTATGAGCTGAGTTAAGTTCAAAGAGTCACAAACCTGCTTAAAGCTTGCAGATTTGTCACTCAGCCAATCCCAGTTTAAGTCACCTAGCAAGATCAACTCAGATGTAATTAAATTAGACAAGAGATCAGTTAAATTGGAGATACTATCTAATGGCAGATGGTGGCCTATAGCAGCCAACAACCGTTAGAGGGGCATTTGCTACAATGATCTGAGCAGCCAAGAACTCAAATTGTTTTGGTATTGAAACAGATTTGAGAACAGACCCATGAAATTTGTTAGAAATATAAATCGCAACTCCTCCACCTCTACCTTTGCGGTCAGTTCGAAATACATTGTACCCGTCAATGTGTATTACTTGATCAGTGATTGACGGTTTCAGCCAAGTTTCAGAAACTAAAACAATCTCAGGTTTAGTGGTAAAAAGTCAAGTTTTAAAAATATCAAGCTTCGGTACAAGGCTCCTTGCATTTATATGGAGAAAACCCAGGCCATGTCTATTACTAAACTCATGAGGAGTTGACAAATGACATAAATTATCTAAAAGAGGCTCTGGGCCAGGATTAGTATTAATATTACCAGAGACAAGCAACAGTAACAATATCACTAACCTTGAGAATACATTTTGGACACCCTTTCTAGAAAGATCTTTTTTAAACACAGAATTGTGCCCTATCTTAGAAATGAGAGACTCGATAATTAACAGCGCATAAGGGAAAGCACTTTTAGTACTACCGAAAGCTAGCGAATTATTAAGACAACCAGTAAAAGTCGTTTCGCTAGAGATAACACAATCGCAATAGTAAAAACAAAAGGAATGATATTGTGAAGGCAAGTCTGTGGAAGCACCGAAATGCGTCCTAACCATACAGCCAATGAATAAAACTAATAATAACACGGCTTTGGACATCGTTAATAAAAAGGACTGACACTGCGGCAAAGTTTTTCAAGACAGAATTAAAACCATTGGCCTACCACGCATTTAGGAGGCAAAACTGATACGAAACAACATGGCAATGTGGACGACTGCCAATGTCCCACAGCACCAAGCCGACGGTTCTACAAACTGGGAAGACAATGGCAGAAAACCACCATAAGCGGCCAAAAGGCCTAAAGGATCCCGGCAGGTCCGGCGGCAGTTGACGTCCGCGGCAGAGTTGCAGGTGTGGTTCCTGCTGCTGGGTTGGCTCACTCAAGGCATCGCATTTTGGAGCAGTAGTGACCCCCAAGCTGCAGGTTCAATTCCTGGTCATACCAGCTGGCAGAGCAGTGCATAATTTACTTCATGCTGCAGGGATGGGCTGTCAGGTTGAGAGATTAGAATAGTAGCTTTGCTGATTGCTCTAGCGCCTCCTGGTGGCCAGCTGGGCGCTAATCAGTAAGATTGTTAGCTAAATTTTAAACCAAGAGCTTGGTTTCAGACTGTTAAAGGATGTTGTCCTTTGCCCTCATGATAAGCAGAATATGGATACCTTGCCAGACTGCATCAATCCATGAGAGACACTTAATTTCAGCCATTAACTTTCTAAGATCTGGATGAACAAGTTTGGAAGTGGTCATTTAAAATCACAAACCACTCGTTGATGCAGCTCAAACTTTGTTTTGAAAGGGGGGAAAATGTAAAGAGCTACTTTGAAATGGTTTTTTATGGCTCATCTATAATATATTTGTGGTCGATGTCTGTCTGTCTGTGTGTCTGTCTGTGTGTATGTACATGTTTTTCTCCTACATTTCTCAACCGATTGTCACCGAATTTGGTGTGAATATCCACTTGGACACCAGGAAGGACTTGACGTCGCCCGATTTTTGAAAAACGGTCATGCACGCAAATAAAATGGCAATATCACTCCAGGTAGTGGGTAGCAGCTAGTGCTATATATTGTAAAGCTAAAACCCATCCCTATGCTGTGACATTTTAAATAACACTTTAAAAAACAAAATTTAATGCCAATTATGTTATAGATATTGACCTGATATGAACAGCTGTTGTCTGCAAGAGAAAATAAATTGCTCCATGTCTTACCAAATACTTGGCTAAGGATAACAAAGGTATCCCATGATGCCACTGGAAGTCTCCGCAGCAGAAGTTAGAGTTACAATGCTCAAATGGAAAGAGCATGCCTTCAAGAAAAGAGTTGACACATAAATTTCACGAATTTGCATAGAAACTAAATGTAATGAAACTATGTAAATTTAGCAAAACTTGGTAACTTTCAAACATTACTATCGACATACACTTTATGTTTCACAACAGTCTTCTTCATGGGAAATTAATACATTTATCATTGAAATGCTACCGCACCTCCAGGACGTTTTTACAGCTCAGAATTGCTCAACTAAAGTAACCACGAGGGAATTCCTGAGTTACAGCGCCCTCCATAATTATTGGCACCTCTGGTTAAGATGTGTTCTTTAGCTTCTAATAAACTCAGTTTTTTTCTAAATAATATAGGACCACGATGAAAAAAGGAGGAAAATCCAACCTTTAATTCAAGTGCATTTATTCAGTGGGAAAAAAATCCCACATTAAGAAATAATTCTTTTACATCAAATCATGTGTGCCACAATTATTAGCACCCCTGATGTTAATACTTTGTACAACCCCATTTTGCCAACAAAATAGCACCTAATCTTCTCCTATAATGTTTCACAAGATGGGAGAATACAAAAAGAGGGATCTTCGACCATTCCTCTTTGCGCAATCTCTCTAAATAATCCAGCGACCTGGGTACTCTCCTCTGCACTCTCCTCTTCAGCTCACTCCAGAGGTTTTCACTGGGGTTGAGGTCTGGGGACTGAGATGGCCATCAGAGGAGCTTGATTTTGTGTCTGGTGAACCATTTCTGTGTAGATTTGGCCACATGTTTAGGGTCATTATCTTGCTGAAAGACCCAGTGACCACCCATCTTCAGCTTTTGGGCAGAGGCCACCAGATTTTGATTTAAAATGTCCTGGTATTTCAAAGCATTCATGATGCCATGCACCCTAACAAGGTTCCCAGGGCCTCTGGAAGAGAAACAGGCCCACTGCATCACCGATCCTCCCCTATACTTCACAGTGGGCATGAGGTGCTTTTCTGCATACTCATCTTTTGTGTTCCACCGGATCCACTTAGAGCTTTTTGGCAAGAAACACTCTATCTTGGTCTCATCTGACCAAAGCACACGGCCCCAGTTGAAGTCTCAGTACTACTTAGCGAACTCCAGATGTTTGCTTTTATGATTGTGAGTGAGAAAAGGTTTTTTCCGTGCATGCCTCCCAAACAGCTTGTTAGCATGTAGATAGCACCTGATGATTGTTTTTGAGACTTTGTGATCCCAAGATGCTACCATTTGTTGCAATTCTTTAACAGTGAGCTTTGGAGAACTTTTCATTTCTCTTACCATCCTCCTCACTGTGCATGGTGGCAAAATAACCTTGCGTCCTCGTCCAGGCTTGTTTACCACTGTTCCAGTTGTTTTAAACTTCTTAATGATTAATCTGACAGTAGATATGGGCAGGTGCAGGTGAGTGGCTATTTTCTTGTAGCCATTGCCTGACTTGTGAAAGTTGACACACATCTGCTTTACTTGAATGGTGTGTTTCTTTGTTTTTCCCATGTTGAAGAGTGGATAAGAGAAATGGCCTCTGTGTGACATCATATTTATACCCCAGGGAAATGGGAAGTGATGAATTACTAATTTAATGTTCCTAGATACTCTGATCAACTTTGTAAACTACTGTAGAATTGACAGGAATACTTCAATTACATTTATTTCTTAGGAATTGTTAGGGGTGCCAGTAATTGTGGAACAGGTGATTTTATGAAAAATAATTATTTCTTAGTCAGGGATTTTTTTTCCCTTAAAATTCACTTGAGTTGAAGGTTACATTTTTCTACAATTTTCAGTGTGAGAGTATGCTTCTGCAATAAAAACTGACTTTATTTTAAGGCTTTGAACATATCTTAACCAGGGGTGCCAATAATTTTTGAGGGCGCTGTAAATAAAACCAGGCTGCATGTGACTGTAGTGCAGTTGTCACAAACAGGAATCTGGTGGTAGGAGTTTTCTTCATCGTTCTAATGCTCTTCATGCTAATACAAGCAGTATAGTCTGTCAGGGACTGCATGCGAGAAAGGTTGACCGCTATGCTCATAACATTTTCAGACAAGTTCATCACTGAGATGTCTAAGCACTGAACAGTACTATTTCGCAGTTCCACTTGAGGAGAGAAGCCATCAATGTTATATCAAGCAGTCAGCAGTGCCTCTTTGATACAAGTCATGTACTTCAAAAACATGGCAGATTTAGTGTAAGGATTATGCGGCAGACAAAAGGATGTAAGGTTTCTGAACCATGAATACTGTGTCTAAATGTAGAATTGAATGGTTTGTTCCATTCAGCATTTACAAATTTTGACAGGAGCAAATAATTCTCTTTGGCTTAGTTATATCTGCCTGCTTAAGGCTCTGTGGGTGGGTGTTTTAAGTGTTATTTGCTGATGAGTGCAATTAAGACCTATGCTGCTTTGTTGACATGGCACTTTACGTTACAATACAGAAGACTGGACTGCTACCTAAATTTTAATGAATTTCTGGGTTGGTTTGGTTTTGCAGTAAGGTATCCATGTTAGAGATTGGTCAAGATTTTCACTAATTGGAGTGAAATTGAGGATCCTCCGCATGCCCGCATGGAACATCGGCACAAGTGTGGCCATTTTCCCCTGTCCTGAATCAGCCTTTGAGGTTTTTAAGTTACATATTTGAATCGAAAGCTCTTTCCCTGTTCTCATAGGTTTCAATTGGGCCCTCCATTGTCTTCCCACTGATTCAATCCAAGCTACAGTTTATTGCCTCACTGAAGACTCTAAATATCCTGCAGGTATGATTGTGTGGTTGAGGTTTATGTGGGTCTGGCAATGAAGTCCTTTTCTGGATACACTCATGCTTCTTCTCCCCTGCTTGCTGAGGTATTGTTGCAACCATTGGAAATGGATGGATGAATAGAAAATCATGAAATTATGGATCAGTCAGGTAATTCTTCAGAGGAATAGCTGCAATGTATTGCCATGATACTCTGAGAGACTTTTGCTTAATATGAGAGCCATAGCATAGAGGAATAATGAGCTTGTTCAATGAAGAAATCTTACAGCCAAAAGGGAAATCTATTTAAGTACAGTTTGTAATGGTGCTCATCGCACCAATTGCCTGGGCATATTCCAAGTGATTGCTGATTACTGTAAGCAATGGCAGAGTCATTGTGTTACATGATTAATATTATAAACAGAAATCGAGCCTTTTATTATGCCAATCTACACATAATCACCGAATGGGTGGGAAAGGTGCTGTGGAATGATGGATTAGAACAAGCCACCAGTACAGCTTAATATGAAACAGAATTCACCACTGCCAGCAATTCTGTGGGAGAAATGTGGCACTGTTGATAAACCCTTCTCTCGGAGGAAAATTTAAACTCAGACACTCTCCTAGAATCAGGCATTGATTCATAACTGTGACCAGGAACTGTGACAGGTAGTGATGCGCGGGTCGAGGTTTTTTTTAACACCCGCACCAACCCGACCCAACGTGACAGCAAACCCGCCCCGCCCGCCACGATACAACTCGCACGGATTTTCAACCCGAACCCAAAACCGACCCGACAAAAAAGGAGGCAAGAGAAAAAGAATACGGTGGGTCTGTGTGACATGATTTGCAATGGAAAAAAACGATTCCTCTGTTACGCTATGGATTTGAATGGAGCATAACATACCAGTGGCTTTTGGCTGTAATTCTTAATACAAAGTTTAGGCGCTGTCTATTAGTTGAACCTACCGTGATTTCTGATCTTAATTGCAACCAAACGAAATGCCATCAGGCAAAATATTGCAAACAGGCTGTTTTATTGGAACAAAATTAACATGACAGTGACGCACTGGCGCTATCGCCTACTCTCCCATACAGTGTTGCGATGTCCTCTCTACGAAGAAATTCTTTTATCCTCATATATTTATTTCAAGATTGTTTTGGGGGGGCTTTAGGCGATTTTTTTTCAACACAGCTTATAATGTCGGACTAGGCGTATTTTTTCCCAAACTAGGCAAAAACAAAATCGCGTCAACAGTGCCAGGGTTTAAGCGATTACGGCGCGCTTCCAAGACACGGCCAGCCGAACTGAAGGTTCACTCGCTTGTTGCGCTTGTTGTTGGGACGCAGAGAACTGCTTTGGCCACCATGGAGTTTTACACGATTATTCCTTGTCTCATGGTATGGTAATTAATGAGAGCAAGGCTAAGTTTATGACCATAAAAGCTTCAGTAATAAGTTACCTATTCGTTTGGGTGATATGTGTAGCCGATAGAATGGTGTTATAGAAATGTACATCCAAGAAGTGTCTTTACTGCCGACAGCACACGCTCTGCTGTTAGAGAACGTAGCTGATAAACGGAAGCACCTCAGCAAGTTGATTTTATTTTTGAATACGAATCGTCATATGCCTTTCATTGTGAAGTGGCGAAAAAATGTTTTGTCTATGTGTTGTGTGGACCCACTGGTCAATAAAATTACTACTATTTTGGTGCTGACTGCAGAACGATTTATAAGATGAGCCATCATTCAACCTTTAGATCCTCAGTCTAACCGTGGAGGATTAAGCTGCGCACCAGTGAGTTCGTGCACATCGAGAGTAGAGAGTAGGAAGAGGGAGAGGAACACTTGGCATTCTATTCTGCTTAAGGTAGCGTTACATCGTTTGACAAGAGCATATTATCTAGGCCAGAGGTGGGCAGCGAGGGCCGTATCTGTCACTGGTTTTCACACTACCGTCTGGTCTTTAATTAGTTGATTGTCTCAATTAGCCAAACCATTTATGAAATCTGACGTTTCATGCGCATTTCTTTAAATTATCATGAAACTACAAAGACTAGTCTTGTATCCCTTCATAAAACATTTTCCTTTGATCGAATCATTGCGAAAATCTATATTTGTGCATGCAATAAATTAACTCAATTATTCAGGGTAATTCGTGATTGCCCACCCCTGATCTAGGCTGTATGTCTAGAGCCCTCAAGTAGCCGATAGCCTATTATACTTTTTATTCGCAATTTCGTGGGAATTAGATATCGTCATTGTATGGCCCAACCCGCCCGCACCCGCTAAATGTTATTAAAATATTGACCCGACCCGCGGGACCCACGGGTTTCGGGCCGACTCGCGCATCACTAGTGACAAGGGTGCAGGAGGAACGGGGTACATTGAGGGTATGTCCCACGCTGTTTTAAGGAGCCGGTGATTCGTTATCTCTGCTAAACTGTGCTGTGCATCTCAGCCTCAAATTTTACCCTTAGTTTTAACCAAAGCTGTAGTTAGTTCAGACAAGTGTGTTATTGTCATCTAGGCAATATGGACAGTCATCCTCATTAACAGTCATCCATAGAGCATTGCATTCCTGAAACAAGTGTCAAAAAGAAATGTCTACAACAGCCATTCAGGTTACGCTTACAATTTATTTACTCTGAAGCACAGTTAATTCCCAGATTGAAGCTAAATCTAAATACCATAAATATATACTGCTCAAAAAAATAAAGGGAGCACTTAAACAACACAATATAACTCCAAGAGTTCCCTTTATTTTTTTGAGCAGTATATATCTATGGCATTCAGGCAATGTTGCCTCTTACTTAAATATGGCTGGCTATGAGGTTCCCTCAGTGCTGCTTATCAACAGTACTGAAAGATAATGCACACAATCTTTCAGTTTCTTGACATGGCCCTGTCTCGTTCACTCGCTTCGCTCTGCGCTCCCATCCTCCTTGCATGTTCTTTTTTCCTCAGTATTGAAGTTGAGAGACCCTACATTTACTCTTTGCACATTGCAATGCAATGACTTTCAGATCACGAGCCAATGTTATTTGCAATAGAACATGGATAACACTTCAAATGTTGAAACTGAGACATTTTACATTTTTATCCGCAAAATGGATAACGGGTGTCAAAAAAGTTGGGACACAGGCAAAAAAAGGGCTGAAAAGGCTATTAATATATCAGCTGAAATCAGCTGAAAGAACATTTAGCAAGTAATTAAGTTAACTGGCATCAGGTGTGTAACATGACTGGTTATAAAAGGGATGTCTTAGAGAGGCTGAGTCTCTCAAGAGTAAAGATGGCCAGAGGTTCTCCAACCTGTGAAGGCTTATGTACTTTTGTAAAAAAAATTGTGGAATACTTTTAAAACAATGTTCCTCAACGTCAAATTCCAAATGCTTTGAAGGTCTCATTATCGACAGTGCATAACATCATCAAAAGATTCAGAGAAACTGGAAGAATCTCTGCGTAAGGGACAAGGCCGAAGACCTTCACTGGTTGCCCGTGATCTTCAGGCCCTGAGACACCACTGCATCACTCATCGGCAAGATTCTGTCATTGAAAGTACTAAATGGGCCCAGGAATACTTATAGAACCCACTGTCTGTAAACACAGTCCACTGTGCCATCCACAGATGCTACCTAAAACTCTATCATGCAAGAGGGAAGCCATTGTTGAGCATGATCCAGAAGCGCTGCCGTGTTCTGTGGGCCAAGTCTCATTTAAAATGGACTGTAGCAAAGTGGCAAAGTGTCCTGTGGTCAGACAAGTCCAAGTTTGACATCCTTGTTGGAAATCATGGGCGCTGTGTCCTCCGGGCTTGAGGAAAAAGACCTCCCCTCCTGTTATCAGCATTCAGTTCAAAAGCCAGCATCTCTGGTGGTATGGGGATGCATTAGTGCATATAGTGTGGGACAGCTGCATGTTTTAAAAAGCACCATGAATGCTGAAAGGAAAATAAAGGTTCAAGAGCAACATATGCTCCCCTCCAGATGACATCTATTCCAGGGACGGCCTTGTGTATTTCAGCAGGAAATTGCAAAACCACATACTGCAGCTATTACAATAGCATGGCTTCGTAGTAGAAGAGTCCATGTGCTGAACTGGCCTGCCTGCAGTCCTGATCTTTCACCGATTGAGAACATTTGGGGCAGAATTAAATGAAAAGTCTGTCAAAGGAGACCCAAAACTCTCCAGCACCTGGAAGCCTGTATTAAGGGAGTGGGATCAAATTCCAGTAGCTAAACTCAAGAAACTTGTCTCCTCAATGACCAGACAGCTCCACTCTGTGTAAAAAAGAACAGGGGATGCTACACCATGGTAAACAAGCCCCTGTCCCAACTTTTTTGAGACATGTAGCAGCCATCAAATTTGAAATGAGCTCATTTTGCAGATAAAATTGTAAAATTTCCCAATTTCAACACTTACTGTTTTATATTTGTTCGATTGTGAATAAAATACTAGCTGATGTGATTTGAAAGTCTTTGCATTTTGATTTTATTTACACTTAACACATTGTCCCAACTATTTCGGAATTGGGGTTGTACAACAGTGCCATCGAAACCTAATGATTACCTATTCACAAGGATTCTTTGTAACAAGGCAACAACTCAAGACTTTGGGCTCTATTTTAAACGATCTAAGCACTTGGTCTGAAACGTGTGGCGCAAGTGCATTTAGGGCGTGTCCAAATCCATCTTTGCGAGTCAAACAGCGGATTATCTGGGCACGTACTAAGGTGCTTAGTGCAATAGGGTTGAATTTAATCTTTTACTTATTCGCAGGCATATTTTGGGCTGACCATGGAATCAAGGGCATAGGTTTAATGTGAGAATTGGTTAGGACCCGTATGTGCTGTGAGCACGCATAGCGCACGAGCTGGAAAAATTTGGGATGCATGCCTTTTCTGTATACAGAGATTATCCGAATAAGTGTTTCTCTGTTTTTTTTAAATTATGCTATGCAAAATGCCCCCAAAATTTTCATACAAAGATGCCACATACATAAACTTGCAACAACCTTAACGGACAGCTGCAAACCATCTCAGCGCACTCATGAAACTCGCTCAGATCTAGTAACCCTGGACATTGATACCAAGTGAGTTTATATATAACTACGTTGGCAAGCCAGCTCGCAATCCTCCCTATTAAGCATCTTAATATGCGGTAACGCAATTGCAGCCGCGATAAACACCTCAAAATGGACCACCGACTATGAATTGGACAAGCCGCAAACTAAGCGTTAATCGGACTGGATTATGTTAGATTTACGATTACGTGTTTCTTTCATTTACCCCGCTGAGCCAAAGTTGGTTTCCAGACAGCACGCATACGTCTCGCCGACATCGGCACGATGATTACATTGGTATTTGGTAAAAAATGCCCTCCAGATGATGTTTGGACGATGAATCAAAGATGCACAGCGAGGCCTCTCTACAGCTTCTATGACCTTTATTCAGGGCGAATCATTCAATTAGTATAAATATCTCTCTATCCATTGTCGAAATTGTCATATGTTTACTTAAAATGTTATAGGAATATGGCAATATCACTATAAAAGATTCCTTTTGGGTTTATCAAGGGAGCGAACATGAATGTACTTTATCCCCTTGGGCTCTCCGTAGGTCTGACAATGTATTCCTGCTCTCGCATGAGTGGTAAAAAGGAGGAGAGTATTATTTGATGAAAAATAAAGTGGAGTCTGAAGTTTTTACTTCCGAGTTGGTGTCCGAGTTTATTCAATATAAAATAAGTGCCATCGCTCGGTTAAATTGGTGGCAGCGGTGGGATCTGGACAGTTCTTCGAGTTTTGGTCCATTTACAATAGTCGTTTTTTTTGTATGGAGTGAATGGTAGAATTATTCGAAGTTAGCAATCTGGTTCCTAGCTTGAGCGATAGTGCCAATTCATTACAAAGTGGAAAGACATTGAAATTCAACATGTGGTGTAAAGAAGAGGAGGATTCCTCGATCTTCAATGTTCGACGGGAGAAGGATTATCAGACAGCTAAAGTGAGGATTGACTTGCCACCTTCATTTTCTGGGGAAGACAACAAGCAGAGTTTTCTGGGCTGGGCGCGTCAATTTGAAGTGGCCCTCCGCGCTCATGTGGAGATGGCGACAGATCGTACCAATATGAACTGGTAAGAATTTTACCAAGGCGGTTGAGCTAAGCCACGTTCCTATTGTGGGATAGCCTACTCACTACTGTTCAAGCTGATTACAGAGCTGTGAAAGAGAGACTTAAAGAGGCTTTGGGTCACAAGCAGTTTTTAGACCGTTTCAGAGCCAATCTTTCCACCCACCCCCGCGCTCCACATGAGAGCCTGGTAGTGTATGCTGCTGAAATCAGCCAGCTTGTTTCTGAGGCTTTTCCTTAGTATGGGAGAAATGCTAGGGAAGAGGAAAAAAATCTGGCGCTTCCTAGCTGGACTTGACCCTGAGTTGAGGCTGAAGTGTCGTGAGCAGGGTGCAACGGTCATGGATAAGGTATTGATAGTAGCTGAACGGTGCAAGAACGCCAGAGAAGCAGTCAAACCGGACTATTAGTCTAAAAGTGTTGCTCTTGCTGGCTGCGCCGGCAGCGTGGGAGGACACATAGCCTCTGTTCACTCTGTGCCTGATTATGGCAGCCTACACAAGGCGTTACATGGCCTGACAGAAGAGCTGAGAGATATGAGAGTTGAAATGAAAATGATGGGGGAGGAGAATCGGCGTTTGCGGGCGAGGAGCGATGCCGGTGGATGGCGTGGCCCTTTTTCACCAGGGAGGGGCCCATGTTATTGCAACTGTGGAGGCTATGGATGCCAGTCTCAGGCGTCCCTTGACCTGCAGCCTGGCTGTTCACTGGACAGGCGATGGGACCGGTGACCTTTCATGGTGTCCCGCGGTATGAGTCGTGGTCCTGCCTGGTCGCCCAGGAGACACAGCTCCAGACCAGGCTCGCACACACACTATCACGAGGAGATACCTTGGAGACGGGGTCTGCTTTTCATCTCCCCACTCAACAACCACCAACTCAGCTGCCAGGGAAACGGGGTGAAGCTGAAAATACGGGCCAAATGCCAGCTGCGCTCTCTGTGGGCTCACTGACCAATACCCACTGCAGTGACCCTGTAATGAAAAACAGTAAATAGCACTGAATGCAAGATGCCAATATCTCATGTTAAAGGTGTGATTGAAGACACAGTAGTCCCTGTGCTGCTAGATTCAGGATCAAGTGTGTCTCTCATTTGTGCTGAGTTCCGTATGTCTGTCCCCGCGCTTCGTAACCGCCCCCTTAAGAAAGACTATGTAAGTGTTCGTACTGTGAATGACCAATGTTGGACACTTTAGGCACATTATCTGCTCTTTTATGTTTGGGCACGGAATCATGGCAGCACACTTTCCATGTGATAAGGGAAACTACACAGGCAGTGCTTCTAGGCTGGGAGTTCATGCTGAAAAAACATGCCCTTTTGGATATTGCTGATGCCAGATTACAACTCTGGAGTGCTACCATCCCTCTACTCAAGGGGAAAGACCTAACCCCTTTGTGCTGTAACGTAGCCATAGTCAACACTATGACTTTCCCCTCTCTTAGTGAGGTTATTGTCCCTGTTAATGTTCATGCACCTAGCTCACCTGGGGTCTATTTGTATGACTTAGTTGAATTTTTAGAGCCCAGTATCCCTGATAGTTCAAACTTGTTAGTTGCTCATTCTATTACATCAGTGAAAAATGGAGTTACATGTGCCCGGGTTCTAAACCCCAACAAAACTGATGTTGTTTTACAGCAGGGCACTCATTTAGGAGAATTTTACTCTGTTAGTGAAGCAGACATAAACTCACTACCGTACAATGTTGCCACAGTGGCTGCTGACACCTGCCCTCCGCCTTCCGATGTAGTGCCCCCTTTGTCTAATGAGGATTCCCCTACCTCCCCATCTCAGAAACCTGCACTGTCTGAATTGCTTCTACAGTACAAGGACGTTTTCTCTTATGATGATAATAATACAGGCCGGTGCACTGTAGTAAAACACCGTATCCACACAGGGAACCATCCTCCAATTAAATGACGTGCATACTGACCGTACCACTTCTGAAAAAACGACTGAGATTGAGAAACAGGTGGCAGGCCTGTTTGCGAATGGCGTTATTGAAGAGAGCTGCAGCCCCTGGAGCAGTCCAGTTGTTTTGGTTAAAAAGAAATCTGGCAAATGGAGATTTTGCGTTGACTTTTGGCGCCTGAACAGTGTGACTGTGAAAGACTGCCATCCTCTGACACGCATAGATGACACACTGGATGGATTGGCTGGTGCTGTGTGGCTCAGCACATTAGACTTTTCTAATGGATTCTGGCAGATCGAAGTCGCAGAGGAGGATCGTGAGAAAACGGCATTTACCACTTGACGGGGCCTCTACCAGTGGCGTTCAATGCCTATGGGCTTGTCAAAGTTACATGCCAGTATCAGAGGATGATGGAACTAGTCCTTAGGGGCCTGCCCTGGAATTTTTTCATGGTGAACCTCGATGATGTCTTACTGTATAGTAGCTCATTTGAATATCACCTTTCCAGCCTGGGGGAAATGTTCTCCAGGATCAAGCCTGCTGGACTTACGTTGAATCCATCAAAGTGCCACCTTGCCCGAAATCATGTAGTGTTTTTGGGCCACGTTGTCTTGCAGCATGGTCGTCAGCCTGATTCAAGGAACACAGAGAAGGTCAGGAAATGGCCCACTCCTCAGTCTGCATCAGAGGTCAGAGCATTAGTTGGTCTGTGCTCATATTACAGGCGTTTTGTTTGCAATTTTGCCAAGTATGCTGCCCCTCTGAACCATCTGATGGGGAAAAAATGCAGCTTTTAAATGGACTGTGGACTATGAAGACTCATTTAACTTTCAAAAAAGTGTTCTGTCTTCTGCCCCCATTGTTGCCCTACCAGATGTCGGGGTGCCCTTCAAAGTGTTCACCACTGCCTCTAAGGAGGCTGTTGGCACTGCCTTAGCTCAAGTAAAGGAGGCGGTGGAGCATGTAATGGCTTACGCCAGCCAGACACTCAATCAAACGCAACGCCGCTGGTCCACGTTTGACCGTGAGCTGTGGGCAGTCGTATGGGCTGTCCGCGAGTTCCGGCATTACATTGGACTGGCACCTTTCACCATTGTTACAGACCACCGCCCTCTGCTGGGCCTCCGTCGCATGGCTCATGGTGATTACCCAACAGGCAGGTGGTAGATGGATTTTGGCGCTGGACCTTCTCAACTGGGACATTGTGTATAAAGATGGACAATGTCACATGAATGCAGATGCACTCTCCCGGCGGCCGGAGTGGGACTGTCTGGTCGATAGTGAGGCATGCCCCTCTGATACTTTCACGGTGGTCAATGCTGTACTCCCAAACAGTGTCACACCTCTCCCTTAGCAGCCTGATACAGCGGAGACACTCGCTGGAGCGTGGCCAGGACCTGTTGAAATGCTGCTGTTCACTCTGGAACATGATATGGCAGATATTAAAGCACAACAGGAGGTAGATGCAGACATTCAAGTCGTCCGTGGATGGCTTGAAACATCCTCTCATAATTTAAGGAAGCTGTGGGCAGAGTTTGATCGTCTGACAATACAAGCTGGGTTGTTGTGGCGGTCTGTTATCTCCCTCCTCACTGGTGACAGACTCAATCAAATTGTAGTTCCCTCTACTCTCGTGTTTCATAGTTAACAAAATCTTTGAAATGACTTATGCGACATTTCTATGCCAAATTCAACTCTAAATCTGATCAATTAATGAGCAATTGACAGCCATAAATTATCACTCAGACCCTAATTGTAATTAACTGTAAGTTATTAATGAATGTTAATGTTATGAAGAAGAACACCATTTCAATATTAATCAACATTATTATGAACATAAAATTAACTGTGCAGGCTGGTTGCAACTTGACCTTCGCTGCGACTGCACAGGAGGATGAAATGCCTGTGATCTGTTACTGTCTGACTGAACAGCCTCATGGAAGGGACATTTTACAGTTCTACATATTTTAATCTAACGAAATCCATTAAAACAAGTAATTTGGTGTTTTCAAAATCATTACATTGAAAACAGCTGAAACAGGTTCCTGATTTCGTTCGCATTCACAGGCTGCTGCTGAGCGCAGCAGACGGCTCGCACCGCGCGCACTGCGATGCTCAACATCGTAGGCTTAATAAAGATTTTCACTGAAAATCAAAGAGCAAAACTCCAAAAATAAAAAGCCCTCACTTGGTCTAGGGCTTTGTATGCATTCTCTGGAGATTTTGGCGTCTTTCTTCAGTGAGGGGCACTTTTTGCCACAGCCAACTGCTGATGGTAAATCCATCACATGTAATATTTCACCCCGATAGGTTTTGGATAAAGTATAAATCCAGTGATCCTGAAGCTCCGAGCTTCACCTGGAATTTTATCTGAGATTCTAAAAATTGCAGCAAACATAAGTCCAGCGGATTTTATCCATCCAGCTCAGCCACAGTTTGCATCTTCATTGTTTAATATTTTGAAGTATTTCCACACAAAGCTGGTGGCAGACAGCGTGTTATGTGTCTCATTCAGATGGTAGAGACAAAGTTTATTGTATTATGTGTATTCATAATCAGACATGCTTCAATTCATGACTATTTTTGATCGTTTATCAATTAATAAAAACATCTGGTGTACTCAGCCAGTAGCAAATAGGAGCCAGCAAACACACACACACACACACACACACACACACACACACACACACACACACACACACACACTCACTCACACACACACACACACACTCACACTCACACACACAAGCATTTACACACACACACACACGAACACACACACAGCCTGGACGTGATCGCACATAGTTGGCTGCCGAACTCCAGACTGCTCTGGATGAGAGACGGAGGCAGAGTGGAGCTTTTGGGCAAATATACATTGCGAGTCACGATTCTGTTCGGATTCGACTTTGTAAACGCACAGACGTCTGTGGGGGGGGGGGGGGGGACTATAAACTGGAGGGTCATGACAGAAACAACTGGAGTCTCTTGCGTTTTCTAGAAACGGTGCGCTAAACTCAAACACACCCTGAGGCGGACTTTAGCTTTACTTTCATACCCATAACCAGTACCAGTAAATAAAGGCACAAACCCAGCGCTTCCCTTCGTTAGCTGCCAGTTAACCGCAAGCTCCGCAGCTGTACAAACACCGAAGCCCTCCGGCTACTAACAGCTACTGCTTACTAACGTTACGTGACTCTTTCCTGAATTCAACACTAATTGAGTTGTCCAGTTGGGGATTGTTCATGTGCTGAAAAGACTTATTGCTCCCTAGCAACAGCGTTTGCTAATCGAGTCTTTGACTTAACAATTACTAAGCTAGCTAGCTAGCAAGCTTGTTAGGAGTCGGCATCTGGCGTCTTCACCTGTGCCAGCACACCCGGTCGGGGCTTAGCAACTAGCAACTTAAGTATTAAATGTCATATTCACAAAAGAACTATTTTTATGTAGATTTGCTTATAGTGGGTTTACCTGAAGACCAGTTGGGACCGACAAGGGGGGGCGTTCTCAGTCTCCAACGCTGGCTCTCAGTTCCGTTGGCGCCAATTGGATGACATGCAATGGGCCGATTCATAGCCGACCTATCTCCGACTTCAAAATAGAGCACGTAAACCTGCCCTCTGGCAAACCATGTCCCTGCTATGGGCCGAAGCTTCTCGGTCGCATTTACAGACGTTAGGAGTAGAATGCTGATGCACAATCTGAGGCCGACGTCGGTGAGACGTATTTGTGCTGTCTGGGTTGGGACATTTTGACTTAGATAAAGGTTATGTTTGCTGAACATCGTGAGACTAACTTTAATACTTTCCCTATAATTCCATAGAACAAGTCAAAATTATGACATCACCTGAAGCCCTGATACACCTGTATCCTCAACAGCTTGCTCTGTTTCTCTAGCTTGCTGCTGTGGTTCCTGCATATAAAATAATGAAATGATAATGGCTCTGTCGGGGGATTTCTCCACTGAAATTACCTCATAATTTGACATATCCACCTGGCTTATATTTACTACTGCTAGCAACCCGAACCAACATGTGACAGAAACCATGTTTAATTTGATAGTTTCAACTACCAAACATGTTTAATTAACATTCGTTGACATTATTTTCTGGTAAAAACTAACTTAAGGTGGCTAGCAAGTTTTTACTTTAAGTAACTATCTGTTTCTGACTAGTTAGATCACTTATTCAACCAACATTACTCTTGGCATACACTTTGGCGAAATTTTAGTAGCATGTCTTAACATAGAGCAACTTTTTTTTTCCTCACTCTCTCAGGCAATGAAATTTTCACAAAAGTGATATGTAGGCCTGCCTTAGGTAATATTAATGTATGTCATGAGTTGGGCCATGGAAAAAGTGCAATAGTTATGCGATGAAGAAAAATCTGGAACAAATGCCAAATTTGTTAAAATACAAATTATCAAATTATTTTATTTGTATAAAATACAAATAAAATACAAATAAAATATTTGCCAAATACAGTTCTCTTCTACGGGTAAGCCATTGCAAACACATGTAATCAAAGCTGGCAATCCAGTTGCGCGTCTCAAGCCCCGCTTTGGACAAAAGTGAATGTTCATGACCTGAATAGCGTGGTCACTTTACTCTTGACATTTAGCCTGCAGATAGCCCCACCCTTTCAGCCAATCAAATGCTAGAATGCATAAATAGATTGTCTTGGAGATGTAGCCTCCACAGTTGGGCCTTATATGGCTTGTCTGGAAAGATGTTAAGAACGAGTTCACTGAAATATTGGTAGGGACAATCTGGCTTCCCAAAATATTGGTAGGGGCATGTCCCAACCTTCCATATACAAACCTACGCCCTTGCATGGAATAAGCCAATCAGAGTGTCGTCTCCCATTCCCTTTAAAAGCTATGGGGACTTGTACCCTGGTGGATAGCTATTACAAGGGCGGACTTTACTGCCCTTATAATAAAAACAACTCTTTACTGCTTCAGAATGAGGGCTACTCATGCCTGAAGTGAAAGTGCATGAGCTAACCATTGTATGGCAAACCGAGTATGGAAACCTGATCACAGCGATCTTCAAAAATGTAATCAAAAATACTTTTGAAATATTGCTCAAAATTATTTTAATCATATCCAGGAGTTAAAAATCATATTGGTGAATCCCCAGGGCCGCAGTTGAACTTTATATTATGTAATGTGGAAAACAGCCACTAGATGGCAGTATTGACTTTTTTTTTGTTTAGCCCAGTCTGGAGCTAGGTTTGGGCATGTCCTGGGCATGTCTGAGAGGGGAAGTCCCAGAGAATCAAAAAAAGTCTGGAAGGTGGGAGGGGGCTGCAAAAGAGTATATTAGGAGAAAAATTGAGGGAGTAAAGTTTTAGGAGAAATTGCAAGGAGAAGGATACATTTGATCAGACCTGTCACTCTTCTTAAGACCTGTGAAGTTTTTTTGTGGATTTTTGCCTGTGTTCGAGCATTTTCTTGTCCCAGGACATCACCAAGCAACCCCATCTCAAGGGACTGTAAATATTTTTTTCATGTATATGTCAATCTTGGTTGATAGTATAAATTGTAGGTTAGTTGTCAGTCTTTGTTTAATTAAATCTGTTTAAGTTTTAAAATTTTGTCTGTCATCCCTTGCTGTCTTATATGTCATAACAAATTGGGGCCATAACAATTACTTTACAACTTGGGCATAAAACAAGCAAATGGAAAAAAAGGTTATACTTCAGGGTCACCAGTAAAAATGAATTAATAAATAATTACTCGCTGGCGGGGAACAACTAAGAGACATTAAAATGTATGAGAAAAATAGCAAGAAAGAAACAAAACTTATGTTTTATTTCATCACTTATACCATAACCCCTTGAATAATATCAAACAGAAGAGAAGAGCTGTTAGATCGCATATGGAGAGAAACCGTGTCTTCAGTTGCCAATTACGATAATTGGAAAATGCATCAATAAAGGAAAATGATTGAGAACTAGCCAGGACTAATTGCTGTCATAAAGGGACGTGTTTTGGCACACCCACTGGCTATGCCACTGCTTTATAACAGTGTCTATTCCACAAAAAAACTGTCCCACAAAAAGTACAAGTGCAAAATAGAATTTTTGGAAATATTTTGATATTTACCTCTCCCAGGCGAGTTCAACAGTAAGCATGTGCACTGGGAAGAAATGCAGTGCTCTCATCAGGTGATCTCTCAAAGCCAATGAAGGCTGAGGTCACTTGAGGACTTTAAAGGAGGCATTCTGACAAAACCCATTTTGCCCCGATAACCCATTTTGTCCCAGGTTACCCAACAGATTTCGCCAGTCTTAAAGAGTTGAGGCTTTATCCAGTATACTTTGTGTATACCAATGTGCATAACCTGACACGTTAAGTCGGGAATTATCAAATGGGATAGGCTCCCTTACAAATAAACTAGCATGCATCCCAGCATACTCTGATGTGGGTAGGACATCTACCCACATCTCTGTGTAAGACAGAGGCTTCTGTACCTTGCCTTCTGCTTCACTTAGAAAACTTTGTGCTCAGCAGAACTTAAATAACCAGAATCAATTATCTCTTCAAACCTTTACAGCAAAATAAGACACAAAAACATAACCAAAACCTTTATCGTACCCTGATTTACCCTGATGAAGAACACATTTAGCAATCTCCTTGCCAAAATTGTCAACTGTGGTCAGATTCCACCAGTGTGGAACTTGCCCACAAGCTGTAAAATTATGGAATTATCGCTTTCATGAAAAAAAAAAAAAATTATTGAATAAATCATTGCAAAATGTTAATCTATCCAGCAATTAGTGTTTTTAAGAATGGCGTACAAGAGGTGCATAAGTTGTTTTTATAAGAATCTGGAGTGCCCTCTGGTGGTGAAAGTCCCATTGACTCATATTTGCCAGGGAATTATCTAACTAAAAATGCCTGCACACTCCTAAATATTATATAGGAAATATGAGCAATGTATTTACTTTTGATCATGAAGCATAACTCTGAGCTCAGCACTATTACTATGCCTTTTTTCCTGAAGATGTAACAAACCTTAATTAGAGGCCTTATCAGCTTGCTAAATGTGCACAATCACCGAAACACAATGACTGGCCACAGTACAGAAAATTCAACTAAATCACAGTCTTGCATCTCAAATTATACAGCATTGCATTTTATTATCCTCATTTATTTATGCATTTTCTCACATCTCATCTTTAATCATACAAGTAAGTATGGTGCCTAATCTTTTCTGTATCATTTTGCAGAACACAGTATTGTGTTTCAAATGTGTAAATGTTCAAATTTGGCTTGCACACATTGCTGTCTATACGTATATAACCTGATAAGTTAATTCTTGATAAAAGTTGGTTTCATCAGTGCAAATTACAACATGTTCACATTGATAAATAACTGAACTAATTGATCTTGACATAAATATTTCAGGTTTGTAGCAATATTTGGAATTTTAATACATTTTATTATGGGTAATTCATCATACAAATTGATAAACATAGGCAGCACAATGGTGCATTAGGTATTACTGTTGCCACATACATTTGAATCCAGCTTGGGTCAGTGTGGAGTTCACATGTTGTCACCCTGTCTGATTTGTTTTTTCCAGCTACACCAGTCCCACGGCCTAAAAACATGAATGCTAGTATTATGAGCCCTCCCCTGGATTGGTTAGCTGTCCGGAGTGAGTTCCTGCATTTCCCCTGTTACTGCTTTAGGTTCCAGCTCGCCTGCAACCTTGACGAGTGGGAAACAGTTGAGATCAGTGGTTCTCAAGCTTGGTCCTGGGGCTCCCCTTTTTATACTGGTTTTTGATCCGACCAAGTTTACAATTTTTGGATTTTAATAAATTGTTAATATGGTCTAGTTTGGTACAGGTCATGTTTAAAACAATTATTTATCATCCTATGCCACATTTTCTGAGAATAAAGATCCCTTGAAGCTCTAGATGTTAGCTGGTCAGTCAGTTCACTGAAATTTCTCCACCTTATGGCAGCCGCAGCTTTTGTCTAAGGAGGCTGAAATGCAAAGCGGGAAACAAGAGTGTGCGAAGGTGTGTTTTTGTTCATGCCAATGAGTAAAAATGGGTGTCACAATGGAAGCTGCTTATAGCAAAAAGGCACATGACTTCCAAACGCATGAACAAACTTGCACGAGATTTTGTGGGGTTGGTCATGAGCCAAAGGACAGCTGATTAACTTTTCATGACTAGTGGCGAAATGGGTGTGGCAATTGGAGTGGCTTATAACATTAAGACACATAACTTATGAACAAATTTACGTGGCAAAGCCAAACTTTGTAGAAAGAGACACACAAGGACAGATATAGTCAGACATACACATACGCACATACACTAACTCACGCACACACATACATACTCATACCATTTTGCCTTAAGCCCTTTGATTACTCATGAACTAGAAGTTTTTGGCACTTGTGGGTGGCATCATCGGAAAAAGAGTTTATTTTTCATTGGTGATGCTGGCCCTGCCCCCTAGATTTTTGCTACACCCCCTTTTATGATTTGTGAATCATTTGTCTTAGACTCTTATTGGAGGCATTATTGAACTCAACAGAATTCCTTTTTCATCTGTGACGGTTTCACCCAAGTCCTCAATTTAGCTACACCCCTTCTCATAATTCATGAACCATTATTCATTAGGGGGTCTATTCTCCCATTAGCGCGTAAGTCCTTTTTTGCGCGATTCGAGTTAAGCGCTTTTGAGTTACGCAAATTCTCCCATTCTCACTTTGATCACGCCCACAGCACTTAACTTCAGAATGTAAGCGGCCTTATGAAAGAGGTGTGACTAATGCAAAAGAGAGGCAGACTCTGTACAAAGCTTATTGATTATGGCTATCAGGAAAACATGGAACAAGGATTTTCTGATTAACCATGAAAATGCATTTGTGGTCCATGGAAAACGCAAACCAGACTTTAAATTTGAATATCGTCAGCCTGCTGATTAAACCTTGTATCTCCAAACTGATAAGAAACGAAACCTTGTATGTCCACTATTCTTACATGCAAAATTAAACATTTTTTATTTTAAACTATATTTATCCATTTATATTATTTTATTATTATTATTTAATTTTATATTTATTTTTAATTTTCCTGTGAAGTTCGTCTGGACCGTGCATGAGGCTATCATCTATCTTTGCCGACTTCTGGATGAACAGCTATCCAGCCGCAGCAATTATCCACAAAACATACCCATGGTCATCAACGTCAGAAAGGCGCTGTCACTCCTGGCATCTGGGTCGTTCCAGAGAGTGGCTGGTGATGTCATACACACATCACAGGCGCCTGTGTCAAGGTGTTTGACGCAGTTCGTTGACGCTCCAAGTTCTTGTCAATGCACTTCCACTGCAGAAAGAGTGGATGCCCTCTCCTCCTCCATCCTCCTTCAGTACAGTGAAATGCACAGGGGATGATGGTTGCCCATCACCTGTTGCGTGTACACTTCTCCGGTGTGCAGAGAGCCTGGCTTTTACAGCGCCCCGCAGATCTCTCCATTTATGCTTTAAATCGGGGATACTGCGCTTACATCTCCCCACCGAGTCACATCCAGAATGATTCGCAGCTTAATTCCTCGGATCAGCCTTCAGTGCCCCCTTGCCATACAACACCAACATCTGCGAAGTTTGGTTTTTGTCTTTGGCTCGACATTGCCATCGTTGTCTTCATGTTGTATTAACAAATGCGACTGCCCTATATGTTCTTGATAATCTAAAAAGTTGTGATATTGTCACGAGTGAAGAGATTGATTTTCGAATTGAGGATATCTGTATTAACTAACTCGTGTCTTTGTAATTTTTTTACCATTGATAATACTGTGTATTTTAATGTGTGAATAAAGATATTATTAAATAGGCTACTCTAGATTGAGCCCTACCCTGGCCAATACCAAAGCACTACTCATTTGCTAATCAATTTTAGCTTATTAAGAATAGCCGACATGGGAAGAATCATTATCAGTAATTGGGATAATTGATTATAATAAAGTATTTGGCACAAGTTCAAGTGAATGTGTCGCTCAAATCAAACTAGATATGATAGGCTATGGATATGGAATTTCGTCATTGCCGAGGCAGTTTCGGGGCGGGGGGATGACGGCGTGCGGGGTAAGAATCCTTGTTTAAAGCGTTTCCATGTCCTTTAGTTGCAAACCTGACATCGGAGTAGTTTGAGATTTCAAGTGCCCAATTTCTAAATGAGATCATATAAACTGCCTTTGATTGTCTTTTTTTCTGTGACTAGAATGTTCCCTTTGTCTTCTTCCCTGTCTTCCACCGAACAAACAGGCTGGTGTAGGAGGGGCACATTTTCAGTGATCTGATTGAGCTGGTTGAGAAGCGCTAAATTCTTTATTTGTTATTTCATTATCACGGCAATTTGTTTGTTTGCATAGCTTTAATGCCATGGTGGCTAGAGTAAGAAATAACAAGTGTTTGCTACAAACATGGCAATATCCCCCGCTGCCTCAATTTTATGTGTCCGTACGGACGTACGGAGCCCAATGCTATATCCCCGCTTTGCACTAATTGCGCGGCGGGGAAAAAAAAAGAGATGTCTGAATTACTTCTTGTGATTGGTACAGGCATACATAGGTCTACTATTACAGCGGCATATAAAACCTTGTATCTTCAAAATGACAAACTTCACAGAAAAATAAAAAATTAATATAAAATTAAATAATAATAATAAAATAATATAAATGGATAAATATGGTTTAAAATAAAAAAATGTTTAATTTTGCATGTAAGAATAGTGGACATACGAGTTTTCGTCTCTTATAAGTTTGGAGATACGAGGGGTTATCAGCAGGCAGACGATATTCAAATTTAAAGTCTGGTTTGCGTTTTCCATGGACCACAAATGCATTTTCATGGTTAATCAGAAAATCCTTGTTCCATGTTTTCCTGATAGCCATAATCAATGAGCTTTGTACAGAGTCTGCCTCTCTTTTGGATCAGTCACACCTCTTTCATAAGGCCGCCTACATTCTGAAGTTAAGCGCTGTGGGCGTGATCGAAGCGTGTAGGGGAGAATACGTGTAACTCAAAAGCGCTTTA
The DNA here is from genome assembly GCA_029721435.1 of Gymnothorax reevesii. NCBI lineage: Eukaryota > Metazoa > Chordata > Actinopteri > Anguilliformes > Muraenidae > Gymnothorax > Gymnothorax reevesii. Next base: position 33,465,370 of record CM056579.1, on the reverse strand, counting down.
CTCGAATCGTGTAAAAAAGGATCTACGCGCTAATGGGAGAATAGACCCCATAGTGAATTACAATCTAGCAACCTGCAAGTCAAAAGAGGGCATTAAATTCTCATCACAGGTATAAAGGGTGAGGACTAAGAAGACACGGCCAGGGATGAGGCAACTCACAATACGCAAACTAATCAAAAGATAAGATTTAAGATATAAGATAAACTTTATTGAACCCCGTGGGGTAATTTTTCCTCTGCATTTGACCCATCCAATAATTAGGAGCAGCCACAGAGCAGCACCCCGGGACCAACTCCAGTTCTGAAGCCAGTTCCTTGGCCAGGGGTGCTGGTAGGAGTGTTCCTACAATGTTTTTGTGGGTGGGGGAAATCGGAGTACCCGGCAGAAACCCACGCGAACACGGGGAGAACATGCAAACTCCACACAGAAAGGCCCCAGGCCGGATTCTAACCCACAACCTTCTGGCTACGAGGCGACGGTGCTAACCACTGCACCCCCCAAAAAAGAGCCATCTCTTCTGTGACACACTAGTTGCTGAATGGGAGGAGAAAAAGAGAGCATTCACACAAATGTTGTTACGTTTAACACGCATGCACAAGATATTTCTACAGCTACAAACCTTTTTTACAAGCTCAAAATATTAATGACCCATATGACGGTCCAGTGTGTGTGTGTGTGTGTGTGTGTGTGTGTGTGTGAGTGTGTGAATGCATGCACATTTGGATGCAGGCACATACGTGATTACAGCTGTCGCAAATTCATGCTTGTTTTTCTATACTGCACCCAATGGCAGGTAACATTTTTTAAATAGATCAAATTAGACAACAAAACAATCAGTAAGCTCCAAATTAGGTTGCTGAACATGTGAGTTTAGAGTTCCTTCAAAATAATTTGCTTTAAATTACATAAACCTGACACAAAACAGGTTGGACTCTATTGTTTGCGTCATGAATTATTAATTTTTTCCCCCACCATGTGTCCACAGTTCCACCAAATAGGAACCTATCGATTATTTACTTTGATTGGTTTATTTTTGGCTGGAGTGGCACTGTTCAGCCCTAAATCCACAGATTTTCTAAGATGAGTAAGTGACTGCCTGACCGACTAACAGATGGAGTTACACCATGGGTCAACTGGCCGCCTAAGTCTACTTTCCCCATTGCTCATTGCTCTTTCAAACTGATTTGTCATAAACTGTTTCATCGTTGTCAGGGGGCATTGACAGTGGATCTACACCAATCCAAATTAAACTTGTGTGGCATTTGGAGAGCACAAACCTCTGCCAAAGCTCATAGTCTGTTCTTCTATTGTATGCATATCTGCAAGTGCAACCAATGTATTTCTACAACTGGCTAAGGTTTGTCTTATTAACCTTTACTTCCATCCAGTGAATTTTTAAATTTATGGTATCTATTGCAATGCCGCAGTGGAGAAGAATCATTCAAAGAAAAATCCTGGATCTGAACGATGATGCAGATCACCTCTAAAATCAAAAGGATTGTTCCTTGGGCCATACCCTATCCGTCCATCATTTATAAATATTTTTGAATAAGTTGCGAACAGTAAAACAGACAAACACACAAACACAGGCAAAAACATAACCTCCTTGTCAGAGGTAATAAAGATTTAAAATTCAGGAATTTACATTATTGACCATACCACTGACTATCCCTATAACAAATTGCTTACAATTTTGTACATAGACCATGAACAGTCCAGTCAGTAGGTTTTGACCTGGTCTTGTTTCTCCTCTTTTTATATACTTGTTTCTAATATCACAATGTGTATATGGAATGTTTATTATTCATAGCATGTATAGATATCCTTCAAGAAGTGGCTGAAGTGGGTAAATAACTGTTCTGGAGATAAATGCGTCAAATTGTTAGAATCATTTGATTGCAATTGTGGTTGGAACCAAAACCAGCATTTTCATGGGGTGAACAAATCATTGGTCTAGATCAGGGGTTCCCAAACTTTTCCAAATCAGGGCCCACTTGAAAATCTAATAAATGTCCACGGCCCACCTTTGTCCTATAAACAGTACATAGACGAAATTATGCATTTTCAGAACACTTAACAGCAACAATAATAGTTGTTGTTGTCAAGAAAATAAAATAAATAAAAAACAACAATAATTGTTGTTGTTTTGGTTGTGTTTTATTTATTATTATTATTATTATTATTATTATAAAGATTCAGGATTGAAATGAAATCAGGGGGATAAAGGAAGCCCAAACTTTTAATCTGTGGTGTACACACAAGAGAGAATTAATTAGAGAACACAGTACGTGCTCCTCCGATTATGACCCCCGGTCGTGATGACCAGAAAGCTACGTTCCGATCATAAACCATATAAGGTTCCTAAAATATTGTGAGGTCAATAACACTCAATAAGTTATTACTTCTAAATATTTTTTTAAATTGTGCAATAAATATTTTACAATAAAAAATTAAAAAAAAATCATATTTGCAAAAATGAGTAATATTTTTAATGACCTCTCACGGCCCACCTGCAGTACCACCACGGCCCACCAGGGGGCCGCGGCCCACACTTTGGGAATCACTGGTCTAGATAATGGATGGATGGAATATGACAATCTTTCAGCAAATTAATTGTGTACAAACCCCAATTCCAATAAAGTTGGGACGTTGTGTAAAACGTAAATTAAAACAGAATGTAATGATTTGCAAATCTCATAATCTCACATTTTATTCACAATAGACAATAGGCAACATATCATATCTTGAAAGTGAGACATTCTACCAGTTCATGAAAAATATTAGCTCATTTTGAATTTGATGGCGGTAACACATCTCAAAAAAAGGTGGGACTGCGGCAACAAAAGGCTGAAAAAGTAAAAGGTACTGATAAATTACAAATTATTAGGTTAATTGACTACAGGTCAATTACATGACTGGGTATGAAAAGAGCATTTTGGAGAGGCAGAGTTTTTTGTAAAAATCGGCAGAGGTTCACCAATCTGCGAAAACTGACTCTGAAAAATTGTGGAACAATTTCAGGAAAATGTTCCTCAATGTGTAATTGCAGATATTTTGAATATTAAACCATCGAGAATACGCAATATCATCAAAAGATTCGGAATCTGGAGAAATCTTTGTGCGCAAGGGACAAGGCCGAAGGTCAATATTGGATGCTTGTGATCTTTGGGCCTTCAGGCTCTGGCAGCACTGCATTAAAAACAGACATAATTCTGCGCTGGACTAAATGCAAGGGCTTAGGAACACTTGCAGAAATCACTGTCTGTGAACACAGTTCGCCGTGCAATGTACTAATGCAAGCTAAAGCTAAATCATGCAAAGGAGAAGCCATATGTGAACATGATCCAGAAATGCCGCTGTCTCCTCTGGGCTAAAGCTCATTTAAAATGGACTGAGTCAAAATGGAAAACTGTTCTGTGGTAAGATGAATAAAAATTTGAAAATTCTTTTTGGAAACCATGGACGGCGTGTCATGTGGTCTAAAGAGGAGAGAGACCATCCAGCTTGTTGTCTGCGCTCATTTCAAAACCTTGCACCTCTGATGGCATAGGCTTGCATTAGTGCCTATGGCATGGGCAGCTTTACACATCTGGATAAGCATTATCAATGGTGAAAAGTATATGGAGGTTTTCAACAACGTCTCTTTCAGGGAAGGCCATGCATATTTCAGCAGGTCAATGCCAACCCATATACTGCATCCATCACAACAGCTTGGCTTCACTGTAGAAGAATCTGGGTATTGAAATGATCTGCCTGCAGTCCAGACCTTTCACCAATAGAAAACATTTAGCGCATCATAAGACGAAAAATCTGGCTTAGAAGGCCCAGGACTGTTGAGCAGCTAGAATCCTACATCAGACAAGAGTGGGACAACATCCCTCTTCCAATCCTCCAGCAGTTGGTCTTCCCAGACGTTTACAGACTGTTGTTAAAAAAACAGGGGATGCTACACAATGGTAAAAATGGCCATGTCCCAACTTTATTATCTTGCCAAAAGCAGAGCTTTTGGCAAGATATGTTGGACAGAATGTTTGTTTATTGTTTGTTTGTTTTTTTGTCTGTAATCATTTTTCTTGAACCCTTTTCTCTGCTGTGCACGTTGCCTTTTATTACAATTCCTATTATTAGGGGACTCCATCAAGGTCAAAGGTCAAGGTAAATTTTTGGTCAATTTGAGGGTTTGACGAAACCGTTATTTTTGGAGTAGCTTTAATCGGATCGACTTCAAACTTGGTGTGAATGTAGTATATGATCAGGCGCTCGGCTGATTAGTTTTTGGTGGCGATCGGCTTTGACCTTCATGGTTCTCGCTGAAGGTCAACAAATTTTGACCCCAAGGTCAAATTTTGAACTTGCAGGAACTATGTTGCGTAATGCCTCATATGAAAGCCCTTGATGACCACTTTCCAGATCAGTCAAAATTTCTGCGCTGTGACGTTATTTGGTGACGTTATGACGAAAAAACTGATTTTTATTGGAAATTTTTCTTGAGCAGTTTTCACTGCTGTGCGTGATGCCTGCTCCTTGTGATCTCTTGTACAGTTACCTACCAATGACGCATCATTCGGGGGACTCCATCAAGGTCAAGGTCAAAGGTCAAGGTCAATTTTTGGTCAATCTGAGGGGTTGACGAAACCCTCATTTTTTGAGTTGCTTAATCGGATCAACTTCAAACCTGGTGTGAATGTAGTGTACGGTCAGGCGCTTAGCTGGTTAGTTTTTGGTGGCGATCGACCTTGACCTTCATGGTTCTCGCTGAATAAAACACGACCCTTTTGGCAAGATACCGTTCAACCTACGGTTGACATCCTTCATTTAGATGTGTTACTGCTATCAAATTCAAAATGAGCCAATATTTTTTATGAAATGGTAAAATGTCTCACTTTCAACATCTGTCTTTGTTATTTTGTGAATAGAATATGGTTTTTTAAATTTGCAAATCATTGCATTTTGTTTTTATTCAAGTTTTACACAACGTCCCAACTTCATTGGAATTGGGGTTTGTAAATCCATAATATATTTCAAGTTTTGGAAGAATATCCCACATGGGTGTACTCAGGGCCGTTGACAGCTTTGGCTGGGCCCGGGACAACATCACCTGAGTGGGCCCCCCCCCCCCAGCTTTCCCGCACACATACACACCGCCACACAGTAACCACCCAAAACCCCTTTTATCCGTCTCTACTCACTCCAATGCTTAAATAACAGGTATTCCAAACCCATTTAACCAGTGAACCATTTTATTTCAACATTTCAACATATTTACATATTTAAACCGTTTTACTTCAACATGGTAGGCTATGTTAACGTAACATATTACGGTAAGAGTTATTCAAATAACTGTCGCATATAGAACATGCTACAACCAAACAATCAGTGTCACTCCTAATCACTAAATCCAAAGAAGTCTTCGAAATCAAAATCGTCATTTCTGAACAACTCCGCCAACTCCAAAGGTGGACAATGCGCCGCTTCCTCTTCTACCGGTACGTCGCTTACGTCAGAGTCATCGTCAGTTGACACGAAAGCGAAAGAATAAAAATGACGATATAAAATTTAAGAGGTCAGTTGTGAAATATGCGGAGGTATTTTTCTGTGGACCTCATAAGGGTGAGGGAGTGGAAGAAGCAGAAAACAGCTTCAACACCTGTCAGAACAAGAGGGCGGCTATTGTCTGATACTGAAAAAAGTGATGACTGATTTAAAACTTTTGATTTGTCTTGTGGATTATTTTACAATTGTTTCGTTTAATTTGTAATTTCAGCCCATTTTTCAACACGTTTTTATTCATGACTTTTGCCTCAAATAGAAAGAAATATTTTTTTTTTGTCCCGAAGCTGAACCCTTAATTCGGGCAACTATCGGGTAGGTCTGCCTATGGTGTGTAAAGACGAAAATCCCTTGCGTGTGCTTTCGCATAATGTTTTAACAACGCAAAGCCATACTTGAATAAAATAAATAAATAAATAAAACAAAAAATATATTTCCCTCCCCCATCTTTTTCCATTTTCAAACTTTTTCGAAAAAGCTCCAGGGAGCCATTAGGGCAGCGCTAAAGAGCCGCATGCGGCTCTAGAGCCGCGGGTTGCCGACCCCTGGTTTAGAGCTTCTTGGGCTAGTTTCATTGACTGCGCTTTTCAGTCTGCGCCTGGTTATCATTTTTCTGGAATCATGGACTTATTTGAAGGGTATCCAGTCTACACTAAAGTTTAATCGTTAACAGAACACCAAATTTAAAGCCCGTTTTTTTACATTAAACTTTAGGCCTACCTAGGAGCAATTTCAAATGCCGCCATGTCTACACGGGCTGATTTCCAACGAAATAAGATTTGATTAACAAGAGGCAGCATTCCACTAGCTAATCGGAGTGCAGATAACGTGCCTGAAACATTAGGATTTGATTGCGGGCATAGGCCTAATGTGCATATTCTTGACTTCAATAAGACATATGCAACACAGTGTTTTTAAATTGATATGTTTATGAAATAATCCAATGGCCTGTGCATGTGTGCAGATCATTCTTCGCTCTGTGTATCTTGCTATCTCCAACTATGAATGGCGCATCGCACGTACGGGTTAGGCTACATTACGAGGCTCGAAAAAAAAAGTTTCCTTCACCTGGCTCAGCTGTCCCACCTGCTGCATTATCTGAATCTTTTTTAAAATATTTATGGAGTGAGCCCCTGAGGCTCTTTGCTTCTTCCTCTCTTTTTCTCTTGTCTTTTCTTTTCTGTGCTCCTGATTTGTGCATGTTGTTGGCAAGCGAGCACGCAGGCTTATTGCCGAAGCCGTGTGATCAAATAGTGCCGCGCTTTTTTATGCTTTAATCAAAGACCAAACCATTTCTGCATTATGGATGATATAGGGGTGTTCTTGACTCTATTTTCGAGGACAATACAGGCAAAAGAACCAGAAATCATTTATTGAATGCAAATATATCACATTTCACCCCCAAATCAACACATTTTGAAATTAAACAGAATGATTAATCGTATCTTCATGAAGGACCAGTTCTGGGCCCCCCTATATGTCTGGGCCCGGGACAACATACCCGTTTGTCCCCCCCTGTCGACGGCCCTGGGTGTACTTATCTCCCTTCTTTTGTTAGCTAGATATAAATACTGTTATTCAGAATTTATGTGGAATTTCATCTCACTGTCCACTGCCCCGCCCATTAATTATTTGTTTGTATAAATGAACAATCAATTTAGGTAATACTACTAATACTGCAGTGTGACTGTATAATAACACTTATGAGTTCAGTAGGTGCAAAAACCATGTGTTAACATGAAATACATTTAAAGGGCATCTAAAGTCGATTCTCAGACGGGACGTTGAACGTCCAATGTTTACAAACAAATCGCTTGCTTTTGTTGACATCTTGCATTGTCACATGACCAATTTCATTCATATAAACCAACGTTTTTTGTACATGCGCAGATAATCCTTCTATTTTGGTTAGTTTGCGCATGTGCAGCTCACTGATTGGCCGATAAACAAAAACAATGGGAATCGACTTTAGATGTCCTTTAATAGCTGCAGCTTTATCGAAGCACTACTGGCTTACTTCATCATAATCATAATGTACTGTGATCATACTGTATTGCTTCGTTGCGATAGCACAGCGCATTAAACTTTTCCTTTGTAATGTGTGAAAACGCCAGCAGCACAACCGCAGTTTTGAATCATGCACATTGAGTGTTTGGTGTGAAGGAAGAATTCTGCTATGAAGCATGAAAATCTTTGTTTCATCATTTACATCAAATTGCTTTATTGATATGAGAAGCAAATATTCAAATTAGCAGGAATGGAGGTTATTTGCATCAATTATGCAAATTAGGTGTCCAAGATGGCCGTCGCAAAAGGGCATATCATGACAATTTCAAAACACCATACCTCAGTAACTAAAAGACATATCAGCTTCTTATTTTGCACACAGGTTGCCTGATCCAGCATCCATGGGCTAAACCACTTAAAGTTGGATACTTTAACAAAAAGCAAAGGTTTTTTGAAATTTTGCTCTTGATTTGAAAATTCTCTGCCTCATTATTATATATTCAGCACCCCCTGAAATTTAAAGAGAACGAAAAGGGCCACATTTTTTAGGATCATAACAACCAGATTCATCTTGTTAACTATTTACGTTCTACATTTCATTAAAATCGGACTTGCGGTTTTTGAGAAATGGCGGGTGAAAAATGTGGAAATGGTAATGGTATTTTTATAGCAATAATCTACCTTAAGTGAATTTTAAGTAATTCTTGCGTCTTTGCAGACGTCCTTATCAGGAACACCGAGTACCGAATAAATCGATTTTCACACTGCGACCGCGCGGAGCCTTTTCATTGAATGGAAAGTTCCACGTGATATGTTTACACAAACCAGAGGCGATTGTTCATTTTCAATGATGAGGAAAGAAACATGTTCTACCCACTCGGGGAACGCTACGTCACGGTTTGCCTCATTTCGAGTCCTTGTTTAAATCCGGGGGTTAAAATCTCTCGGTGTGTGTTTCTCTTTGAGTGTGTTTAACTGAGTGCATGACAAAATCACTGTCGTACAACTTAATCGTGGTGGACGACAGACTGAAATTGCCATGGCTTCCGCTTCACCCGACAGCACAGACCATGATGCCCCCTCACAGAGCTCTGAACACTGTGCGGTGCTCGTAGGAAAGGCCGAGGAGGAGAAGACGCAGGGCCCGAAAGTCCCGAAAGAGGAGCCGGAGCCGGAGCCAGTTGATAGTGATGTTATAAAAACGGAAGAGGCTGACTGCGAGCAAGGCTACGGAGAAAGGGATGCGAAGCCACCGGTGGAGCCCGACTCAGCTGAAGCAGGATCGGCCGGGGAGGAGGAGGAAGAGGAGGACATGGGATGCGATGTTGCTGGAGCTTTGGAGAGCCCGGAGCAGCGTAGCCCTGCGAGCAGCAGCGAAACGGGTGACGGCCCAGAAAAAGAGATGAAGCAGGAACAAAGGGAGGATAACGAGTCCAGCGACTGCAATAAGCCGGGCAAAGGCGAAGACGGGACGGAGAAAAATGAAATCAGAAAAAGGCGAGCTAGTGTCGAGATGTCATCGTCGGATGGAGAACCTCTTAGCCGCATGGATTCCGAAGACAGGTGAGGGAAATTGAAATGTGGTTGACATTTATCTTTTTCATGTAGATCGATGCGTTCAAACCAATTGAAAATAAATGAAGTTGCTTTACTTAATTCCTTGTAGTCTATGTTTAAAGAGGTCTAAAGCGTCTCGTCAGTGCTGTGTTTTCGCACGCATTATTGCGGTAGGTAGCTTGATGACTGTGGCTTGAAGATCTGCTGTTATCCGCGATTACTTCGCGCACTGCTGCCATCTGTCATCATCTGGATCTGAGGTGATGGGAAGCTCGCCTGGGCGCAGTTCTTTTTACGCACAGAACTTTGTATACCGCCAGATTTTGCGTCTTCGTTAAGAAAATTACATAGGTTTGGACATACGGTACTGAAAACCTGTTCAGATCGTTTCCATAGTGAGTTTGATCGGTTAAATCGGGGTAGCTATATCGTCTAAATCCCTCCTTTGAAAAAATTAGTGTCGCCGTTTTGCGTTGTCCTTATTGTCAAACTTCCAAAGAAATCGAATCAGCCATTTACGTCGTCATATTGTACACCTATTATGTTGTATATGAGTTATGATAAATCCAGCGATTCGACTGTACCGTTTAACTTCAAACGTCAACTAAAGTTTTGGGCGTTAGTCTTCAGATGATAACTTGGTGCAGGGGAGCACATGGGTCATTTTGATGCACACTTCGAAGCTTGGATTTTTATTCTCAGTGCCAGCTATTGTGGGTTACTTGAACAATTGAAACCCTCCCTTTAGCATCTAGTACATTATGTGCTTTTACCATTGCCCTCCCCAGTTGTTCCAGTCCTTTCAACGGTTTGATTCAAATGATCCCTTTCACTCTGTTCGCATGTATCCATGCATTCTGTGGAGAATCTGTCCAAGGATTGTCTTATCAGTGTGTCTTCCCGATCACTGCCTGGAACAATGGTGTACCAGAGTGAAGTCAGAGTGGGAAAAATAATCCCATTTAAGGTGATTCAGATCAACTTTCTGACCCAGGGTATGCCCTGATGTCTGTTCACCTTCAAATGTGAAGAAATTCTCTTCATAAAATGACTTAGAATTTTCACTGCATAGAGAAAAGTGTGTGGGTCAGATACAGGAATTGGAGAGAAGTTACTCAGAAATGGTCCTTTCATTCTTGTAAGCTGGGTGCAAGATCGCGTCGTTTCCTCCAATATCGTCTGCTGAGTGAATAGTTCACAGCATGTTATGTGCAACTCAAGGTATTTTAAGCCAATCAAGGACGAGGGTTGACGTTTGCTCTTTTTAGTACAGCATAGGTGTCAGCGCTGTTGCCTGAATCTGGGTCTGAAAAACATGTACTTTGAGCTGAACTGGCAGAGTGAGTGGGGAATACTGGTAGTGGTTGTTTCCATTGTGATTTTAATTAATGACGCATACAGGCTTTGATGATGAAAGCCTGCCTTCTTCCTGCCATTTTCTTGACTTAACTGCACAGCTCACTAGTTGCAAAGTGCACAATGGAGGGTACGCTGCAAGGGCTGACAGGTGTTCTCTGTAAGAGAGAAATAAGTATTTTAGTATCAACTGTTTTTAGCTTACCGGCCCTATGGGCCAATAAGCTATGGTTGGGTTTTTCGTCCATTGTCTGGAAAATTTTCCTGTTTTTTTTTTTTTTTTTTGGCCTGATGAATTTTACTGTAAATTTGACGCTAAATGACTACTAGATCATATATCCAGACTTTTTTTCCCTCTGGATTTTTGATTGAATTGTTTTTGTCCATTTTTATGGGCCTTTGAAATTATTGCCCAATGTTAAAAGGCAGGACTTGAAATTTCAAAAAATTGTTTCCCAATACCTGTCTAATAACGTTTTTTCTAATTAGGCAATCAACTTGCCTTGGTCACCTGAATTCAGTTTTTTTAGATTTTTGTTTTTGTTAATTATAAACAAATGAGACACGATCCCAGCTGTTTTGTGTTTTATTGTAATATTAGGTTTATGACTTTCACATGTAATTAGCAGTTTTTGGCTTCCTCTTTGAATGTTTGAAAAAAAGGGTGCCAGAATGACCCTTTTTCTCCAAACTTCAAGGTTGTCTCATCAAAATAATGAGGGATTTGAATTAATGTCCTTCCAACTAAAAGATCCCCGCAAAGTCAGCTAAGAAGCCCGTGAAGTTTCAAGAAAAGCCATGACAAAAACATAATAAATGATGTATACAGTATGGAACGTATAACTTTTACTTTGAGGTTACAGAAGGAAAAAGGAAAAGAATACTTGGCTAAATGGGTCGCATATTTGGGTATTTAGCTGATTTAGAGTGTGATGGCTGGAATTGTTGCAAGTAAACTTCTGAACCAAAGCGTGTCATCCTGTGACTAGGATCTTCTATATGTTTTATTTACTGTGACTTAATGTGTGTATATGACCTCATGCTTGTGTTATGAAAAGGATATAAAAATAAAGTAATAAAAAAAAGAAAAGCCATTGCAAACTTGAGAAAAAAAATGGCATACAGCATATTGAGCGCCCTCTATTGGCAAACTTCAGGGGTAGCCCAGGTGGATAACTACATTATGGTACTCTACCCTCCCTATAGACTCACTCTTAATAAACGTTGACCTGGGGCACCACTGAAGTTCAGAATAAGAGATGTGGGAACTTGCAGTTTTATAAAATTGGCCAAGATGGGCCAAAAAAAGGGGTCACTGTAGCTCGTTACAGAAGGGGTCAACAGAGGAATGGGTGTATACCTATCTCAGCAATAAAAAAAATCGGCCTGATCCAGGGGGTTCAACAATTCAAGGTGTCTAATTATGTGAGAATCTCTCAAAAATGGGATCTTAACATTTTCAAAGACTTATAAGCTGGAGAATATGGAAGATGAAGTATGTATCTGTATTGTGCACTTTTAGAAAGTCTTTTATGAACTTTGATTTGAAGTTCAAACTTGACATGGTGAAATTTCAAGGACTTCTGTCACCAAAATGCTCATAGATAGGTCTAGGTTTGTTTTTGAGACATATTGGAAGTCATACATGAACATTCATTTAGTGACCTTCAGCTTGTCCTTCACTGACCTTGAAATGTCAAACTTGATATGGAGAAATTACAATAATGTACAACCACCAAAACTGTCACAAATGAAACATAAGTGTGTATTTGAGACATATACGGAGTCGTATATGAACTTTCAACTGGTGGCCTTCATATCGACCTTCGAAGGTTAGACTTGACCTTGTGAAAATTTAATGACTTCTATCACTAGAATCCTCACAGATACAGCCAATGTTTTATTCGACATGTTGGAAGTCACACATGGGCAATTCCGAGGTACTGTCAACCAAGATACTAAATTCTGAAAATTGAGGCAGGGTTGAAAATTTTACTCCTAACATTAGTGAAAAATTTTGAGGATCAGATGTGACTTAAAAATCATGTTTATTCGCTGAAATGTACCATTTTACTGCCAACAGTGAAAATGGCATAATTTTGATGGAAAGCTTAATGGGGAGCAAAGGGGATGTGGAATAATATAGCACTCGATGTTGGGCGATTCCGCATGAGAGTTGCTAAAACAGCTATTTTTAAAAAGTGTTAGAAGTATATAGGTTTTTATGTAGATGACTCATTACCAAATCAGACACTGAAAACCGTTTTGAAATATCTTTGACGGTCTTCTCAAAATTTAGATTTGAATTTTGTAATATTTTTTTAGCTCCAGGACAAGGATCAAAGGTTATTTTTCCAAAGCTCCTAAAAGATATTTATTACCTCTGATATCCATTATAAGCTCACATTTTGGTTCAGAAATGAGTTATTTTCATCAATATCTTGTATTGTCTTCCTTTTGCCCAAACTTGTTGATCAAAATTTTGGTTCAACAGGAGATCAGCACTACAAACATCATTCATGATATCAATTTTCAATTGCTTTGTTGTTTTGAGCATAATAAATTCCGTAGATTATTAGAAAATGTAATTCCGTTACCATTTTTTAATTCTGTTACCGCTGTCTCTCTTTCATAAATGGCATCCTACAAAATGTGAACATTCTAGTCAATATAAACTTAAAATGGCCTGGTCAACATCCTAGGCCACCAATGTAAGCTTAAACATACTGCCTATCATTGCCAGATTTCAGAGAAATGCCTGTCAAAGTAAAGGCAAAAACAATGCCATTTTTTCTGCCGCAATTCCATTACCGACGTTTTCACCCTCCTATAGCCGTCTACAGAATAGATTACCCCAAACTTTGTGTTATACAGCTCAGTAGGCATGCCAGTGGAACTGACAAAAGCACAGGCAAGTAGCTACTGCATTAGAGTAATAGATGGCAGGTAAAATGACATAAAAAATTACTCTTGATCGTAATTCCATTACCATCGAATTGACCCGTTGCCAATTTCCCATGTTTGTGGAAGTTTGAAATCCATTGATGGTGCATATGAGATGGAAAAATCTCCCCTCAATGACACTTCAAAGCACTTACACATCTGATACTACTCAAGCTCATTTGCAAATACTTTTGGGGTTGATAAGTGGTGTCAGGTGTGTAAGTGCTTCGTTGGAATGAAAGCCTGTACCCATACCGGTCCTTTCTTGATAAGGTTGAATAGCCCTTATATACACGTGTGCTCATGGAAAGTACATGTAAGTAAATTCCAATTTGTGACCCACCACAGCAAAATCAGGCTGAATGCTCCCAAACACCTGGCTTAATGCCCCAAAAATCAGAATTGAGCTACCATATGTAGATTCCCAAATCCCTCAGCTTCACGCTCGTGTGATGTGTTAAAATTGCTTATAAACTGATGATTTCACAGCCATTTAACTTTTTGAATTTAATGCATTTTACAGTTCACAACTAGGTCTTGTAGGGCCTTTTTTCTTCAGAATGATCAAATATGACTTATGCCTGGTTTTGCTGTAGTGGGTCACATTTATCTGAATTTTATCATTGGACTAACTGCTCAGTGAGTGTGCTGCATGTAATGGCATGGTAAACCAGTTGTCAACTCCAAAAGGTGCCAGAAGGCTATATCCACAGTCATGGCCTTCAGCCAAATGAGACAAATGGACTGAGGGTTGTCCTGAACCGTGCATCTTGCCCTTCTCTGGCTGATGCCCATCCGGTGAGACTGCATAAATCATAGTTTTAGGCATGTGTTCTTCAGCCAGTCAAATACTGAAGTTTGCGCACTCGATAGTCAAATTTCTTCATTTCAGGAGCCAAGGCAACGTGAGTAAGGAACGTACTCAGAGGTACCGCCAGAGGATCTACGGTGATGAAGAGAGACACAGTGCCTTGAAAGAAAAGGAAAGGGCGAGATGGCAGAGCCGTGCGACAAAATGTAAGGAGATTCAAGCTAAAGAAAGGAAGACTGAAGAAGAAAGCCAGTTATTGAAAGTCAAGCGAAAAAAAGAGATGGAGAAGAAACGAAAGTACCGTGCCAAAAAGAAAGCCGAAACTGTTAAAAATTCTGAACTTGTAGAATAGTCACCCATAGGTACATAGAAATGCATGACGCATGACCTTTACCCCTGCGTGACGGGCACATGCCAGGTTTTCAATACCAGTCAAGCTCATGCTTGCTTTTCTCCTTTGTTGTGGCAATGTTCATAGAAATATTCCTTTAAAAGTATTTATTGGTGTCTTTACACACTTCGCAGAATTCTGCGGAAATACCTCTGGGATCATGGAATGGCATTTTGTGCATCATGTCCCCTACGCGACGGACACTAAAATATACCCTAACTAAAATTCTCTTGATAAACCGATACTTACTTTTTATAGTAAATGGACACAAAAATGTGCTACTGCATTAGATGGGGGGGGGGGGGAGGAAGGAAGGTGCTCCTCTCGTCCCTGCATGTCCATGGAGGCATCTTTCAAAGTTGTGCAAATGTCCCCTCCATGACACATGAATGCCTGAAATTGCCCATATAAGCTTTTTAAAGTTCATAATTGACATAGTGAATTTTCAATGACTTGTATCCTCAGAACTGCTTCTGAGCTAAGAATTGTGTTAGAGACGTGTAGGAGGACAAAATCGTATGTGAACTTTCATCTTTTGACCTTGAACTTGCCTTTCAATGATTCGAAGGTCAAACTTGACATGAAATTTTCATAACTTGAATCATCGCAGTAATATGGTTTTCTGGCTACAGGACCCTGGGTTTTATTTTTTTAAGTTTAATTTTTTGAAAGATTACTATTGATTACAGTTTTGATAACTGGTATGTATTTCAATCGTTGTCAAGTGTGTGCCTAGCATGTATTACTTGAATCTGTGTATGCAAATGCAAGCCTGGCATCCTCCCTATTCAATGAGCATTTGGAAATTAAGGGCAATTCTTAAAGTTTGTCAACTAGGATGTGTACATGCTTTGTTGAAAATGCGATTGGGTACAGCTGGAGCACTGGCACATTTTTCCCTGTTTTTGTGTGTTTGTATGTGGGGTCATTGTTACAGAGCAGCTAAAGAGCTCACCCACTCAGTGTAATCGAGAAAGGATTTTATTAGAGATAGTTGGACAGTGAGAAATTCAGACAGGATTCTGTTTTACAATTTTTCACAATTGCGCACCAAAATTGGAACTTGAAACACAATTTTTGAAACCTAAAACTCTTGAACCAAGTCTGCAATACTGCACGCAGTATTTTACGCTCAGTTTTCAATTCTAGATCAATTTTAGCAAAATACTACACACAGTTCCCTGCATTAGGCAAGGAATTCAAGATTACAATCTTAGGTGGTCCTTTGTAAAGCAACACTAATCACAGTGCCAAGTTTTATTTTGCCTTTTAGCAACACCCGCTCTGCACAGGTGTAAACACTAGCTGCTTGCTTGTTGTCACCCGCCGCGCGGAATGCGCGAAGCGGCGGGACATAGTATTCACGACCGTCCGTACGTCCTGAATCCTTGTCAGCGAGATATCTCAAGAAAGCATTGACTGATTTCCTTCAAATTTCATGTCAACATGTATTAGGGTGATACCCCAGCGCCAGTCGATTTTGGTGACCTTCGTGTCACTCAAGGTTTCACCGAGACATTGCTCATTTTGACACAATTTCACATCTTGTGGTGGGAGACAAAGACACGTTAGTGGCAAATACTTGTTCACTTAAAAATCAGAGCTTAAGAACTATAAAAGGGCCACAGATGAGCTGTCCTGTTTTGGAGGACAATGGAGGTAATTTGTGAAGCGAGAGCCAGTAGTCTTGGAGTGAGGCGAAGAGGAAGTACTGTCACCTCGGATAAGATTGGGGTCCTACTGATTGACCATGGATTGAGTACGAGAGGCTGGACAGACAATGCAGCCTGACCTGAGCTTCTACATCTTTCATACATTCAAAAATGAGAACCGGTAAGTAAGTTACCATCTACTCTATGCTACAGCTATGCTGCTTTCCAGTATGCATCTATACTTTACCCTGCAGTCTAACAAGTTGGCCGAGTTTGCTGTACTTATTGATTATTGGGAATTGTTACAGTAATGTCTCAATGTTCTTATTGGGGAAAAATAGTGTGATTATTTTTTCTAACTATAACCATTCATATCATTTTCAGATCTTCTGCAGAACTAAGAGATGACCAGGCCATGGTGGAAGATCTTGGCTGTTCCCACCAGAACAAGCGATGGCTTTTGCAAGCATGGTGGTAGCAAATAATGCCATTAGACTAAGCAAAATGCAGAACCGCATAATTGTAGGAAGGCAATATTCAATAAAATTCACCAAGCGGGCTTTTCTGCTTTGTACTGTGTATTACAGTGCAACCAAATTCGGATGTAATGAGTGTACTGGGTGCCATCTGAGAGGAACTCTGAGAGCGGTGAACAACCGTGCTATGAAAATGAGCAATAAAGTAGCTACTTTACTGTGAATTTACTGTTTCAACACTGCAGACCCATTACAGATCTGTGACCCAGTGTAGTGTGCTTCGCCATGTTGAATACCTACCTCTATTTCTCTTATTGTCTTCACGGTCTCAGTCTTGGAGTTGGAATTCGTGGCAATTCAGCATATTTACGTTTTTATTGATGGGACTGGCTTTTAGCTGGCCAAAAGGAGGAGATCGAGACAGAACGTTATTGGACACCGTGCCATTGTAAATGTCCCTAGACAGCATGGATAGAATGTCAAAATGCACACTAGCATTAGCTAGGGAGATGTGATCCATCACCATGCCAACCTTGGTCACTAGGACACGGCTTTTCTCATCGCATTCCTGTACACACTACATGCCATTATTATTGGTGGGGGGTGGGGGATCAGAGCAACCTAGGTATGTTGTCATCTTGGACTAAGTGGCTTTCTGGTCTGCAGCTGGATTTTGAAGCACCCACCATATACTTTATAGTACTTTCCAACATATTCTCTATTCCTAAACCCAATTGAAGAGTTTTTTTTTTTTTGGCTTGTTGTTGGTAGCTGTGTGAAAGCAGTCCCCTCACTGACATTCCTCTTCTCCTACCAATGGAAAATGCATGTGATGACATGATGCTTTCGGTGGCTGGATCCGTCAGACCATGAGATTTTTTTTCCCCTACTGTTTAGCTTGGGAAAACAGCTTGTTATATAGATGAGATGCTGTAGGCAGACCAAAGTAGGGGGCAGTATGCAGCCTTATTTCTGCTTTCTTACAGTTTGCTTTTACTTTTTGTGTTTTGAGTTGTCAAAAAATGAGCTTCTTTATTTATTTATTTTCAGAAAATGCTTCATTTTATGGTAGTACTGATTTGTTTTCTCTTGATTTCTCCTGTTGTGTTTGTACTGTAAAATTTTACATGCAAAATGCAAGTTTTAACAAATAAAATGCTTTTGTTGCTATACTGCCATTATGTGTTTCACTGGATATACTTAACCGTATCTTGTACAACTGGCTGCTGTGTAACACTGGAAATGCTAAAGTTATAAACCTAGTCATAAGATATTCATAGTAGTGTTTTGTGTTGTACACATCAGCATTTGGTAGAAAGATTAATTCATATGATGGTGTCACACGTCATTTTGATGCCAAAAAACATTTTGGAAAAAGAGAAAACTGTTTTGAATGCAGTGTTTGCCTTTGCTGGACATTTGTGGAATTGCTGTTTTGTGTTTGTCATTTTGTGTTAAGTGTTGTGAGAATATAAGCCAACTAGCTGCTTTGTAGCCCATTATTTTGTTGCCTTTAGATCGCATGAGGGAGAGAAGCCATGTCTTCAATTGCCACTTGATTATTCTTGAATTGGAAAAGGTGTTAATCAAGGGAAACCATCTAGAATCAGCCAAGACTACTTTTTGTCAATAATTGCTGCCGAATTTTCAGATGTAACGCCAGCCCTGCGAATGTTCAACTGTCAAATTTGAATTTGGGAGCTGTCAAGTTTGAGTAATCAGAATGCCGCATTCATGGACGAACACGGTGCCCTCTAAAAAGCCTGACTTTCATGCAGGCTGTCTTATCACTCCCTCGGCCCCATCGCAAACATAGCCTGCTCGCAGGTTACCTCAACGCACGTTCGTAAGGACACTGCCGCTCCTAGCGGTGCAACCGGATATTGCTACGCGCATCAGGCGATATAAGTTTACCCGCTACCCGGAGTGTAATTGCCATTTTTTTTGCGTGCATGACTGTTTTTCAAAAATTGGGCGATGTCAAGTCTTTCCTGGTGTCCAAGTGGATATTCACACCATATTTGGTGATAATCGGTAGAGAAATCTAGGAGAAAAACGTGTACACACACCCACACAGACACACACACAGACAGACATCGACCTCAAATATATTATAGATGATGATTCAGGAAACGTGGTAACAATTGTGAAAAACTGTAAACTGCAAGCTGCTCTTGCCGAAGACAAATGATTAGCATCATTGTTTGCAAAGAGTTCCTTTGCCTTTGCTGTCGTTGACATGAGCAATGAATGGACTTGTGCGAAATGTTCCAGAAGTTTGCAGTTTTATGTGAAACCAAGGCTTGGTAGACAGCAGCTAATTGGTAATAAAGCTTTTTGGGGTCTTTGTAAAGAGGGAAGTAATTTGTTTGGAACGGAAGTTTGCAGCTGTATGTGAAACTGATGCTCGGGACTGTCACAAATTGAACCATAAATAAATTAAGCTGGAAGTTGTTGTAGGACGTTATGTCGGAGATGGAAACAGTTGTGAAAAATACGCTGTCTGCTCGTCGTGTTGCCATCATCAGCTGCCCATGGTGAGACCGATTCCCATGAGTCATACCAGGAGACAGTAGACTCATTCAGAACTATGTGAAAGGACAGACTTATTCATTTCTGCAGTGCCTACCTGCAGATTCATATCATTGATAAAGTCTTGTTGGTCTTTCCTTTCCATTTCCAAAGAAATGATGCTGTAGTTGGCAGCTGCGTCTTCATTGCCTTTGTACACACTGTATCAGGTTATCTTATTGCCAGGCATGGCTCATAATCTTATGCATTGCTGAATAAATGAATGTGTAAACAGACATTTGTTTATAAAAGGTGATGACACTTTAAAACGCCACTTGACCCAGATCTTTAACTAATGTTTAGGATGTAAAAGAGAAAAGGTCAAAACTACCCAGAGGATGGCTCAGTTTGTCATTGATTATAAGGTATGAGACTGGTTACATGTTAACTGCTAGAACAGCTGAAGTCTTCTCAGTTAGGCATCTGCTGGTTTGATGGTAAATAGAAATTGGATTGGTATATTGTGGGGAAAGTGATTTGTGTCTTTGGCTGCAATAGTGTAGAGAATGAGGGCGTGTACTGTTATTCATTGGCATTTATGCAGCGCGCACAATTGGTTAGGATTTACGCATTTATCATGTAAATAATGCGATGGTTAAAGGCTGGTAGGGTCATCTGGCGTTACTCTGAAGTGTCGCACGGCACACAGTGCACATGGACAGATTTGACTCTTTATATCATACTGCTTCTGGTACAGCTGGTGATGAATTATTCTGACCTGGGTGCTCCAGCCAATGAATACCGACACGGTCACTGTGTGGAAATCTCCCCACTCCATGCTATCTTTTACTTTTTCCCTCGCTCTCTTCCTGTCACTGTCTTCCCATGGTTTTGAGGTTATTTGCCGTCCATGTTTGTTTTGGAAAGTTCTGGAACAGTCTTCAGATCTGTTTTCTGAACCATGTTCCGTGTTCTTGCTGACAGCTCTGTTCTGCGAGTGAGCAGAACGGCTTCTTATTAACGACAGACAGGAGGGACTCGGCTGTACAAGAACAAGCTGCTCCTGCAATAAGTCTTGTGTTTTGATCCCATAATGGGCGGTTCCAAGGTATTTTAACAAAACATCCTCTCCGCGACAATAAGCCGTCCCTCACAAAAAATTCTGTTGAAGTATTGAAAAGTATTTTTTACAATTTATGGGTATAATGGTGCACTACAACAACCCCACTTCCAAAAGAGTTGGGACCAAGTGTACATTGTGAATAAAATCAAAATGCAATGACTTTCAAATCACACCAGCCAGTATTTTATTCACAATAGAACAGAGAAAACTAAGCAAATTTTTTAACTGAGAAATTTTACAATTTTATCCACAAAATGAGCTCATTTCGAATTTGATGGTTGCTAAAGGTCTCAAAAAAGTTGGGACAGGGGCCTGTTTACCATGGTGTAGCATCCCCTCTTCTTTTTAACAGAGTGGAGGTGTCTGGGCATTGAGGAGACTAGTTTCATGAGTTTAGCCATTGGAAATGGATCCCACTCTTGTTTAATACAGGCTTCCAGCTGCTGGATAGTTTTGGGTCTCCTTTGACGGACTTTTAATTTAATTATGTGCCAAATTGTCTCAATCGGCGAAAGATCAGGACTGCAGGCAGGCCAGGTCAGCACAAGGACTCTTCTGCTACGAAGTCCTGCTGTTGTAACAGCTGCAGTTTGTGGTTTTGCACTGTCCTGCTGAAATACACCAGGCCTTCCCTGGAATAGATGTTGTCTGGAGTGGACCATATGTTGCTCTAAAATGTTTATATACCTTTCAGCATTCATGGTGCTTTTGAAAACATGCAAGTGTCCCACACCATATGCACTAATGCATCCCCATACCATCAGAGATGCTGGCTTTTGAACTGAACGCTGATTACAGGAGGGGTGGTCTTTCTTCTCTTTAGCCTGGAGGACATGACGCCCATGATTTTCAACAGGAATGTCAAATTTGGCCTCGTCTGACCACAGGACACTTTGCCACTTTTCGACAGTCCCCAGCGCTTCTGGATCATGCTCAAGAATGGCTTCCTTTTTGCATGAAAAAGTTTTAAGTGGCATCTGTGGATGGCATGGCAGACTGTGTTTACAGAAAATGGTTTTTTGAAATATTTCTGGGTCCATTTAGTATTGTCAATGAAAGAATCATGCTGGTGAGTTATGCAGTGGCGTCTGAGGGCCCGAAGATCACAGGCATCCATTAAAGGTCTTCGGCCTTGTCCCTTCCGCACAAAGATTTTTCCAGTTTCTCCGAATCTTTTGATGATGTTATGCACTGTCAATGAGGAGACCTTCAAAGCCTTTGCAATTTGAATTTGAGGAACATTATTTTAAAGTATTCCACAATTTTTTTTACGCAAGCCTTTGCAGGTTGGAGAGCCTCTGGCCATCTTTACTTCTGAGGGACTCAGCCTCTCTAAGACATCCCTTTTATAGCCAATCATGGTTCATGTGATATGAAAGTCATTGCATTTTGATTTTATTTACAATTTACACTTCGTCCCAACTATTTCGGAATAGGGGTTGTATATTTGGGATGAAAAAGCTCCATTTTCCCCTCCATTTACATTTTGGAATCATTTTAGTGTCTGTCACGGAGGGGACATTTGGTTGACAGTACCTCAGAATTGCCCTAATGAAGCTTTGACCCGGTTCTATGCTCTCTGATAATGCATCATCCCAGACATAATTCAGTCCTTAATTGAGAGTCTCCGCACAAAACTCAGTTTGGTCCTGGACTAAACTTGCGCTGCGTCTTTGAAAGTGCCCAATTTTTTTTCCCCTCCAGTAGAAAATATCAGGTTGTTTTGACTCATTGAAAGTTTAAAGTTTAATTTCGGTAAATTATGTACTGAGTCAAAGTATGTCACTTGGTGACAATATTTTGGATTCATTCTGAGAAACTTTTTTTCTCAAGTCTAAGGCTAAATGCAAGGCTAAAACATGTTGAGATTGACTCACTTTTTGGCTGTTGCAGTGAGTATGTGAGTGCTGGGCTTGAAGTGGTAGTCAAATGAATGTAATATTTGTTTCCTGCCCCATGATGCAGAGCTATAAAACATGCCTGTGTCTGTCATTTGAGCTTCGAACAACTGCAGAGGGGCCCACCTGCTGCAGCCAATCCTCCTGATCCTCATCTTCACAGAGCACCCTCTCTTCTGTGGACCCCCGGTGAGAACAGGCCATTCAGCCCAGGGAGGCTCAACATTTTCCTGCCACTGAAGCCACAGCGTGATAACAAGTAATAGTTGTCTGCTGAAGAGGCTCAAGTGCTGGTGTCCAAGTGCTTTTTCCAAATCCCGGGATCAGTGGAGATGACGACGAGACAAAGAACATGAAAATATTTCACAGATGGAAATCTTGTGCACCTTTCATAGTATCGGGCAGAAGAATTGTACAAAAGCTTAATTTAAAACTGATGTCATAAACTTACCTGGTCACTGACCAGCTGAGTTCTAAAGATGGCCTAAACTCTGTTTTCTATTGTCTGTCATCTTTTGTCTGTCGTCCGAAGACTATTCAACCGGTTACCTCGAGATCACAGATTTTGATCAAATTTGAAAAAACTTGGTATGCTACATCTTTTGCATGTAAATGACATTGGAATTGCATTTTAGCTCTGCACCCCCAAAAGGCATGGTAGTCATATTGAAAAAATGAAGTTACCCACTTTAGAACTTTCTAATATAGATAAAGAGCTCGAAGTTGGAATGCTAGTAGTACACAATATGTCTCAACACACATATGACAGGTTTTGACCATTTCTGAAAAATGGTTGTTTTATTACCTTCAGCATTCCTTCACTTATAGACACCTATTTGAGTGACCCATAGCCTTTAGCGGTCACAGTATCGATAAAATTTGATAAAACTTTGCATGCAGCATCTTTAGGACGTACTCTAGTTTGGTCTTTCATTTAAACCTTGTATCCCGCTCTCAAATGAATGTGGCTGGGTGGCAGACTAGTGGAGTTTCAGGTTCATTTTAACGGTGCCATAAGCTTAAGATGGATGTGACGCTTAGTAAAGTGCCATCGAGTCATAAGCACCCTTCAGCTTAGCAGCTGCCTGCATCTTAGACCACGTACTGCCCTTCTCCTTGCATTGAAGGCACCATCTGTCAGTGCGACAGCCCAGGCCTGTAAAATGAGCAACTGGAAAATGCCCCCTCTGTCGGTGTGCATTCGTGTCCCACTGCAGTAATTTTGTCTCTTCCATTGGTTTTATTTTCTGTGTTGATGAGAGAATAAAGACTGATTGCATCTCTTTGGTTGGAGAGCATCTCAAGCTGCTAGTCTTGATGGGAAATTGGGTTTCGAATTGCCTATTGAGTCTTATGGCAGATACTTGTAGTCCCAGGGCAGTTCTGTATGGTGATCTTGATTTGCTGGGCAGTGTTTGATTTTTCCATCTGTCAGGCAGTGGAAAACGGTTTCTGTATCTGCAAGTCTTAGAAGCTTTGTCTAATCCTGACTGGCAGGTTGATGACCGAATGGAAGTTCTGTACAGCCTCTTTGGAATCTATCAACTGTATCGCTAAGATTGTCACTTATCGAATGCTGTATAGCCTGACAGGTAGGGCTGAGCAATATGGCATAAAATCAAAACCATGGTATTATCAGAATTTTGGATAATAATGTATATCATCCTATACTTTTTTTAACCTCATTTCAACACTTAATGCTTCAATACTGGATAAGAATTGGGGTACTACATAATTGGACAAATGATGAATCAGTCAACTGGCCTGAATCAATTTAATAGCAACTCTGGGCTATAGCCATGTTGTCAAGGCAAAACTTTTGTAAACATCAAACTTCTCTCTGCTGACGGCATAGCCCTTTCGATATCATGGCACGTTTTAAGAAGTATATTGTAAATATTGATATTACTTGCCTCTGTAGGCCGTTTTCAAACAATGGCTTTTATTAGCTGCAATCACGAGGTTTTACTGTGCATAGTCATGCTATATGACCTGTTCACGTCCGTCACTCACTGACTATGGCTGCTTAGCCCCAGTCTAGATATCCCTACCCACCTTGGTCTCCCATCACTGCGTGTCTACCTGCTCCTCAGTCGTGCTGCTTTGTGGCATCATCTCTCATTGGTGATTTGTGACTCACTGACTCATCTGAACATTTGCTGCTGAGCCCACCATATGGCTGAACGGTTACCATGTGTCCTGTGTGAACTGAAGTAATTTTACTTACTTCTCAAGTTTCAGGCTCTTGTAGGCAGCCAAATTTGCCATCGCCAATATCTCATCATTTCATTTTTATCCAGCCAAGCTCGAAAGTGGTCTTCCCAAAAATGGCCTCTTTGTAAACCTGTTGAATTTTGAGGTTGTGGGTGAGGGGAGCCAGGTGAGCGTTTGGTTCACAAAGCAGCCTTACCTCACTAAGGCCTGGTCTCACATGCAGATAAACACACAGATTTGTGTATCCGCGCATTTGGGTGGTTGTTGGCTTCCAGCTAACGGATATTCAGTCCATTGGAAAGCGTGAAAAAACTTTGCAGAAATGTTAATTGGATGTGCAGATATGTATATTTAAGTTAATCTGTGTTGAACCTTGATATGCATATTCGCATGGGTAGCCGATCCATCAGTGTACGGTAAGTGTGTTCAACCCAATGTGCTACTACTGATATTATATCTTTAACTAGGGGCTGGAACTCCCATTTTTCCCACCCCGGCGGATTTGCGAGTGTTATGTTCATTGTTCTTTAGATAGCTGGGCCTTCACCCGGATATGGTAGCCACTCTGAGTACTCCTGTCCATGTTTCAGATTTTTTTTTAGTTTCTGGATTTTACTCAGTTTAGTTAATCTGCTCTGTCTATTCCTACTGTGTGATACAGTGGAGCGGTTTAAGCAGGGAAATCACGCTCGCGGTATATATCCTTGGATCCAGATCAGGGCCCACACTGACCCCTTCCCACCTCCTCCGCCTCCTGGGCATTGCTGGTCTTCTGGGCTCTGGCAGCTACAGTACAACCGCCGTTAAAACCAAAGAGACGGCGTTAGTTCACGCCCCGTTATCTCGAACATTTTGCCCTTCTTACCCATTTGTAACCACGATCTAACCAACGAGGCGTATCACAGGGCAATTTACCGCCAGGAATAACCACATGTGGCTCCGCGGAACTGAATGTAGTACCGCGTGTGAGTTATAGCAAGAATAGAGGGCATTTTGACTGTTAGAATTACGTTTGTGTTTGCCGTTATGTATTTTGGAAAGCGCGTGGCTAATCCTCGGTTGAAAAAACCAAGCATGAGCAAGAAAAAAAAAATAATAATAAATTCGAAAGCGAAACGTAAGAAATTGTGTTCTTGAAGGAAATTATTTTAGTAGCCTATTTTAAATATGTCTTTTTATTGCAGAAACTGTGATTCTGAGAGTTTGGGGTAGATCTTCAGCGAAGTGTGCCGCAATTGATTTATTGGTTTTGAAAAGCCAACCGCAGTATAAATAGCCTAAACAAACTGGCAATATACAACTTAATAGCCCGTGAGCTTATGCTCGCGTTATTCTCCAAAATTATGCGTTTTCGGACCTGCAGAGGTGTGAGGTTGTCTCTCGCCAAGGAGTCAATCTTCGTCCTAAACTCTGGGGATATGCGTCGTATTGTGACACGTTCCATAGTTGTGAATGTGATGTCAGTTTATGGTTGAGCATTTTATAGAAAATTTCTGCCACGCGCTAACCAGGTCATTAATTCTTTAATAGGCTACAATGAGCTTAAAGGGAATAAAAGGGTGACAATGAGTGATAAATCGAGATGACTTCGCTGTATTGAATCAGTGCCAGGTGTATCCGCTTTTAATTCCATGAATTCAGTTTACGAAAGAGCCTTTCGGTTTTAAGTGACATTGTCCTTTAGTGATAAGATATTGAGCAGATATTTTTTTTAAAATTGATAGATACCTTTTCCTTCCGTTTCCTTATTGATAGATACAGAATAAGCTTACTAAAACATCCCGTGTAAGGTTCCGCAAATAGTTTATTTTGCTTGTTTTTTTTAGTGCATTCAAGAGTCGTTATGGTCGAACTAAATTCATATTGTAAACAATTATTTTCTAGTTGCAAGCTTTGCGAACATTATGTTTGAACATCTGAATGGTTATGAGAAGTCATTAAAACAAATACAGACGATGCAAAGCGTTTAGGAAAAAATGGTTAAAAATGGTCAATTAGCATTTTAAAACGAAATTAATCGAAAAACATTCAAGTTCTTTCCCTAAATGAATTTGACTGAGACGGGGTGCGAGTAATCTTCGATACACAGTGGGTTGACCGGTTCCGCAATTTGACGGATTCCGCAATTTGCAGAAATCAAGCTTTTTTTGCGGGAAAACGACTTCGCTATCAGCCTTGAGTTTGACACCGCTGGAACGGTAAATTATTGTGGATTTAACTCTTAACTATCGTTTTGAGATATTCGGCTTCATAGAGAAATAAATGCCCGATAACTGTTGCTTGCCGTTGCAGCAGTAGGCTACCAAATCAACGCTTGTGATAAGGCGCACTGTGCAGTGTGTGGCCGTTAAACACGTGTATTCCTGGCATGGGCGGAAAAATGCGTATGGACGTGTCCATACCAATATTTTGATGTGTTTAAAATGTCCACCATACCAATTTTGAATGGGGCATTGCGCGGCATTCGGGACACAAAAGGTTAATTTTCCCCTCCTTAGTTCCGCCTCTCAAAGACGGCGTGTCATTGGTGGGGACAGCCTTGCTATCTGTGATTGGCTCCCCTTCCTGTATCCATCATCATGACTGGGTTGTCATTGGTAAGTTGGTAGGCTACGATCGCTTCTCGGCCTATTGGCTAAGATCAAGTGTGGTAAGACTCCCCATCGGTAGAGGGCAGTCCCACGCCTTGCACTTCTGATCGATGGCGGGCTGAGATTAGCGTGTTGTGAATGCTTTAATGTGTGTGAATGTCGTAAGTCTTGTGGAGTGTGCAGTGTGAATGGGTGTGAATGATAATAATTATAATAATAAAAAAAAGTTGGTAGGCTACGCGGTGAAAATAAAAAATAACAGCGTAATAACAG
Organism: Gymnothorax reevesii; assembly: GCA_029721435.1. Taxonomy (NCBI): domain Eukaryota; kingdom Metazoa; phylum Chordata; class Actinopteri; order Anguilliformes; family Muraenidae; genus Gymnothorax; species Gymnothorax reevesii. Next base: position 33,438,017 of record CM056579.1, on the reverse strand, counting down.
CGTCTACTGTCGCTGGCTCGGGGAATCATGTCTGACTCGGGCAGGAAAAGAAAAAAGGCGGACATTAGACATTATTTCACCCAGTCAATGGTAAGTTACTCACACAAAATATACTTGTAAAAACCTTGTCAGACCGCGACGCATTTTCTCTTCCAAGCGCTCGATTTTATTGTTTTTCCAGTAGCACAGCATATACCTCAACATGCAGTTGCCTAATAACTTCCGTGCTTCCCATTCCCATGCTTGTCGTTTTGGAGGGGGGTGCGTTGCAGTCTGACAGGGATTCGACTGAAACAGATTAATCATGCTAAAAGTCTCTTAGAGTGGAGTGAAATAAGAACAGAAAATCTTTATATAATTTTTAGAATCCGCTCATCTTTAGCCCTATTCGGACGAGAGAACAGAACGTGAGAAGGGTAGATCTTCACGCACGCACTGTTGTGAGTTGCGACAGTTGTCACGTGACCGCAATCTCCACAATGCATGTTGATGCATCTGAATGCATTTTTACCCCACGTCCCCCCATAAAGCTAGTCCCATCCTAATAGGGCTTTTGATGGAATGGTTAGATGAATAATAATATAGAAGGACAATGTATTATTCATGCAATAAACTTCCAGCCAGCCAGCATAAAATGTATTATTATTATTATTATTATTATTATTATTATTATGTAACAAGAGACACAAATAAGTAGTGTTTCTTGATCATAAATTTTGTTTTACAGCCACAACACAGCAGCTCTGGAGATCAGTCTCCATCAGGCAGACAGGTATATTTCATGTGGAAATTAAGCAACACACTGTATTGCTAATTGATGAGGCTGTATTTTGAGTTTGTTAGGTCATGACATAGGGAGGCATGGGAGGCAAATTATGTCCCCACCAATGTCAACACCATTATTACGCCCTTGATTCCTGGGATTCATCACGTTATTAGTGTCATTATGATCGGGAATGATCCTATATTTGACCACATAAATCCCAATTTCGTACTGTTGATACTTTTTGTAGGTTTTCAAACTTGTAATTTATGAGACATGTTTATTCTTGTTTATTTTTTATAAAAGTCTATTGCAGTCAGTGTGAAATAAAACATTTTTTCCCCCGCCATAACTGTTTTTCTGTGGCTCAACGGGCTGATCAAGACTCATGTCCTGTGTTAATCTGAACTTGTAGTCTCATCCTCATAATTTTAATGTAGCCTATACTTAGCATTTACTAGACCTACTTGAATTGGAAAGAGTAGAAAGAATCATCCGTAGTCGCTGATAGCAGTTGAACATCGATGGATATAGGCCTACAAATCATCGTGAACTGAGGCCAGCGCGCGTTGATAATTTGGACCAATTATTGTGATATCCCTTATAGGGTAATGCTGGCTAAAATTGGTGGAAAATACATGTGTCTGTTTCGTTGTGGCCTGGGGCACGCAATAATGCCAATAAACAAAGAATAGGCTATCTTAAGTTCAGCCTGACAAAGGGCGCTGTTTGCGAAACTGGAAATTATTTACGGAACCAGTCAAAGGACGTGCCACTGAAAAATGACTGTGCAAGGCTTTATTCTTAATGACTGAAGAAAGCTAACTGATCCACAAAAAGCGTGAGTAATTTCCGCAAATTCGTGAACAGATAACTTTCCGCCAGCGAATTCTGTATCGATACCAGACGCTTCAAACAAATTCCGTTCGCGGAACCGGTCAACGTACTGTAGGAATGGATAGGCTATAATAATTTACAGGTTTGCAACAGGAAAAATAATATATTTCGGCAGTAGAGTGTAAAATAGGCCTAATAGTAGGCCTACATAAAAGCATGCATTATCTCCGATCATAAAATGTTGCAGAAATGATACCTGACAAACAAAATCCTCACCAAAAATAGCATGATATTTAATAATCCAATTGCGTATTATACCGTATTAAAGTTTTAAATAGTAGCACAGGTTGAGCAAACAGTATCGTCAAATATAAAAAGGTTTGCAGAAATGATTACCGGCAACATCACCTCCGCCAAAGCAAACCAATATTTTATGTAGGCTAACGTTATTTTTGCATTCATATATGGAAATAAATCGCCAACAAGCTGTAGGCCTACCATTATCTACATGTGCGGTCTACTGTCAAAACGACCGTCCCAACCGCCCTTGTGGCTCAGTTATGATTAAACTAACACCCGGCTAACAGGCTCTCGCCCTTCTACCCCGTGCGCGGTAGGCGCTCTTTCGTCTTCATGCGCGTCAATACGCCGGTCCTGCTGCACAGCTCACGACGAGATTTCCCGGTCCTACTGAGAGTTTAACTGGCAGATTAACGACTTTTTCTTTGATTTTAACGGCGGCTGTATTGTACTGCAGTCATCTGTCATGTAAGAAATAAAAGTAGAATGAAAGGGCACATTTCTCATGCTCTTCTGCATTCTCGTGTTCCGTCAGTCCTCTTTACCCTGAGTGGGTCAGAGGAAGCGTGACTGAACCGTTCTGGTGAACTTTGTTTCGCTGATTTTCACAAGCAGACTGCTGTGTTGAAAAACAAGTGTGATCGAAGACTGCTATGTTAAAGAGCCTGCTGTCGTGTCCGTCTAGTCTGGTGGTAAATGAACCTTTTCCTGGAAATATCCTGTTCTTTTGGTTTTCATTTCAACCCTACTTGGCAGCCAGTTCTGCTAATTAGGAGCTTGCCAAGATCTATTGTGTGCGGTGTGCTTATTCATAGTTGGAATGGAGATGGATTGGATGCCAAGGGCTCTATCTTACACGGTGCAAAGCAGTGCCAAGTGCAGTGCAAGTGTCTTTGGTAGTTTATGACTAATGCAGTTGCCATTTTGCCATCCAGTGCCCACATTATACAAATAATGAGTGTACTTGCGCCAAACTGAGCTCCCATGGACGTGCTGGTCTCAAAATGAGGTGTGGTCTGGCCCATTGTTGTTGTGTTGCTGCTCTTAGGTGGCAGAAAGCAATTTGCAATTGACCCACAAAAACCTGATCTAAAGTCAATCATCAGTTTTCGGCTGCTATTTCAAGGGTGTTGCGTTATGTGCTTTCAGAGGCAAGTGCACAAGTGTGCTTACTCTCTGCTATTTACACACACGGGGACAAGTAGCGGTGTATACATAGTAGCAAACAATTTAAAATTCTTAGATAAAAATTTGATAGGTATTTTTTTTTTAATGTCTTGATTTATAAAATAATAATCTGTCATAATGGTGATTGCGCTATTGATTCTATTGATTGCGCACCCATGCAACTGTGCTGTATCACAGAATGCTATGATGTATTTGAGTCGTAATGGAACCTCTTCCATCAGTATTTCCATCAGTATTTCGATTCACCGTGCAACGTTACACAGGTAGGAATACACAAATTATTCTGGATATTATTCTTGCCTTGACTCTTTTATACCAGCCAACTCTGTCATTCCATGTCATGCAGTCTTCCAGGGGATACCCCAGTGGGGTGACTGTTAGGGGACAATGGTTTTGATATGACATCAGAAAACACAGAAAAGCATGTCAGAATGTTTGGAATGCTTTAATGCGCTTCAGACATTTGCTTAGGTCAGATCACTGTCCTTCATGGGTCAAAGCGTTAACTGCTGTTATCTCAAAATCAACTTTGAATCCAACCCGCTCCAATAATACAACCCCTGCAACTTGTCCGTCCCGCATCTATTATCGAACAGACAACTCTCTTTTTTGGTTGAAATGTGTTTTTTCATAATTTATAATCAATTTACAGTTTGGCTGACACAAATGCCTTGAAAGATGGCACTTTAAACCCGCGGCACAGCAACATATGACATTGTTGTCACCATCACTAATTAATCCAAATGTCTTCCATTCATCGCACTTGGACTTTGAAGATGTGATGTCAGCAGTCCAATATTCACAAGAGGTTTGTCCTCATTAACTCCATGTCCATCCATTTTTGCCCCACTTCATTTAAGGAGAACATAAGAAAGTAAATTTTATGGCTGCCAGATATTACTTTAGGAGTTAGGGTTGCGTAATCAAAATAATATTGTTATTTCTTTCTCCCAGGCTTTTTTATTTTTTTTGCATTCATGTTAATTTCTGTCGGCCAAGCCCTGCCTGCACTTAATGTTTTGCCTGCGACCTTGAATTTAAATTTCTTGTCTTTGTTTGACCGTTTTATATGCACGTGTTCAGCGTGCACACATTCAAAATGCGACACTGGGGATTCACCGCGTGTGGTGATTTTTATATCTGGATATGATTAAAACAATATTCCATACTTTCAGCAGTGGTTTGCTTGTTCGTTTTCACTTTCCACACGTGCAGTTTCGTTTCCTCTGCAGAGAGGCGTTCTCGGCCATTATAATAGCAAATCATCGAGGTGCAAAAACACCTGGCTTTTAAAGGGAATGGGAGTTGACACACTGTTTCAGTTCATGTTACACGCAAAACATGCCTATAATTAATTAAGAGATTGAGTACAACCCCTTTGAATCATGCACTTTACCTTGAGGTCAAATTAACTGCTGATAAATGTGCAAAAATGGATTAGATATACCCTAAATGCTCCACACGCTTCAGACCATGCGCTGAAATCTTTAAAACGAGGCCCTGTATCTGTGGGAACAGGGTTAATATAAATTTGCAAGAAGGGCTGTTGAACCTCTGGGTACAGCAGAGCTCCTCCAGTTAACATATTACAGCTGTGTCAACAGACAAATATGGAAAGCATAAATCATTGCAAGTCATGACAGATAAAGCTGGTTAAACAAGGGGCTGAAGCAATGTAAATTCAAAACTGCTTGTACCTCTTGAATTGGCATGACCCACTTGTCACTCTTGTCACTGTAATTTTCCCTCTGGATCACTAGCAGCTTTCTGTAGCTTTGCCGTGACTCTGTAGAAACTTGTTATTTATTGCGAACCACCGTGTCCCTCGGCTTCCAGTAATGCCAGGAATGTGAGAAATCTCTCCTACTTCCTGCTCTATCTGCTGTGTGTTCACACTGCTGTGCTTCTGTCAGTGGTAATGGCTACAGTCAGGCAGTGACTCCTCTGTGACTCTCCCTCGCAACATTAGTACTGGTCTCATAATCTTGCTATTGGAACCAAGAAATGAATCTTTTACTTATCTGGCTCGAGTCTGCACAGTTTTACATTGCTAATGAATCAATTCACTCATTGCGCATTCATGCAATTCACCAAAGCTCTGTTCTCTGCTTTTGTCAACAGATATTTTTGCACAATCAGTTTCACAAAAACTACGGCATAATCAGATACACCAGTTTATGCGTGGTCTCTGGACCCATTTCACTCGTGTCCCTCTGTCTCTCTCCGTCTCCTGCAGTATCAGCAGCACTCTGATGGACATGTACAGCACGGCGTCCAGCGGCCGCTCCACGCCCGCCATGATGAACGGCCAGGGCAGCGCCACGCCCTCCTCCACGAAGAGCATGGGCTACGCCTGCTGCTGGGACCAGTGCCACGTCTGCTTCAACTCCAGCCCCGACCTGGCCGAGCACATCCGGGGGCTGCACGTGGACGGCCAGCGCGGCGGGGTGAGTCCTGCTCGCTCTCCCGCAGTTCCTGCTTCCTGGTTGTTCTGCTTCCTGTTAATCTTTCTCTCATTCTTGTTCATCCGTTTCTGATTCCTGTTCTTTTGTCTCTTGATTCCCATCCCCCTCCTTCTGGTTCCTGTCCTTTCACCTCTCTTCCTGTCCTTTCACCTCTCTTCCTCCTCTTCTTTCATCTGTGCTTCTTCTTCTGTCTCTGCATCCTGATCTAACAGGATATAATTCCTATTCTTCCATGTTTGCTTCCTGTCTTCCTTTTCAATTTTCCTCGTTCCCCACTTCCTGTCACTTTGTTTTTGTGTTCTTTACCCATTTTGGGCACTCTGTCCTCCATTTCCTTATTCCCGCCCTTTATTTCCTCCTCCTTTTTCATTCTTTTATTCTTTTCCATCTCACTCTTCTTGCATTACTGTCCTTTATTTTTCATTCAGTGTTTCGTTTCCTGTTTCCTGCTCCTTTCTTGCATCTCTCCAGTCTCATCATCTCTAAATCTTTCCTCATTCATGTTCCCGCTCTCTCCAAGGATGTGTTAGTTTGGTCGAACCTTGCATTCTTACCTTTTGAGCGTCTCTGAGACTTCTCAAAGTCATTTCTCATATGCAATTTTTTTGACACTGATACATTTTGTGTGTGTGTGTGTGCGTGTGTGTACGCGTGCGCGCACATGCGAGCATGTGCATGTTCACCATTTATTTTCTTGAGGCCACTGGTGGTAATAGACTGTGATCAGTTGGTCATCATATTGAAAAGTACTGTGAGAGAACGGGGCCGTCAGTGCTTCATGAAAGCAGCTGTCTCACTGATTGTCCTTTGTGAGGCAGTGTAATATCTAATGCCCCTGATGATGGCGATTATGGCCCGAGGCACTCGTGCTGAGCGTAATCCAAACTTCCTGTTTTACATGCAGGACAGCTGGGGAGGGCCTTCTGCATATTACGGCCTCAGAGAAGATTAAAAACAGCACGAATGCTTGTCCTGCTTTGCAAATGTAATTTCATTTCATTCAGTTTGGGGCTGGGAGGGAGGGCTGCAGAATATTTGTGTGGGTAGCTTTTTGAAAAGCAGCAGTATCTTGTTGCTCTGACACAGTGTCTTGTCAGAAATGGTTTCTCTGCTTTCTAAAGTTGTTTAGCTATCCTTGGTCTCAACATTAAAACATGACTTAATGGCCTTGATTCTCTGCTTTGTCTCCCATGCTTTTTTGTTTTAAAAGCACATTTTGGTGGTTTCAGATGAATGTTTGGGTTTGATAGTGCCCAAGTAATGCATGTATCAAACGCCTTTTTCCTGTCAGTTACAGTGTGTTTGCTTGGGTGGGTATAGTGTATGCACATGTCTGCATAGTGTGGTTGTGTGTGTGTATGTGTACTTATTTTCTGTGCACGTGTGCTTGTATTCACGTTTGTGTGTGCTATGCACTTGCGCATATTTCCTTGCGCATACTTACTTTTGTGTACTTGTGTGTGTATGTGTGTGAGACGCCGTTTCTGTGAAGAGTTTGTGCGTAATTGCAGCAGGGCGTGTTTGTGCATTATGTTTGCAGTTAATAACATCCCTCAACAGGACGCCCCCTTGCAGCCTGCCTTGTAATGTGCTGGTGTGTGTGTGTGTGTTTGGGGCAGGTGTTCGTGTGCCTGTGGAAAGGCTGCAAGGTGTACAACACGCCCTCCACCAGCCAAAGCTGGCTCCAGAGGCACATGCTGACGCACAGTGGAGACAAACCCTTCAAGGTGGGCCTGCCAGCGAACACCAGGCCGTGGCAAACTCACACCTCACACCTGCCGCTAATGTTTAAATCACTCGTGCGTTCCCATTAAATGCCGGTGCGAGCAACGGAATGCATAATTCAGTGCATGCTCACCCTAATCTTCCTGTCACACATGACTGCGTATAGAACTGAATTTGCTGCTCCAAAATTGTTACAAATTGAGCTCGCTGTCTCTTTCCCAGCAGGTTCGCAGAGTGCTTTTATCTGCATGTTGTTGTAATAAGAGGCACTGCAATTTTATTGATTTAATTCAAGCTGAAGCAAAAATGCTGTATGTTCTTGGAGTTGGTCGATACAAGCCCTCATGAAGCCCTTAGCTTTTTGTATTTGGTTTTATGATGCTTGTGAGGCCATCGCGGCAGTGCTTGCTCATGGTTTAAAAAACATCCAGCCGTGTGTTGTGCTCTGCCCCATCTTCCCAGGCACTCTGTGTGTAATTCACTGTTGACCCCACTTCTCCCTTGGCAGTGCGTGGTGGGCGGCTGCAATGCCAGCTTTGCCTCCCAGGGGGGGCTAGCGCGCCATGTGCCCACCCACTTCAGCCAGCAGAACTCATCCAAGCTCTCGAACCAGCCCAAGTTGAAGGAGGAGTCTCCATCCAAGGCCGGCCTCAACAAGAGGAAGAAACTGAGGAACAAGCATCGGAGGTCCTTGCGTATGTACACGGCTCATCTGTTCCGCTATCATGACCTGCTGCACATTCAGTTTACATGCACTTTTACTGTGACTCTGAGCAAGGGCTACCCAATCCTTTTCTTGGGGAATCTACTATCATGTTGGTCTAATTAAGCCCACTTCATTCTAAAGCAGTAAAGTCCAGCTTTAGGTACTAATTGGTAGAATCAACAATGCAAATTTAATGTAACCCTAGCAGAGGACTGTAGATGTCCAAGAGCAGGGTTGTGCAGCTCAGCCTTGTACGCGTATGCTCTATACCTGCAGTATGGAGTGTTTCCCCCCCAATTTTTTTTCCCAGCTGGGGTGCACTGCCTGTTTTTTTCTCCCGGATTTTCTGATGGTTCTGACCTCGGTCAATTCCTAGTTGCTGATCACTAAGCAAGCGTCCCAGCACCACTTTGGCCAGGTTCGCGAAATTTAACAAGCAGTATTTCCAAAACGAATTGGTCAGTTTCGTCGGTTGTTACATCATTTTGCTGCTGTGGTTGTGTAGTTTCTCATCATCGAAAAGTAAATGAAAAAACAAAGTTCAGCACTACCTACTTTATTGCATGCAATCACTTGTAGATTAACGCCTTTGCGCAGAATCCAAATCTGTCTATTTATGTTACCTTATTGTATGAAAAATAATACAGAGAATTGAAAAATTGCTGGGTCTTAAAACTATACATTTCTAGGATAATGAACTCCTTGACCACAAGTGTAAGTCATCTGACCATTGAATTCTAAATTACCTTCTCTCTAGGACCCAAATAAGATGGCTATCCAGGTGGCTTCCCAAAGTCAAAGATCCCTCAAAACGGCGCACTATCAAATCATAAAATAATCATATATTTAACAGAAATCAACTTTTGACGCATGAAATTGAATATAGAGTTAATAATACTTACTGAATTTTGCACAAATTTGTCAATATAGATGCAGTTGGACATCAATGGTTGCCAGGAAGCATTCCAACAAAAAAACATGCCTTTTCTGCATGATGAAGTTTAGAATTTTGTGAATTATCAGAGTTCCGCTAGATAGCGCACACACTCTTTAAAGAAAGTGCTTATTTAACGGTAAGAACATTCACCCTGCAGTGAAAAGCTAGCAGTTCCCACTTCCAAGCTCGCGACCTTATATAAAACACTTACCACACCTTATGAGGAATAAGAGTAGCTCACTAACTCAGTAATATCTGAAATATACCTTATTTTAACAGAGTACACATTCCATTATCAGGAATAATCAGGCAATTTTGACCCGAATTGATCAGCGTGGTGCAATGCACATGCCAGGAGGTCTACCGAAGTGTGTGAGCTGCTTGCATTTCAAAGAAACGAAATCCTCGGCATTCGATTTCGTTGAACGTAAATTCTAAAACAAAAAGCTACATTGAGCAAAATGCAAACAGAGTAGAAATATAACCATTCTTCATTGAATCCCTCCTGCAAAGACAGATGTATTGGGTAGAAGGAAGCATCCAGTCCTGTTGCATTCGGAATAATTCCCATTGACCATGTCCGTACAACATTTAAATCCCGTAAATGTCACCGAACACTACAGGCCGGTTTGGATTTCTTTTTTTCTTTGAAATTGCGTCATTTTCAGCTGCGCAACCATGCCCAGCATTAGGGGAGTACAACCAACCTTACTTTTAAGCACATTTTTGTATTCTTATTGTCTAATCAATGTCTTTCAATGACTGTGGAAAGTTTAAATTCTCTGGAATTGGAAAAGAAACTAGTCAATCAGTACATTATTACCGCAGAAATTTCACGTAGGCGTGAACTAAGTGTGCATTACGCAGTTGATTCTTAGTTAATTCAACATAATTGAGTTATTGGCTATCAACATGGGTGCTTACCAGGATATAAGGGAGTGCATAATTTGTCGATGGAAGAGTCTATTCGTAAATCCATGGAAGGGAACTACGGGTTTTTGTATGTGATGACTGTAATTGATTACAGAATGACATAATATCAATACCATGTTGATTTATTGCTTCAGAAAACTGATTTTTCTTTACTACGAATTGGGATACCTTTGGCTCACTATAGCTGAAGTGGTTGTTACAGACAACAACTATTTTTTTCATTGGCAAGAGATCATTTTTTTTGAACTGCTGAATAGATACTACAGGCAAGTATATTGAGCAGTTGCACATCAGGCTTAGCTGAGGAGTTTAATTCAGGCAGCTCTTGGAAAAAAAATGGACTGGAGTGAACTTGTCCATATTCTAAACCGTGTTCACGCTTGGCTTGCTTGTAAATATTCAATAACTGATCCGGGTGTGCCATCTAGTGATAGAATATTGTAGCTGCGTGCATGGAGCTGCAAATTTATGTCCCTGTGCAGACCCATCTGCACAAAGTGATAAAAGCCACAGCTTGTGCAACTTTTTTGTTTCAAGAAAGTCATTTTGTGTCTGTATATTTGTCCAAGCATAGCTTAAATGTATAATGGAAATTCTTGTAATGGTTCAAAAACATTCAGCAGCAGTGGTGCACTTATGTCTTTGTCAGGGAAATGCTCATCTTTGTTTAAACCAAACTGTTCTGTGGCAATTTGGGACAGACTATAAAATCACATCTGTTGATCTCAAATTATATCGACAGTCAGATTTCAGAGCAAACAAGGAACAAATATAAGAAGGGAGTTAGAAGGGAGCCTAAAATACCTTTATAAATAAACAAATACCAATGACTGAGCCAACACATGGTCAAAGATGGCCAAACACCCTGCCATAAGGAGTGCAATGGTGAGTAAGGGCTTTAGAATTGGTCACAAATCTCAATGCACTGTGATAAACACTATCTAACTTTTGTAAACAATGTGCAGGTGAATGCATGTATAAAAGGTCACCATAATCAATAACTGATAAAGTAGCAGAAACCAGTTTCTTTCTTGCCTCTATGTATGTATGTATATATATATATATATATATATATATATATATATATATATATATATATATATATATATATATATATATATATATATATATATATATATACACACACACACACACACACACACACACACACACACACACACACACACACACACCATTTACCTTTTATCAGAGACCTTCTCAACAGCCTTCATTCCCACCCACATCATCCTGGACATATTGATTAAATATGTCTTGTGGACCAATTTCAAACTTGATGGGACAATAGACCCTGGAGTCTATCTTGAATGTCAGGTTATTCTTATGAAAGTTATTTCCGGCGGGTAAGAAGTCATCACGCATCAAAGGAGCATCTTGGAGACCGAACGTTACTATAGAGAATCTGTTCCTGTCGAGGCACAAGTGGACATTGATTCTGTCATTGCAGTGACTGGAGATGGCAGTGCTGTGCAGCAGTAGAACACCCCTCCCCACATCTTTGAAAATGTCAACAGTGCCCTTGCTACCCTAGACTCTTACCTGAGGGCATTTGGTGGCTTAGGTCCCTTTTTATAAAAATTCTCTTGGATTTAAAACCTAAATATTGCGAACACTCGAAAAAAGAAAAAAATGCATGGTAAAAAATATAATAATTTTCACAACCATGGGTAAGCTAAACTGCTTGGAAATTTTATGTAATTAAGATTAACTTGGAAATTTGTACATGTGCATATTCTCATTCATTCAAACAAACTTCAAGGTCAAGTTTGTTTTTATAAATTTGAAATCTGCTGAGAATCTGGCATGCACATTATTTTTGTGCCTACACACTGTTTATAAATGAAACCCTTGGGCTCGGGAGTAAGAGCCTGGCTGGAGAGCTGCCAGCATTCTGATGCGCTCTTAATGAATTGGGCTTCAGCGTAGAGCCTGCTGCGGGGCCGAGCCTCGCCACTAAGGCTGCTAGGACGTCGGAACCCTCACCAGGGGGTTATCTGAGGCAATGGCGAACTTCTGAGGGGGAAGTGTGGGAGCATGCACACCCCCCACTCATTCTTGAATTCCTGTGCTGCTGGAATATCTGTGAAATGTCCAATTTGAGAGCTGCACAGTTTGTCAACGTATGTTGTGCACATACCAGCGCCTGATGGATTGGTCAATTTATGTCATTGTTTATGGTGTCTTTAGAGGTTTTTGCAATGTGTTTTGTAAAAGTTTGGGAAAGACTTGCCAACTGCTGCAGTCTTGACTAACTTACTGATTTAAACTTCCCTAGATGGGGTTTCATCTTGGCTGGCTCATTGTAAAAAATTATTTATGTACGTAAATTAAAAAAAAAAAAGGTGATCAATTATGAAGACAAAAGTCCGGCATATGCAGCTCTCCATTCTGTTCTTGCTTATCTGCTGATGCTAGCATAAATTGTGGTTGCATGCGCCTGAATATTTTCTAAAACTGGTTAGGGCCCTTGAACTCTCACCAGGCGTTTTATTGCATTTTTGGTAGAATTAGATTGTGGAATTTAGCAAAGTGGGCTATTTGCTTTACTGAGTCGATCAGGATCTTTAATGGGAAATGCTGCATTTGTACTTATTAGGGGAACGCACTAATGTTGTTATATCTTGCCTGCTGCAGCACGGCCTCATGACTTCTTCGATGCACAGACGATGGATGCCATTCGCCACCGGGCCATCTGCCTAAACCTGGCCACTCACATGGAGAGCCTCGGTCACGGGCACAGTGTGGTCTTCCACAGTACGGTGAGTGCTCAACATGGACTATGATAAAGATGCTGATGGAAAACATTAAAAAAGTGGTATTGTCGGGTGTAGCCAACAAAAATATACAAGAGTCATCAGAAGATGACCTATCCCCTCAGCCCCCGCAATCTAATCTCGGAAATCCCAAAATATCAGAAGGCATCAGTCTAGGACCTGATTAATACGCACAGCAAGTTTACTAAAAAAATACCGAGCGGAATTCAAGTTCTGTCCCGGAAACAGAGTGATCACAGGCGCACGGACAGGCAGATGACCGCACTGATGACTGTATCCCCCCGTATTATATGCCGGGGGGGAGATGAGAAGTAATTGGTAAAGAGAACATGCGACTCTTGTGCTTCGTTAAATAATTACAGTTTTAGCGGTACAACCCAGTCAGAAATATTGATGTTTTGGCCTTTGAGTGGCTCACAGAAGAGAATTTTGTCTGGGAGCCCTGTCATTTATGTGCGAATCTCAGCCATGGCTGGAGATCCACATGTGTGAGGCAAGAATTGACTTAGCCCTGCTTGGTATATTAGAAGTTAAGCTGGTCAAAATTTTGTAATCTCATCACTTTTAAGTAACAACTCGTACTCAGCCAGGTTAGTGTAACAGCGCGAGTGAAACTGTGCACTGATTGCATCATCCTCTGATGGTGTAGGTTGTGTGAGATTGGCGTTGCAACTGCATAGTGTAAAAGACGCGAGGGCTAATTGCTGCGTGTGTTGGTAGAATTTTATGCCACAGCATCCTCCTCCTGAGTCAATGAGTGCAGGTCAGCGTGGTAGACTAAACGGAGTGGGGAAAAAATACTGATGTTTCGGCCATATTGTCCAGCCTTCATCAGACCATCAGATACTCTTATGAAGGCTAAATGATGAAATTGATTGGCTCCCCTGTGTTTTTTTGGAAACCTACTCCAGGATATCCTGATGAGGACGTAGCTTCCAGTTGGCTTTGGGGCTTTCCTCTACCTCTCCTGTATGAAGAGCATTATTCTGCATTCTGGCTTTCTTGTCTTTTGTGCTTTGATTATTTTTGGAAACCGCTGGTCGGAAATAGCCATTTTATTTCCATCTCCTTGTTTTGTTCAAAACTCTTCTTCACTGGTGACGTTAGGTACTGTTTGGCACTTTTTATCAAAATAATCAGTATGTGCGAATTTCACCAAGGCTGAGTATTTCCGGTTTTGTATTGCCTTTGATCGCTGTACTGTAAAGGAAGTACCCTCTTTCAACCATAGATGGCAGTAGAAATCCACAGGAGAAATTATCTGCAATGGGTCATCGATAATTTCTCTGCGCCTCATTCACAAATGCTAGGACGGAGCTCATTCATGTTACTGGATACAGCAACCACTCATTGAATTCTAATACTTGTTCATAATGAATTAATATTTATCATTTATTCACAATTTCTGCCAATAGTCAAATGAAATGCTGGACCATACAATGCAACCAAGGGAGCCCCCCTCCCAACCCCCCACCCCCCCCTCCTTTGAGTCATGTGTGTAATTATCCTCCTGAAGCCATTTCCTGATTTTTGTCTGAATGAGTGTCCTGGGTGTTATAATTTCCCATGAGGATAATCTATGAAATTACTTCAGCTGCATGCCAGAGCACAGAGGCTTGTACTGCTGTCCCCTGGCTCCCGTTATCACTGCTGGCTAATTGATCAGCATTGACGCTGACCGGTTCTTTTCTTTCGTTTAGCATAAATGAATTAGAAATACATAGGGAATCTTAAGAAATCAGAGAAAACGGTCAATATTTTTCTAAACTGAGGACTGATGAGTTTGCCATGAGAAACTCTGAAATGGTCGCACAAATGGTTGGGCAAGGCAGTTAAATGTCAGGTTTATCACTGGTAAAATCGAGAATTAAGTCATGTTACTGCGAAATAGCGCCAGCCTTGCAAACACAAATTAATAAGCTGGTAAGGGCACAGTTGTGACCCACATTTGTGTCAACTTTCTCTTGCCACTTTGTAAAGTGAACAGTAGAGGGCAATGTTGCCCCTCTAAGATTGAGTATGTTTTTTTTTTTTTTTTTGCAGGAAAGCTTGCATTTTTCTTTGAAGTGGAGGAAAGTAAAGGTCATCCATTTTACTGCATTAAGCCTGAAGTTCCCTTTCAGGTCCCATGAATAAAGATCTGGAGCTGCTCGTCAATACCTCTCGTATACGCCCTCTACTCCTTCATAATGTCAGCCGGTGCCAATTTTTCAGTGTTCGCGCTGGATGTGAGAGTGAGTGAGTGATAAGCAGTCAGTGTGACTGAGAGGGTGAGCCTGTAAATGTATTTCTATGTTGTTACTGAAATGTCTCTCTCCTCTGCCAAACTTTAATGTTCTCCGCTCGCTGTTCTCTCCACGTGGCTGCAGCCAAGGCACTGTCGCGGCGCTGGTGTGGAAACACTGAGCTGTCCGACAGAAGTTAGGGAGCAAGGTAGTCTGCAATCTCCCTCTCCTATCACAGTCCCACCTACCACTGCATAAGCTTCGATGCTGAAGCCAAAGCTCTCTGAGGTGCTACACAGGGGGATTGTGGGTAAATTTTTTTTATTTTTCCATGGCAATTAACAGTGATCAGGGGTGAATGGTGTAAGATTAGGCCTGCAGGTGAGAAATAATCAGGCTGATTGCATTATTGGGGACATCTCCATGTGCTATGGACACACACATCTGTGTGTGCCATCCGTCAGTCTCTGTGCAGACTGCCTTGTGCATTGCCCTGCTAACCTGCCAACTGACTCTTTTTCTTTTCTGCTTGGTTGAGAGCAATGTGTGTATTGATACTTAATGAGCCCTGTACAGTACCCAAAGGTAATACTGGAGAAATTAACTGTGGCATAGTGCCAGTCTGCTGGAGTAAATGAATGAGCCTCTAATTTATTAAGGGCACCCGTTATCGATGTTATTGATGTTGGCGACTGTGTCTAGCCTCACTTGATGGTGCTGGGCTGGCATGTCTGTTCTTCTGTCAGACATGCCTTTTTATCTGTCTAAGTTGTCATCATGAGCCTTCTCCTGAAGCAGCCTGAGCCTGTGAGTATGGTTTGATTGGGGTGATATATTCTCGACACACACATTTCTGTGTTCGCACCCGTCAGCTTGACATTGAATTCTATCGATGTGGTTCCCGTTGTCTTCATGACACTATCTGGTAGCCACTGCGTCCCTTCTGTTATTTTTTTATTTTATTTGGAAAGGTTAAGCCCGTTCTTTGTGCAGTTTCTGGTTTCAGTTTGCGTTGGAGGGGTAGTTTGGTTCTTAGCCATCTCTGCACTTGCTTTCTTTTTCAAAAACATTTGTTCTTGCATTTGACAAACACAGTAAGGTGTTCATCATTTACGGAACTGCCTCTCTGTGACATTGGGGCAAGCAAGGTATCGCTGGGAGATTTTGTCCTGCTGGTGTGACCTGGGGCTTTCAGAAGCTGTATCATTTGTAGAGAGTTTCGGGTAGAGAGTTTGAGAGGGAGTAAGTGAGAGAGTTTAGGAGAGAGAACGTGAGAGCTTGTGAGGGAGATAACAAGAGAGTTTGAGAGGGAGAAAGCGAGAGAGTTTGAGAGGGAGAAAGCAAGAGAGTTTGAGAGGGAGGAAGAGGGAGAGTTTGAGAGGGATAAAGTGGGAGAGTTTGAGAAGGAGCACCTGAGTGAGAGAGAGTTTGAGAGAGATAGTTTGACAGGGAGATTGTTAAAGCTTGGGAGAGTTTGAGTGGGAGAGTTTAGGGCAAGAAAGTTTTTGAGAGAGCGTTTTTTTGAGGGAGAGCATTTGAGAATGTACTTTTGTGGAGGTAAAGGCACCTTGAGGAAGAGGAGTGCAGGATAAAGGGGCTGACCAGCACAGCTGCAGTGGAGACCCAGCCACCTCCTGGTCCAGCACTCTCAGGTCAATATGATGACAGGTCAGGGGTCTAGGGCCTGAGGAGGGTCTGTGGGGACAGTCAATAAGGGCGCTGTTTGAGGTCTCCTCAGTCCTCCTGAGCTCTGTTTAGATT
The DNA here is from genome assembly GCA_029721435.1 of Gymnothorax reevesii. Taxonomy (NCBI): domain Eukaryota; kingdom Metazoa; phylum Chordata; class Actinopteri; order Anguilliformes; family Muraenidae; genus Gymnothorax; species Gymnothorax reevesii. Next base: position 33,421,385 of record CM056579.1, on the reverse strand, counting down.
TTATGAAAAGTTTTGTTTGTAGGCCTGTGTGCGTCATTCGCCTCTCCTCTGACCCAAGCCACATGCCCCCTCCCACCACATGCTAAGTTGGAGGCCATATTGTAGAGACCGTCCTGTCATTTCGGTGCTGCTGTTCATCTTCGGTTGTTTCCTTGTGTTCTCTCCTGAAGATCTGTCTCCATCTCTAGGTCTCACTTTGGCTAAATCTCTGCTCCCACTAGCGCTTCCATAGAAGCATATCACACTCCTGTACGATCACTGTTACTTCATTACATATTCATAATATCCCCTAGCACGCACCCTAACGCAGTCTCAGATATTAAGCATCTCTCCTACAACGGTAAATCTGATGCCACGAAAATCACCACTTTCACGCTCTAGAACTTCTGTACACACTTGGTTTTAATCCCCCACCACGTAGTGGAGCGGCTCTTCTGTCTGACTGTCTATCCGTTTGGATTAGTAGGGACAGGTCTTCTCAGAAATTTAGTTTACAAAGATGAGTGAAATTTTCTGTGTGTGTGTGGCACGAGCTGTTACCTTGATCGGTCAGGTTTGAAAGTTTCATGTTGTGGAGGGGGATGAATGACTCTGTCTTATTGTTTCAATAAACATAACACTGTTTCTGAGTTTTGAAGGAGGGTTGGGCTTCAAAGCTCTGTATCTATCTCAAAATCATAGGGTGTATATACAAACACACACACACACTCACACACAAACGGTGAAATGATGTGTCCCTAACCTAAACCCCTGGAACTGTCATTGGACTGTCTGTTCTTCTCCCTGAGGGTGGCGTGAATGGGGAACAGGGCGGTGTTATTGGGTGGTGCGGTACAAAAGGCGCCAAACAGGACGATTCTGCACTTTAAGTGAAGAAAGGGAATAGTTGCCCCCCTCGCTGATGTATGCGTTGAGGCTGCATCTACACCACTGCTGCACTCTGTTTTAGGAAGGACGTTAAACTGCGTGCCTTTTCCTTTGCAGAAGGGCGGAGTTCTTCAGCCACCGTGATGGGGGGGGGGGTGATGGCTGATGACTTCAACTAGCAACATATACAGGAATGGAAAGCTCTGCATTCTCCTGTTGCTTAATATGACATAAACAGCAGTGCTCCTCTTTCCCTGCTCATTAAGCAGCGGTTGCTTCATTTGTGTTTCGTGTCCGGTTTCCCACATCCAATATTTTGCCCGGGGACTTTCCAGTAGAACCAGCTGGCTAGTTTTCTTTGACACTCCTGTGTGTAAAAGCCAGAAACCCTGTCATAAAGAACACTACTAGTCAGTCACTGCTGTTCATCCACTCCTTTCACCTCATTTCTCTCTCATCCCCTCTAATCTGTATGACTGTATGCAGTGTTTTGACACATAAGCATCCTGCACTAAAGCCTCTTCCTGCAGTCATTCACCAAGCAGCCCTCAGTGAGTGGTGCCCCTGTACTAGAGTAGATGTTTGGGTGTGGGTACTCTTGCTCTATACCCTGAGATATTCCCTACCTCTTTCTCAGACACACAGAGATACACACGCGCAGGCACAAGCATCCTTTTCCCTGCATCCTTGTAAGGACATGGCATTGACATGAATTCATTGTTTATGTGTCCCTACAGCCTTTCCCTGATCTTACCCATTATCAACGCATACCTAACCCAAACCCTTGCCCTGACCTTAACCAATAAGTTTCAGTTTGTTTTTGTAATCATTAGGACTGCCTAAAATGTCCGCACTCCCCCCACGGAATGTCCCTACTGTTAGCTAAGATTTTTTTTTCTGGTCATCATTATACGGTAAGTACAAGAACACACACACACACACACACACACACACACACACTCTCTCGCTCTCGCTCTCTCCAGGGAATGCAGGCTTGTTGAGATGCGTCAGTGATGTAGCTGTCCTGAAATGGCCTCTTTTCGCACAGAGCATCCCAGGCTGCGGTCTGACCTATCAGAGGACAGATGGGGAGAAGGACTTTGGCTCTGAAACAGCGGAGCGCTGCGCTTTATTTGGGGTCCAGCCTGTGAAATGGCAGCACGTGTCAGCATTGTCCACGACCCGCATTTCTTTGATCATTCTTCCGTTCTCTTCATTACACATACTGTGCATTTCCCCCTCCATCACTCCGCTTTCTCGCTCTCCCTGTCTCCTTTGTATGAAAATATTAATTTCGTTTCCCATCAACCAGTACTAATTTTTCATATATCCCTCTTGAGCCAGGAGTTTTTTTTTTTTTTCTTTCAAAAGTAACAGCCGTAGGGAAATTGAGTCTTATAAATAGAAATGCTTTTTAAATAGAGGCCCAGATGCAGGATGTTGTTTTAATCTTTTGGTTTCAGTGACGGTGTTTTACAGGAATCCAGCTTTATCGCTCCTGTGTTGTCACTCCGGAAACTGCCACAACTCAAGGCTTGTGGGGCCTGATCTCATTCTCTGTCCGAAACAAAGTCACCGTTATTGCAAATGCGCCTTTTCGATCGGACTATGTCAGACGATGTGCGTTTCGGCATGTATGGAAGAAGGTGCAGATATAAATCCCTTCAAAAGGTTGGGTTTGTATTTTCACCCGAGTCAGGGGTTGATGTGAATGACAACAGTAGTGTTGAACCCATAGTGAGTAACTTCCTGGAACTCCTGTCTCCTGTCTGGTGGAAGGGTATTCGTCAAGAAAGCCCCCAGCCATGTGTGTGTTTGCGAGAAGTTGGTCAGATAGAAAAGGTTATATCAAGGGCTTGCGTCTTCAGCGTGGGTTATAAAAGTTAAGAGCCATGTTCGAGATGATGAATATTGTGGTAAGGGCTAAGAGTGTTTTTTGGTATGCTGGAATGTGAATCAGGAGACCGGTATTGTTCCAAAACCAGAGCATTTCTACTTTTATGGATTGAAATCGCTTGCAGGAATGTTTTGAGCCAAAACTATTAGTCAAGGAGAACTGGAGCAATGGGTACTGGCATTATTGGCAGTAGGAGAGCTACGAACTGTGTTAACTGACAATGGTTTTCCGAAGTGTTCCTGAGCCCACATGGTAATATATTTTACAGATTGATGTCGGTTCTTAATGCAGTGCTGCCTGAGGGACCGACGGTCACGGGCATTCAGTGTTGGTTTTCGGCCTTGCCGCTGATGGGTAGACATTTATCCGGATTCTGTGAATCTTTTGATGATATTATGGACTGGAGATGATGAAATCCCTAAATTCCTTGCAATTGCACATTCAGGAACGTCGTTCTTAAAATGTTGGACTACTTGCTCACACGGATGTCCATAAAGTGGTGGACCTCGCCCCATCCTTGCTTGTGAACGACTGAGCCTTTCGGGGATGCTCCTTTAATACATAATCATGACAGTCACCTTTTACCAATTAACCTGTTCACCTGTGGAATGTTCAAAACAGTTGTTTTTCGAGCATTCCTCAACTTTCTCTGTGTTTTGTTGCCCCTGTCCCAGCTTTTCTGGAACACGCTGCAGGAATCAAATTCAAAGTGAGTGACTAATGGACAAAGTCATCTCTACTTTTCCTAAAGTTGGTGCATAATGATGAGTGGAAAATCTTTAATATTCCGGTGGTAACACATTTTAAGTATTTAGGCATGACTGTCTTTCCTTCAATTGATAAGGCTGTTTCTAGGAATTATTGTAATGCTCTCAAAAGGGTGGATTTTTATGCACCTTTCAATCCGACAATGTAGATTGAGGTACGGTATATGCAATATCAACATGGAGAAGTATGGAAAAAGTATTTAAATGGAAAAATAAGTGGCATATTAGTACTCCTAATTCAATTAGAATTATTAGAATTTCGAATTTCCATAATTCAGCTTTCCGGACTGGGGGTCGACCTTTTCTTTCACTTCAGTGAGAAAATGCTGGTATTCATACTTTAGGTGACAGAAGGTGGTTTGTGTAACTTCCAGGATCTCAACGAAATATAATATTGCATCAAATTCTTTTTTTTGATATTTACAGTTATGCTCTGCCATACAGGCACTTGGGATTCCTCTTAAGATCCAGCCTGGCCCTCATCCTCTTATTAATTCGATTAAAAGGTTGGGAGAGATTCTGAGGGGTCTTATATCTTTGATTTATAGTTCTATTATGGAGTGCTCACAGACTCCTCTTTCCATTATAAGAATATGGAATGGCAATATTGATTGTACAAATTCTTCTATAAACTGGGACATGGTTTTGAAAAATGTTTCTTTTTCCTCTCAAAATATAAATAATCAATTAACAAATTAGAAGTTTGTACACAGATTTTATCTGACACCTTGGAAGAGGTATATGATGAAATGGATTGCTTCCCCGAATTATAATGTATGTAGTACAGACACTTTGGGTACTTTCATGCATATGATGTGGGAGTGTCCTATGGTTAATACAGCTTGGAAGAGCATCTCTAAATCTTTGTTTGAATTGTTTGATATACCTATAGTCGGTTCACCACAGTTGATGCTTTTAAATGATGATTCATCTCTGAATCTTAACTTAAGTGTTAGTTTTCATATTGTTAGCTGCACTTACGGCCGCAAAAAAGATGGTGGCTGTGAGATGACTTCCATCACATTCTCTTTTATTTTACCAATGGTATATATTTACAATAGAAATATTGTTTATGGAACTCTCTACTGCAAGGATGAATCACGCTGGTCAGGATGTTTTGAATGCCTCGGCGAAAGCATTGGATTTAGCCAGAACTCTTATGAATTAGTGCTTTTCCTAGATTTACTGAATGAATGCTGAATGCTGAATGTTCCTTTTATTATTGTTGCGATTATCATTACTAATTTGAATATCTTTATTTTGTGCAGTCGTTTAACCATGCAGAAAGGAGGGGATGGATGGGGTTATTTACTCTGGTTAGTATTCATTTGGATTAGGGGCGATATGGTATTTGAGGTATTATTTATGTAAATATTTTTTTTGCAGCATGTTTGTCACCCCATTCAAAATTAAAATTAATAAAGAAAAAAAATGAGTGACTATTTCCAAAAAACAATGAAGTTTTAAAATGAAAGATCTTGTCTTTGTAGTGAGTCAATTGAATATAGGTCGAAAAGGATTTGCAGAACATTGTATTCTGTTATTATTCACATTTTTCGGTATCCTGGAATGGGAATCAGAAGACCGATATTGTTCCAAAACCGGTGCATTTCAGATTTTATGGATTGAAATCACTAGCAAGAATGTTTTGAGCTAAGACTATTAATCACGGAGAACTGGAGCAATGGGTACTGACATCATAACCAATCGGAGAGTAACCGTAGACACTGGAGTATGGAATTAGTACTACACACAGGAGTAGGAGAATAGTTCTTACTTGCACTTCAGTGAGGATAATGAGAATAGCTTTTAGCACTTCTCAGTGGCGTATGAGAATTTTTATATTAATTCTCAGTTTGCCTAGCCTCTGCGACATATCTCCTTCCAAACCGCCTGACGAATCCCCGCGCCCTTTGACATATGCATTCCAGATGAGCCTGCCTCTGTCGTCCACCATGTGGGATCGAAACGCCCCCCCCCCCCGTTACCGAAATTTGGGCCATTTTGTCCGGTTTTGCCTTTCGTTACCATGACGACGGTTGACGTCACAATTCGTTTTGATTATTGGACACAATCAACCCCAAGCGGAGCACGGATTTGGCCAGTTACTCTTATTGACACTGCACACAGAAGTGTGGGATTAGTTCTCATTCGCACTTCACAGAGGAGTATGAGAATAGCTCTTACTGGCAATTAAAACAGAAGTATGATTGATGGTTGTTATTAGCCCTTTACACTGGAGTATGGGGTTAGCTCGGAGTAGCTCTGCGCACTGAAGTATGAGAAATGGCTTTTATTCGTACTTCACTGTGGAGTATGAGAATAGCTCAGGTTAGCACTGCTTACAGGAGTATGGGGCTAGCTCAAATTATGAGATCAGATCTGATTTAGAATTACACTGTGAGGTCTAAGAATTTCTCAGATTAGCACTGCTATCTGGTATGCGAGGCTAGCTGAGATTAGCACTGCATGCAAAACAATTATATTAATGCAGTTTATGAGTGGAAGCTGTAGTAATGATAAATTAGTATCTTAACTCTTTATTATGGAGTTTCAGATAACTATAGTTAAATATTTTTCATTGAGAATATGATAATATTTCTTCTCACTGGAGTGTGAGAAAACTGTGGAAACAAGGAGGGTAGTGCTGTGCTGTGTTCCCTGTCTCCTGTCTGATATTTCTAGGGAAACCAGTGGAGGGCATGTGATTGGTTCAGTGCCAGTTCTGCCCCACCAGGCACTATAAAAAATTTTACACATCATGTGACCTGGTGTGATACCAGAATTGCCACATAAAAAAACATGCCAGGTATGATTTAGATTATTTTGTCAAACTCCATTTTGTGGCATTGCCCTTCTCATGTACCAGTACACAAAGGAGGAGAGAGCTTACTCCTGGAATTCACTTTATTTTTTCAGATCCTTATTCATGTATTGGCCCATTGTTGCAGGAGGAAAATATATTTCCAGTGACTACGAGCGGGGCCACGATTAGAACACTTCTCTTGCTATCATTGCGATCTACATGAGGTGACTTCGCAGGTCAGTACCGTGACCTCGCCAGGCAATTAGTGGCATCTGTGCTGGCTCCCTGTTGGCAGCAGCTGTCCATCACGGTTACGCCACGTGATGATGATCGGCGTGCTGGTGATGACATACCCGCGCCCAGGGGTAATCTTCTCTGGCCCTGCAGCTCGAGACATTCCAGGTCTCTGTGGTCGTCCTCCAAGCCCGTAATTGTGTAATTGGATTAATTATAAGGCTCATTTAATGGCGGTCGCTGTGCGACGAGCGAGGGTTTAATGTGCGACCTGTCAGAAGGATCCATTAAGCGAACGCGTACAGCTGCAGTTGTGGAAAGGATTGGACTACGCCAATCAGGCTGGCCTCCTGGTCTGCGTGGCCTGTGTGTGACTCCTTAACATAAGCCTCCACTGTGATCAGTTCTACTCTCTGAGACTTGGCTTGATCATGCCACCACCACGGACAGCGAGCGGGAGGCGTACTGTTTTCTCGTTGCCCGTCCGTGTGCGCGTCCATTGTGAATATCTTGTTTGCTCTACATCGACTGGAGGAGCGGAGGGATCTTCACCGGATTACATATGACGACGCCCCACAAAGGGTAGGTGAGCTTATTAGGTTTGGGAGGTCATCACGTTGAAGTCACTGGAGGTCAGTTGTATGCCGGGGCCAAAGGTCAAATTATAGGGCGAATGAATCTCCGTTGAGTCGTACCTTGTTTGTATCTGGTGCACCGTAACTGTCGAGCAACAGCTCAGTTGCCGGGGAAAGTTCTTGATGGGAGCTTGGAACTCTGCCGTGCATCTGGAGAGATGATGTTAGCAAGCACTCTGTTTTTAACGCGATGAACGAGGCTGTTACCCCTGAAAACTGCTCCAGGGGCTTTTTTGCCCAGTCCTCTCCGTTGTTTTCTACTTGGAATAGTTCTGTTTCTCCCAGGGCATCCTTGTACAAGAAAATTATTTTCTCACTGGAACTTTCCTGGTTAAATAGCCTAAAAAAATTCACTTATGTGTGCAAGCGCACAAACACACACACACAAACGCTTTCACCTCCAGGGCAAGAGATGTACGCCAGACGGCCGCGTAGAGATGCCTGCAGGCGAGGAAGAATGCGATAGCGGGACTGTTGCTCTGACTCATGGCATTGGAGCAGTGTGTGGAAAACTCGGCCCCCTGGCAGCACTCGCTTTCCCCTGTCCCCCGCCCTCGCCCACGTGGGATAACGTCCATCGTTTCAGTATATAGGTTCTGGAGTTTGAGGTGCATACATTCGTATCCAAACTCGGATTCAACCTCCTGCCATTTGATGAGAATGTTGGTTACACTTAGCACTGGCTGCCTACCGCTTCCTTTTACAAGAAATGAAACATCGTTAAATTTGCCTTGTCTGTCTTAGTAAAATACTCCCATACTACATCATGATCTGGGAACGCTAACGGAAAATGCCTGTACGCATCTTTATAGACATGTGCTTACAGCTCTAGAAGTGAGGTTATCCTGTTAAACTGATCGATGATTGTGGAGGATTGGGATAGGACATGTTTGGAAGTTTTCGGAAATGTGACTCATACGCTGCATGCAAAAAGATTCTTGAAAAGCATAGGAGAAGGGATATGAAACAATAAATCTGTGAGCTGTTGCAGTGATTATAAGTCATTTTTGCTTCGCTAAAGAGCGAATGGAAACCCAGTAATGCTGGTGCCATCAGCTGATCTCGAGGGACAGCCGCGCGATGGCAGTCCATCATTGGCGCTAGCTGGGCAAGCGCATGTATTTTTTGGCCGCGTGTACTTTGACTCTAAAAGGGGGCACTCTGGCTGACCCTCCCTCGCCGCCCCTGGTCCCCAGTCAGCTAGCTTGTTTTACTGGTTTTTTTAAGAGCTGGCCCAGTTCCACTCGGGGCGATAGAGGCAGGCTGGGGGGGGCCGAAACACGTCAGGCATGGCTGAAAAATCGCGGCCGGGGCCAGGCTGGCTGCTGACGTCATAGGCCCGCTCTGATTGGCCGCAGCTGCTGCCCGCCGCAGCCTGCCTTCTCGCCGCCTCCCAATTGTTTATCTGCCTGGGTTGATGTGCTTATCCACCGAGACTTGGAGCTCTGCCACGCTACGGTGTATTAAATCCACATTGCAGGTTAAACAAGCGCAATAAAAGCACAAGCGCATGAATAAAGAAAAGCACTGGCGCAGAGCAGCCTAGACCCAAGCGCATGATTGTAGGGCTCAAAATGGAGTGAGGGTACATTGGAGGCCGTTTCGCATCACAAATGGTGCTAAACAAGTCAGAACATCTTCAGGGCAGGTACATAATCAAACACGAATGCATTAGTTTTGTATTTTTATTTTATAACTTAAGATTAAGTTATTGTTTATTATGACTAAAAATGGTCACTGCTCTTGTTATTAGGACTTGGGAGTTGACCATCTCGATGCCTCTGATTGATTTAATGTCATTGAAATTGTGCTTCTCCAATTTATATTGCTCGTGTGGTCATTCACTGGAAGTAGCGTGTAAAATCTCAATGGGAACAGTGGTTTCAAATCTTTCCTAAACTTATGCGTCCTAGGCTTGCTTTCTAATGTTGCCTCCTTGGACATAATCACATCTCATGGGAGCTCCTAGCCATTATTATGCCTCTCTATCTCCCTTGTTTCTGCTTGGAAATACGACCATTTTCTTGTTTTAAGGGATGCCAATAAGATACTTTTATTTCTAAGTGTAAAAGTCCTCTGACAGAAACTACCCAAGGTCCCAATGTTAATTTGGGGCCAGCAGTGATGCAATAGAACTGTACTGTTTTGCAACATGAACCAGCTCCTATGGATAAATGTGGTCGTGTCAGAGCATTGCATCACCTCCTCACCTCATAGGGTGAAGAGATTGGTCACTGGTTTGAGATGGAGAGCACCTACTGACGGTTGAAAAATGAGAAATCCCTTTAGGTGAATTGAGAGCTCATTTACAGGCTCACATCTGGGGGCATCTGAGAAGGAGGATAGTCCGCTCGACATTTTAGCTGATATGAGTGCATCATGTTCGTGTTATACTTTATTTATTAGACTTGCAGAAGCTCCTTATCTAGAGTGGTGAGTAATTTCTCTTTTGCATATTAATCATTCATGCAGTTGCCTAAAAACCAGTCTCTTACCCTTCGGCTGCTTTAAAATACTTTCCGAGCTCTCCTCTTCCCATCTTTAAACTTTTTGGTTCTTTTTTTTTTTTTCCTGCTTTAGGTAATAGCGCGGAGGAAGGAGGATTCTGGGAAGGTCAAGGTCCTCCTGCACTGGACGCCTGAGGATATGTAAGTACCATCTGTGGCCTCTGACCCTTTTGGGGGTGCAATCGATCATCGTGTTTCCTGCCAATCTCCTCTTCAAGTGTGGAGGTTCATTGTCTCTGCCCGGTGAGCCAATGGGCGGCTGAGGAATGACTGAGTCAGGGATGACCTCAACGCCTGTGGCAGAAGACTGGCCTGTATTTGGGAGTGGGCTGCTATTGCCCTCTAAAGCATTTGGTGCTTGAGCAGTCCTCCCCCAAGTCATTATTTCCACAACTACTTTGTACTTCCCTTTTGCTGATAATCTTTCCATCCTTCACCGGCCTTTAGGACACTTTTCTTGAATTTGAATGGGTTTGTTGGGGTCCCCCGTTCGCTGTTTGAGTAGTAGAATTGTTCATCTGCAGCATGGGTTTCTGAGATGGCGCTCATTTGGAGGAAGAGTTCACCCTCAGGCCCCGCCCTCTTGGCAAAAGTGACTGCCTCGCCCAACCCGATTCAGCCCCCTGATTGGGCAGATAGGGATAGTTTGGGAAACAGACGGAAGTGGTAGAGGTAGAAACTGTATTTTCCAGGTCTGAGAATGATTCCTAAGTGGCCTTTTATCACTGCAGGAAGTGATTTGTTTTTGTCACTAATGATCTATTTTGCTCCCCGGCTTCATGGATGTCAGGTCTCCTTTTCAGGATGAAGTATTTACGGCAGTTTTTTTTTTTTTTTGGTCAGAAAACATGTTTTTGTGAAAAACGTTACGCAAAGCTTGTTTCTATACTCCTGCGAGGGACGTTTTTTGACAGAAAACTGGGAGCTGAATTAGCTTTGCCTGCCTGACGAGGAGACGGCCGCGGGAATCGCAGAAGCAGTCAGAGAGAGACCGCCGAGGCTCGCGAGAAACATTAAACCCTGAAAAGCGTACAAATGATGTCAACACGTCGCTCTCTCTGGAGTGAACGCGCCGCGGTTCAAATTTAAGGCTGCATTATTTTCCCCCCTCGTCTTGGGAGCGAAGTTTGCTCTGAGAATCTCCATACTCTCTGTATAAATCAATAATCGGGCTGTTAGGTAACTTTCAGGGTGAATTGGGGCCCTTTTACTTTGGAAGTGAAGTAGCTCCCCCATCCCCCCTCCTCCAACTTTGGCTCCAGAACCGTGGCGTTGAGAGCTGGCTTTGATCGCTGGAGCCCTGGCTCTGAAGCGGATAAACAAAGATGGTCTGGGCGCTGCGGCGGTGATCGACTGTGACAGGGGCGCGGAGGAACAGGCCTCGTTATTCCTGCAGTGCTTTAGAGCAGAACTGGAGCTGCGGAGCGCGGCTGCCCAGAGGACTACCGTCTGAAGGCCTTCATCTCGTCTACTGAGAGGATCACAGGGAGGGAGAGACGGTCTGATGTTAGGAGTGAGGGATTGTGGGTGACAGCTTCCATGCTTTTTGGGATGCCCCCCCCCCCCCGCACTGCACGGGAGGCAAGCAGCAGCAAAAATTGAGGCTCGAGCCAAGGCCAGGGTCTGTTACCGAGCCGAAAAAGGATCGGTTATGTTTGAATGAGCGCCCCCCTCCCTCCATTTTAATCGTGTGGTTTTGGGGGGAGGCCGGCCTGCTGGTGCAAAGGGTGACCCTGTGGCCTCACAAAGGAGAATGTTGGGTTCAGATTTGGCCCTGATTTTTATATGCAGTTTGTATTTTCTGCGTCCCTGTGGGTTTTCTTTGGATACTCCATGGTTTCCCCCCAAAGATGTGCATGACGGGCACAGAGACTGTAAATTTCCCATGGGTTTGAGAGTGCGAGTAAATTTCCTGCTCCTCACAATGGACTGGTGAACTGGACAGGGTGTGTTCCTGTATGTTGGGATAGGCTTCCAGCCTGTCCATAACCCAAACTGGAGAACAAGGGAGTTAGATGATGAATGGATGGATGACTTGGAGGACGGGAATAAAGAACGAGGATCAGGCCTGCTTTACGAGCCCGTGAGCACGGTACAGGAGCTGGCTAATGGCTGATACGGGCTCTGCTGTGAAACTTTCTCAAAGAAGTCCAGGGAATTTAATAAACGATACACTAAATGATACATTGATCTTTTTTCTTTGGTAAATGTCTACATCTAGCCTTGGGAGCAAATTAAGCTGACTGTCCTGGATCAGTGAATTTTCCTCTCTAAGCTATATATTATACTATCCTGGGACAATGCATTTCTAAATGCTTTGAAAAAAAGCCTGTTCATTATAAATGGGTAGTCTCTCCTTGAGTGCAGTTATTGTACGGTTAAGTGCAGATTCTCTCAGTGTGGCGACATATGTCATATTGCTGTAACATCTCCCCGTCCTTCACGGTCCATTTCAGTGTAATTTAATGCAACTTTAGGATGAGTGAGTTATGAAGTGCTGTCCCAAATCAATTTTGAGTCTTTGCACAGATGCAAAAATATAATTTAGTCAGCACGGTTTGAATGAACAATTTGCATTGATGCGGTACGTCAAGAGAAACCGCTAATCTGAGATGCACGCTCGGACGCACGTACACACACTAGCACGTGCACATCGTCACTCTTGGCAGTCCTGGCCATTTTTACTTGACGTCACTGCCCGAGATATGTGGCTGTCCTGTTGTGCATCTGTGCAGAGCCCAAGATATTATAATATTTAATGCTGTATGCATGGGGCTGTTGGGCTGGTGTTGCTGTTAGCTGCAGCGGTGCTATAGAGCGTGTTGCGTGACACCACAGGGTTACCACACTGTTCACACCCTATTGCTAAAGCAACTCATTAATACCCACTCGGTATCCTCACCCAGATTACCCTACTGCTGATTCGCCATTTTTGACCATCTTGCTAAATGACATTGGATGCTTTAACTCATTTCCCCATAGACTCTGCCCTCCCTTTCCCCATAATGACTACAAGTGATGATCCTGGTAGTATCAATGAAGACAACGTATGACGCCTTGGGGACACCCTCATTGCCAATCAATGGGGGAGGGGGGCTAGAAAAAAGGTTCATCGATATACAAATAGGCGCCACGTGTAGTCATTATTGGGAAAAGAGCTTAGGAGGCTGATCAGTTTCAAATTTAAACATTTGCATTTGTGCGACCAGACTTGATATTACCACTTGGTATTTATGTATCAGGCAATTCTGCTTGTTGTTCAAGATTGTTACACTTGCGGCAAGTCGACAACATAAATTGCCTTAATGCAAAGCTGTATAATGTCATTTGAGTTGTAAATTAATTAAGCTCTAGTAATAAAACCAATATAAATGAGTTGAGGGCTCATAACATTTGCTGTCCCCATGCCAAAGAGACTTGCTTTTGTTTTTTCACTTACTTTTGTATGTGAGACCAGCTTAACCCCTTTCTGCAGATGTAGACGCCCGCATCTATAGACCTGCAAATTGGAAGCACGCTGTTACTGTGCTCGATCAATAAATGGCACCCCCGGATCAGTTATTGAATATTCACAAGCAAGCAGACCTCGAACGCGGTTCTGAATATGGGGAAGTTCACTCCACGCCCTGTTTTTCAAGAGCTGCATGAATTTAACTCCTCAGCTAAGCCTGATGTGCAAACTGGTCAGTATCCTTGCCTATAGTATCGATCCAGCAGTTTAAAAAAACGATATCTTGACACAGAAAAAATCGTTATCCTCTGTAGCAACCAGCTAAGCCACAGTGAGCCAACAGTATTCCAAGTAATGGTTCAGAAAAATCAGTTTTCTGAGGCAAAAAAATCGACATGGTATTGATTCTCTCACATTCTACTGTTAATTACAGTTGTCCCATACAAAAAAATTCGTTGTTCCCTACCGTGGATTTACGCGCAGATCCATTCATTGACAAATCCAGCGCTTCATTATATCCACCCGAGTACTGGCGTTGATAGCCAATCACTCAACCATACACTCAAGCTCTTCTGCGTAATTGTAGAGTTACACTTCATGCTCTCGTGAAGCTACCCTGGTAAAATGTATTGATTGGCTCGTTTCTTATCCATTTGCCGAGTGTTTAAACATTTTAGAGTAAGTGAAACACATTGATTGGACAAACACAGAGCATACAAACCAATGCGTATCAGCATGCGCTGTTGTATCCTGTCTACGTTATGCACATTACGCGGTTAAAATAGACGCGATTTATAGAAAACACGTTCGCAAAACTGGTCTTGAAGTGTTCAGTTACATTTAGGGGATTTAAATGAGATAAGGATATGGTCAATTGGAATTATTTCGAATGAAACAGGACCGGAGTGTTCCTGCTACAGGATACTTCATTCTCTGGAAAAAGGGATTCATGAAAAAGGTGAGGCTGCTACTTTGTTATTTTTGTTGTTGTTGTTGTTGTTTTGTTTTTGGAATGTATACGTACTCTCCAAAGTCGAATGTCGAGGTTTTTTTCCTGTGAAAAACGCGAACGGCCCGTGCATTTGGGTGGACCCCCTGGTACGTTCATTGCACGTTTCTTTTGAATCCAGGGAGGCAATGGATTGTTCCCTGAAAGTGGAGTGTCTGTTCTATTAAAATAAGGTATATTTCAGAATTCAGATATTACTGAGTTAGTGAGTTGCACTTGTTCCTTATAAGTGTTGAAATGAGTTTGTAAGCTTAGAAGAGGGGACTGGTAGCTTTCATTACAGGGTGAATGTTCTAACCGTTTAATAAGAAGTTTATTTAATGCGTGTTTGTGCTGGCTTGGGGCACTTTGAAGTAAAATGGCCAAAACTCTAAACTTTATTAAGGAGAAAAGGCATATTTTATCTTTGGAGAGGTTGCTGGTGACCATTGATATTTAACTGCACTGAGATTGATAAATTCATACAAAACTCAACCAGAAAATCATTTGTTCATATTAAATTTCATGCCTTAAAACTTTATTTGTGTTTTATACATGATTTTTTTATGATTTGACAGGACTTCATTTTGAGACTTTGGGGAGACACTTGGATAGGTGTATAATTTGGCTAAAAGCATGTAGGTAATCTAGAATGTAATGTTGAAGATGAATTGTACTTGTGGTCAAGGAGTTTATGATCCCAGAAATGTATAGTTTTAAGCCCCAGCAGTTTTTCAATCCTCAGAATTATTTTTTTTGCAATTTCAATGGTGAATTCTCATGAAGATTTTTTATGTTTGCAGCTCATTTTCTCTACCATAATCATGAAAATTAACTGAAATACTATGTAATTCTAAATGCTGTTAGTGTCTTTTCAGAATTGAGCCACATTTTTCCTCTTTATGAAGCTTAAATCTTGAATTATACAGCATTAAAGTGGGTAACCCAAAAATAGCCAAATTTGGCTTCTGCACAAAGGGGTTAAAGGGACAGTTCTCCCCAAAATCAAAATTACGTATGGTTCCCCTTACTCTGTGGTGCTATTTATTCATCTCGATTATTTTGCTGCAAGTTGCCAAGTTTTGGAAATGCTGGCCGTAGACATATGTGCCTTCTATTAATTTTGATGTAGTTGAGCTAGATTGCACTTCGCTTGTAGTGCTCAAAGCATCAACTAAATACTCAACAGCAGTGTCTCTTTCCAGTGGAAAAATATGACCCAGTTACGCAAGATAATCCTTAGACTTTGTTGTGAATAATTTTATTATGTAGCAACTATTTTCTTTCTGCCGAGTTACACCCGCCAGCCGTATCACTGCACAGAAGGCGTGCATCTACTCATGGATGCCAGGCTCGGCAGTGATGCGGTCGGCTAGGTGTAGTTCAGTGGATAGAAAGTAGTTCCAAAATGACTCTACTCACTACAAGCTGTTTTGTTCATCTTGAGTAAACCGGTCATGATTTCTGGAGAGACATTGCTGTTGCAATTATCACAAAAAAACTTGAGCGCTTTGAGCGCCCCAAGTGAAGTGTCATCCAGTTCCATCATGAGACATCTCCACGACTGATGTCTCCAAATCTCGGGAACTTACTCCGAAGCAATCGAGATTGTACATTGCACTTCAGGTACAGGATAAAAATATGTATTATTGATGTTGGGCCACAGTGTCCGTTTGATGGCAGTATAAGCTCCATCCTCACCGTATCCTTTGCTACAGCAGTGTTTCCCCAACCTGCTCCAGGGCCACCCCTGAAGTGCACAGTTTAAATGTGTCCCAGATTTAACACACCTGATTGAGCTGATTGGCTCATTAGAGGAGCACTTCATGAGCTTTTTTGGGTGAGTTCAGTCAGGGAGACAGAAGAAATGTCCAGGGCAGGATCACTCCATAAGCAGGGTTGGATAACACTTGCTTCACAGAATTAAAAGTCATGGCTTCATCCCTCTCTTCTCTGTTCTTATGTTCCTCCTTTGTTCTTTTTCGTTGTTCCTCCCTCTCTGTATATTGCGGGATTGTATTTAAAGAACAAATGCAGTATGTTCACACTGCACTCAGCATTCACCCTCTCCTGTCACAACTCATTCAGGAGCAGGTGCTATAATTGCCCGGCTCCTAGTAGCACCTTTCTTCCTGCACGTAGGGGAAGAGGATTACAGTCCCAGATTAGTTCATCTTCTCATTCTTAATTTGTCCGTTGTTGCTCCTGGAAGCTGTTGTAGGAGACGCTCACGCGAGTGTTAGAAGACTTTGATTTGATTAATTATCCCCCGCTGCGCGATTAGCGCGAAGCGGGGGATATAGCATTGGGCTCCGTCCGTTCGTCCATACGGACACATAAAATTGAGGCGGCGGGGGATATTGCCATGTTAGTGGCAAACACTTGTTATGAATGGATTGGTGCACTATGGCAGTTGGTGAAATATGGCCAGTCAAACTGCAGTCATTCTCTATTATAATGCATATACTGCAGGACTTAAGTTCTGCAAATATTATTTACGGTGTGATTTCTGACCCATTGATGATTTAAGAACAAAATAAACTGATTTAATTAAAAGTTGGTTTTATTGCACTTTGAGTTACAAGTGTTTGCTAAACAAGATCTATTATTCCATCATTACCGATGTGCCAAAGTGCCACCATCGTTGGGTTGGAAATCACACTGTGAATAATATTTGCAGAACTAAAGTCCTTCGGTTTAGTAGGCTGATTCCTGTCGTTAGTTATGCTAACTGTGGGGTACACTGTATGTGGTTTGAGTTTTGATAGTGGTGTGGATGCAGTTGCATCTTTGAGTTGCTGAACCACAGTCCGGCTGAGAAGGTATCCAGTCATGCGCTCCAGTTTGAATCACGAGCTCTATCCCTGGGACAAGTGATGTAGGAAGCACCGCCAACTGGTTAGATTTTTTTCTCTCATTCCCATAATGCACAGGGAAGGACGACCACCCGGCTCGGTGCTTTCCAATGCCCTTGTTTGCACCTGATCATTTTTCCCTCGCTCCCGTCGGCAGCTCGAAGCGGGGGGGAGACAGGAGTAGGGTGCGGACAGATGGAGGCCTTAATGTTAGCCAGTTCCATAAACAAGGAAAAGGAAAGAAGAGGCCACAAAGTCTGAGCTTTGCTTGGAGCTGGCAAGCTCTTACGTCAGCTATGCCTGGGATCCGGACCAAGGTGAATTTTGTCAACTGTATCTCCTGACGATGAATTGGGAATACTATGGATCAGCAATCTTCACGCCGTGTTCGTCGCTGCCACGTCCATAGAGATTGTCATGTGAGCGCTCTACAGGCCACAAATTTCAACCTATTCATGTCATATTTGGCATAGGCCTTGTTTGTAGTAAGGTTACAAAGCCTATTGATGTTGGGAGGGATTGCTTTCGGGGGTCCAGGGATACACGTCCACCATCAGATGACCGACGATCTGGTTTAGCAAGTGTTTAAAAACAAGAAGGGTACGGACTCCCTCTGTTTAGATGGCTTAAACTGGGGTAAAACTCCTGATTCAGATAGTTCTCCTGAATGTTTTGTTCCAGTCAATTGGACTTAGCAAAGTTCCTCAGCTATGTGGTGAAACTATTGTCTTCTGTGAAATTAGCGAACTGGACTTTTGCTTTCGGACCTCTGGACTTACCACGTAAGCCCCCGAATCTTGAAGAGAAACATTCAGTTTGGTGTTGATACCGTGAGTTAACCCTGAGGAATACTGAGAGTGCCCATCTGACAGCCAGGCAGGGCTGTCTTAATTTACTCTTCCTTGGCCTTGACTTCATTTACACCTTGTGATAGTGCTTGCACTGAAAAAAATCCCGTTTTAAAAAAGGATTTTAGTCCTACAATAATTGTCATTCTCTGCTCCCAAGTAGAAAGGCTTATTTTACCTACTTATTGGTACTTACCCTGATAGCCAATGAGGAGAGCTGCTGAGACTATCTCATTTAGAAACAAAGTTATTGATATAGTGTTATTAGCCTGAAATATCTGACAAACTTAGTGTAATTAATTTACATACCTGGTTGGTGGAAGAGATATGCACTTGCCCACTTGCTCGATACAGGACTTTAGTTCCTCAAACATCTCTCAAAGCTGCCATTTCATTGAAATTTGCGCCACAGTCTTTGTTGGGCTCACTTTCAGTGGCAGTTTAATTGATTTTGCCTCATATCAAGCTTTGTATTGTTGTAAGACAGACCAGCCAAAGTTGTGTGTTTATAAAGGAGAGTTTGATTAGTGCGGGAGTCATTAATATTCAGGATAAACCTGTCCCTCTGGGAGCTGTCATTGGGCGACTGAAGGAATGCACGCTAGCACATATGCGCAAGAGCTCTCTTCTAATGTGGAAAAGTATGTTTCCCTGGAGAGTTTTATTTAAAGTAGACTCCAAACGCTGGGTCACCAAAAAATATCCCCAATAAACTGATGCGAGCACCTCTAGCGAACGATTCATCTCTCTAAGCGACTGTTTTTTTTATTCTCCATTCTCAGTGTGTTGGTGGTTAATGAGGATGGTCGAGTGAGAAATTGAGCGCTTCATGAATGGGTATTTCTGAAAGAATGTGTGGAACGCGCGGCTCAGGAGTGATGGTTGCTAGATAGGGTTTGTTTGTCACGTTGAGGGACTAAGCTCTGTAGTGGGAGCCATGCGGCCCAGAGCCCTTGTGCATTATGAGAATTTCTCACGTGCATCGCCCGCTCTACATCTGGCATTTGTCATATTAACAGTTTGTTACTGTAAAAACCAGTTGTTATGGCATGTTTATGATGTTTGTTGAATTTCGGGCAGTTTTACTCCTTCAGTCTGTCTGCACTTCATTGTCCCCCCTCTTAGACTCGACCGATCTGGTTAAGCAGACAAGAGGGTTCAGTGTGCACTAAGGTCATTCATCACCTTCCCTCTGGTATTACAAGTATCTAAATAGGGTTGTTTTTTGTGTAAGGGACCCTTTTCAGAGGCTTTTCATTGGAGTAGCTTGCCGTTGTCGAGAGGTAGCTTGTCCTCTCTGCGTGAGCTTCCTTTTGTTTATTGAAATATGACACTGTTGAGGATCGAATTTAGATTACAGTGTAACATCTGGATTTTCAGTCTTGCGGGGCTGTTTAATGTATACAAGAATGATTGGTCCTATTCAATATTACATTCATGCATTCACGTGTGTTTATGTAAACTGCGAGTTTAGTTAAATATTATAACATTCGATGGATGTAGTCATATTGAGTTGTCCGTTGCTCTGAGTGGTCCTGGGTTCTCTGTGTTAATGATAGCTAGGTTTTGTTGGGTGTCTGCAAGCGCTGTTCATCCATCAACGCAGCACTGTACACCGCAGGGCTGTGTTACTCGTGGCTGGCGAGTCGTAGGAAAGCCACGTCCTCTGCCAGATGGAGGACTTGGTGTTTAACTCTGCTCCAGTGAACCTGGGAGCCCCGTGGCTCTGCTCTGCGTGCCCCATGCAGCTCGTCTCCAAAGGAAGAAGACGCCTTGTTGTAGAGAGTCCTTCTCACACTTTCCAGCCGACAAATTTGGAAGCAGTTAACTGTGGAGGCGGGAGAGGGGGAGCTTGTGGGAGTCAGGGCTGGTGAGAGAGGGTACCAACGCGAGTTAGTTTTACTAGTAGTGTGACGGTCGGGCCTCAGTACCCGGTGCTGGAATCCATTCTCAACAAGCTGGCGTATCTGTCCCCGCTCAAGCTTGTTTAGTTCAGGAATGGGGCACAGGTCCGGCGCTGGACGTTGCCACCCTCCCCTGGCGATTCTCTCACCTCTCTGAGTTGCTGCCATCAGCTGCCAAACCATGCCTGTGGTCCTGCGCTGAGTGCTGCTATGATAATGACAGCACATTCACCTCTCTCCTCTTTTTCTCCTCTTTCCTTTTTTCTCTCCATCTCTCCTACCTCTAGTCTTTTTTTTAACATTTCACCTTCAGCTCAATCCAAGTGTTTGTGTATATATGTGTGTGTGTGTGTATGTGTTGTGCACGCAGGTCTGCATGTTATTTGCTAAGTGTATGATTGTGGTGGTCTGCATCTGGGTTATTATATTTGTGTGTGTGTGTGTGTGTGTGTGTGTGTGTGTGTGTTTTTTAACAGCTTTTATAGTGGAAATGAGTGTGCAAGCCTTGCTTTCCTGTGTGTCTGTGTGCACTGTGTGTGAGAGTGAGCATGCAAGAGTATACATGTTAATGCGCAAGGTCGAGTGTGCAGAAGTGAGAAGTTGAGAGTGAGTGCATGAGTGTACAAGATTGAGTGTGCGGAAACGAGAATGTGAGATTGAATTTTCAGAAGTGCGAGTGTGCAAGATTGAGTGGGCAAGAGTGAGAGTGTGTGTGCGTAAGATTGAATGTGCAGAAGTGAGAGTGAGTTTGTGAGCGTGCGAGATTGAGTGTGCAAAAGAGAATGTGAGTGAGAGTGTGCAGAAGTGAGAGAGTGTGTGTGTGTGTGAGAGAGTGTGTTAAGAGGAGCTGGACTGAATAAGAGGCTGGATTGTTTGGCAGGCTGCTGTTCTGGGCCAGTGCGGCTCAGTGTATCTCAGGGGGCTCAGCTGCTGACGCACGCGGTGACGGAGGAGAGGGGAGGGGGGGCTACAGTTCGCCACTGCTGTTCTTTGTTCTTTTATTCCATTTTTTCCTCTTCTTCGACAGGGGTATCCGTTAAACACTCCAGTTGCTGTTACGGCCTTACGGTTTCCACCGCAAAAATGTCTCCGCTTCCTGTGACTCGTCCACCTCAACCTGACGTTATTCTTTTGCAAGGGGGGAGGTCGGTTTGTATCCGGTCAGCATTGGGACCATCGGCGGTCCAAGCGGAGGACAGAAGAGCGGCCGCTCCTTGTTTTCGGAGTCTCGGTCACTCCCCGAACTCTCTTTGTTTAGTCTCTCCGCGCGCCCCATCTGGACGTGTCGATGAACAGTCCTTCAGGTTGTTGGGGTTTTCCACATTTTTGTATGGACTCACTGCCTCCAAAAAATTGAGCTTTTCTGCTCCTCATCATCCTTGTTGCCCGTGCCCGTTTTTCGGGTTAGGTCGACCTTGTTTCCTTTCTCGGTCATATGAGTTGTCATTGTCTGCGGTAAATTGTAGCAAAGTGCTGTAAAGTTTCCTCTCTCGCAGTGAGAGAGGGTGCAGGGCTGCATTAGGGTCTGTGTTTAAAGTGCACTTCTGGTCTGATTGGCTAATGCGTTCCTGACGTCTCCGCAGACTGTCGGCCTGAGGGACACTGTGTCGGCGGGGGCTCAGTGCACTGGGGACAGGCTGAGGACATCCTCTGTGTGCACACACTCATACACACTCAAATTAATGCACACACACTCATGCGCACGCACTCACGCGCGCACATACACACACACACACTCATAAATAGACACATTGTGCACACAGACATGCATGTTCATGCACATGTACGCAGACTGGCGCACATACACATACACACATACACGCACCCTTCTACACTATGCACATACACATCCACAGGGTGTACATGCACACAGTCGCACAAGCATTTATACACATGGCAGTGTGTGCATATAGAGTGTATATATACACACACTGACAACCAGACACGTGCACGCACGCACGCACGCACCCCCACGCACACACACCCACACACACACACACACACACACACCCACACACACACACACACACACACACACACACACACACACACACTCTCTCTCTCTCTCTCACACCCAAACACAGTCACATTTTGGCATCTCTCTCCATCTCTCTTCCTTCTCGGTTGTTCTCTTACACACAATGCTGATACTACACAGCCTGATACACTCTCGTTCTCATTGTACTTGCTTGCCCGAAATATCTCCTTCTCTCTCTCTCTCTCTCTCTCTCTCACACACACACACACACCTTCCCCCCCTTCTCTCACTCTTTACAGACATTTCTCATTTCTCAGCGCTCGAGTTCACGCGAAGGTTACAGACAAAACACGCAAATTCCAGTTTTCATTCAGCCAGATTATTTGAACAGCAGATACTGTTGTCTGGGGAGACTCGCACAGCCTGCGCTCTTGCCTCTTATCCATTACTTAAGCTGGATATTTACCGAGGCGTCTCGGGTTAAATGTACTTGTCCGGGCTACAGTGGTGTCCCAATCGGGCTTTGAATGTGCAACTTACAGTGGCAGTCTGACACTGTAGATATGATTAGCCTAAGCTCCCATGGAGAAAGAGGTGACGCCTGCACACTTGCTCCAAGCCACCAAAAAATTATTTTATTTATTAAAAAGTGACGTGATGACCAGACGAAGATCCCAGATGGATTGAAATGTTGTCCCTTTTTGATAAATAAAAAAAAAAAATTATGACTTGGAGTAAGTGTGCAGGCATCACTTCTTTCTCTTTTGACAAATTTTATTTGATAGCCTTGCACCTATACGTGATGTTCGTATGATTTTCTTTCCTCTTAGGCCAGACTTTTTTATTACTTGTCTCTCAGATCCACCGACGACCCAATTCTGAAAACCAAAAAAAAAAAATCTTTTTTTGACATTTTATGGATCCACCGATTATTGATTGTCCCAGTTTTGAAAAAATTCTTCTTTATTTTTATTTAATTCCATCCACCGACGTGGAAGGAACATAATGCATGTCAGACAAGTCTGATTAACCTCATCACCATAATCCTTGACGTTCCACAACTTGACAATAAATTAAAAAAAGAGATTTATTTTTATTTCTTCCTCCATTGCAAATACAGGCTGAATGTTCTTTGAGAAACCCCAAAGTGCTGAGAAAAAAAAAATATATATATATATTTTTTTTTTTCATTTCTTTCCCTCCCTCCTCAATTAAATCTTCAGAATAAAGGTCCAAGAAACAAGTAATAAAAAAGTCTGGCCTTACCTAAGCTCTCATAACATTAGTTTAAAACAGTGCAGTTGAATGCCCTGTTGTGGCCACAACAATGTGCGCCACCTCCCCTTTAGCAAGCCTCATGGCCTGGAATTGGGAATCCCTCAAGATTAATGGCACGCACATGGCGGATGTTTTGAAGCGTACGGAGGACGCATGCTTTCTTTCTCATCTACTAGTCTACATGTAGGAGACTTCTTCAGTGTCAGTGGACGTTCAAAAATGCCCTCAGCTGCTGAGGTCTTTCGCCTTCATTTAATCTGTCGATCAAATCCAAGTGAGGAATTTCCGCAACCGTTTATCCTCACTGGCAATGGCGTTTGTGCGGTGCAATGGAAAAAGTTGACTGTGCATGCTGGCGAACGTTTCGTTTTTTAAATGAAAGAAGGGAAAAGGCGGAGGGCGGTCTCCATTTCCCTCCCTTTTTTCACCTTTTCTTCCCGGTATGAAACTGACTCCAGCGCCTCGGCTCAGGTCTGCTGAGCTGGCTGCATTATAATACCTCGCGGTTTTTGGATTTGGACACTGTTCTCTGACCGGAGGCCCTGTCTGTCTGTCTGCTTCTCTGTGTGCTGCCGTTGTTACCTGCAGATTACCGGATGCCTGGGTGAACGAGACGGACCGGCCCCAGCTGAAGACCAAAGTAGTCCACCTGTCCCAGCTACCGCAGGACACCGCCATTTTGTTAGACCCCAACATATACCGGTGAGTGCAGCATAGGAACTGGGGGGGAGGGGCCATTTGCGCCTAGCAGTGTCGATAGTTGCCACAGCTCTTCAGTCGTAACGCCATTAACGACCTAGCTGTTAAACAAGGACGTGTGCCCGAAGGCCAGGCGTGATGGCGCTGCCAAAGTAAACGAATGTAAATTGTGCGGCCGACTTGTAGTGGTGACACGACAGGGCGCCAGGGGTTTATACACGCACAAACACACACACACACACACACACACACATCTTCCTCACAATGTCTGCACTCCTCCCCCCACCTTCCCCCTCACGCCACACGTCGTATTCGCCCGGCTAATGAATCGTAACTACAGTTTCCTGACGCTGCCTGGACTGTCGCCTGATGCTGTTTAAATTTATATTCTGCTGTGTCGTACAATGCACAGTACAGTCAGGATCACAGTTGTGACACTATAACATCAATATAGCATTCATACATGCTCTTATACGCACTTCTGCTTGTATGTACTTATGATATACAGGAAGGGGCTGTTTATATTCCTAAGTGCAACTTGGGAAATGAAATTAAACAGACACCCTGTGTCAAACGCCCTCAGGGTCTCCAGCTTTAGCTGTATAGTTATTTAATGCACGCTGTTGCTCCAGCTTTAGCAGGGAAGCACTAGCATGTGTACCAGAGGTGCCACTTTACCTCGCTAGGCTGAACATTTAATCTGTTTTCCCCTGCTATTGCTCTCCTATTAACCCACTCTCTCTCCAGGGTTTACTTTATAGGGCTTTCTCATCCCATTAAATGACCGCAGATTAATTTTTTTTCCATTTTACCCTCTCTGTGGCCCCCCTGTGCTCCCTTGGTTGAGATGGGGGAGGGGTTGGCCAGTAGTGCCCTGGCACTGTACCAGTTTTTGGGTGCCTGGATGAGTGCACTGCCCTGCTGAGTTTAGTTTGCGCAGTATGAAAATGAACCAGCATCAGGTATATCGCAGAGTTTGCTGAATAAGACCTTGTCTCCCTAGGAGGCATCACTCTTCTCCCTTATATCTCCTATTTCTGAATCTTACTGGGGACGTGGTCTGTGTGGAACACGAGGAGTATTCACTCTCATGTTTCACCCGTGAGTTTGCGCTCCACTGTTTCTTTCAGTGTAGCATTTCCTCTCTACAAACTTCTGCTGACTTAAGTCCTTTGTGGTCTGTGGAGCTGGGACCAGCCTGTCTTATTTTACCTGATGCAAGTGAAAATCTGCAACCAGCCTAGTTTATTGTGTCCCTTTTCACCTGTTGAAATGGAACCAGGCTGCGGTTTTCATACGCAACAAATTGCCTTTCACACACAAGTACATCGTGGTGACTTATGTTTGTTTTTTTAATCTTAACCCGTATGAAAAGTTAGCTGCCAACTATATTGCAATGTTAGAAGAGCGTCATTGCACATTTATAAGATGTTTTTCAGCCCCTGGACAAAACTACCTCAAAGTTTTGCTGCTGGTTCACAATGGTCCAGTCGTGTCTTGGGGTTGAATGCCCTGTGTGCCGAAGTTAGTGCTTTGATTTGAAAAAAAAAAATTCCACTAGGTGGCGCCAAGCACTCTTATCGCTTTTTAAACGACAACAGAAACATCCAGCTGAGGCTCATTAGGAGCTCAACCGCACATATCTTTATGAACCCTGCCTACTTGTTATTAACTTTTTCTTGTTAAGAATTTAAAATGCCATTTTTGTTTTCTGCAAGTGAGTATCTGACTAATTATTGCACTCGCGTATATGGTAATGTACTGTGGTGTAAAGCGGTAAACCGAGAGGTTTATTATGCCCCACTGGAGCTGATGTGAGTTTGGTTGACTTCAGCTCTAGTCTGTTTCCTTAGATGATTTATTGCAGAAGTTTCACTGAATATTCTCCAATACGAAAGACGGCCTCATCTATCAGAGAACATTATTTTGAGCCTTCGATTATGTGCGGTATTTCAAAAGATAATGTTCTTGCACGCAAATTATCTGAAGTCTAGAACAGCAAATGGTAAATTTCAGTAGCTTCTCTGCAGTTCCCCATCTCATCTTTCACTTTGCGCTATAAAAATGGAGGAACATGTGTGGCACAGCCAGAATTTTTTTTCATTTACATACTTTTCTAGCCACATTTCTCTCCTGCATACATTATTGTTTTGTTTGAAATTGAGGCTCGTTTTTAATTGGCCTGCTCTCCCTCAGAAGTCTTGCTCAGAAGAGCGAACGGCTCATTTTTTAATATTCCGTTTGAAAAAGTGCCCTAAAAACACACGCTCTGCCTAA
The DNA here is from genome assembly GCA_029721435.1 of Gymnothorax reevesii. Taxonomy (NCBI): domain Eukaryota; kingdom Metazoa; phylum Chordata; class Actinopteri; order Anguilliformes; family Muraenidae; genus Gymnothorax; species Gymnothorax reevesii. Next base: position 33,395,394 of record CM056579.1, on the reverse strand, counting down.
AATAACACAATAAATGAGACGCTCGTTATTAAAGGGTATACGGCACATGCAAGACCAGGCTTCCTTGCCTTACAGTCTCTGAATGATTTTATTTTTTTATGGAGAAAGTTAGAAACCATTGGCAGCGTCTGAGCATAGGCTCTGGATTAGGCCCTGCTATGTCACTGGAGATGCCTCCTCCGCATACAGGACCTGAGGGTACCCCCACCCCATAGTTAAAATGGGAACCTGTGGAACACCTCATCGCGCCCCTTGTCCCTTGTCCCTCTTTTTGTTTCCTTGATGGCCTCTCTTCCAGTCTGTATTTCAGTCCATCTGTCTGTCCTTTTAGAGTTCATGGCTGTAATCTGGCCCAAGGATTTATTCTGCAATCTAACCCTTAGTTTGGTCATCCAATTAATGCATCGTATTAATTTCTTTGTAAATGAAATCATACTTGTTTTTCATACAAACGAAGTGGCAGAAATGTTTTTTCCATGCATCTTGAATTTTCCATGGTGAATTAATCCTTTTGCCAACAAATTACAGTCTAAAAATGCACTTTCCACATTACAGATCAGAATATGGCAGACAAGGCTGCATTAGTGCACTTAGTTTTGATATTAGTCAGGCCCGCACTGGCGATAGTTAGCGGGAGCTTTGAGGCACTTGCACCCCCTCTTAGAGGCTGTTTGTTGTGTCTCCCCAGAACACTGCCACAGAAGCGGCTCAAACGGAGGTAAGTTTTGGCCCCTGGCTCGTGGGGGGTCAGCTGCGCTCCCTCTCCCGGTCTCTTTTGGACCCCTCTCCTGTTCATCTGCATGGCACTCTGTCCCTCTAAAACCCCTCGCACACCCAACCACTCTGTTCACTCTTCATAAAGCATGTTATGCAGCACCCAATTTACACTATGGATTGTGCTGTATGAGCAGGCATAGACAGCAAGTGTTCAGTGGCATATCCTAACACAGGGATGGGCAACGAGGGCTGTATCCGTCCCGGGTTTTCACACCAACTTCTGGGCTTTAATTAGTTGATTATCTAAATTAGCCAAACTATTCATGAAATCTGACGTGTATGGCGCATTTCTTTAAATTATCATGAATGACCACCAAAGACTGTTCTTGTCTCCCTACATAAACCTTTTTTCTTTGACCAAACCTTTGCACAAATCTATATTTGTATATGCAACCAATTAACTCAGTCAGTCAGGGTAATTGATTGAAATAAAAACCAGCATACACACCGGCCCTCCAGGACCGGAGTCACCCATCCCTGTCCTAACACATGCACAGAGATGATACAAAAGATTTAATTGCAAAACATGCTGTATTCACACGCACTCACAAAACGCAACGCACAAATATCCAAGTACTGCTGTAGAACGTAATTGGTTACTGAACAGTGATTATTTCCATTTCCTGGTTTTCTGTTCTATATTGCATTACAATATTGGCATCAGTTATTCGTTATAGTTGTCAAAATGGTGAATTTTCTCTTTTTCATGTGCTAGTAGTTGACTTGTATTTTCTTTTGAAAGTTGAAACATGGAATGTTCTTGATATTTCTGCAGGAAATGAAAATTGCATTGACTGGAATTCTGTGAATACGATTCTTGCGCCTGCTGTTTTAACTGTAATAGTGCAAAAAAAAAAAAGTGTTGATGTTCTTGGCTGCAAGGACATGTGACAACATAAAAAAAAAGACTCCGAATGGATTTTCATTTGTTACCCCAGTTCCAAAAAAGGATTCTTCTATACTTTCTGTACACAAATGATGTCTGTGTACACTGGCTGCAATTAGGAGCCGCAAACTCCACCAATTTTCCACATTGTTGTAGTTTCAGTTCCTTCTGGTCACAAAATGACTTGGCGCTAACTCTGCACAGAAGCCTTTTAAATTTTTTGGTTACATTTTTTTATTTTTTTATTTTTTATATTTTTACTTTTTTCTTTTTTTGTATTTTTATATGGTTCAGGAAAGTTGGTCAGAGTGAGGAGCTAAAGAGAACTTCTGCTTTTAGGATGATTCTTTAGCCTCAGAAGAGGCGAACATGTGACCTCCTCCTGCCTTACTGACCACCCTGGAGACACAGAGAGGAGCGCCAACCAGGAACTATGGAGACCGGAGACTAACACTCTCTCTGCTTTCGCCGCTCCGTGTCCCTCGGTTACCGTGTGCAAGTTTATTAACGGCTCTTCAAAAGGGGGGAAAGGAGCCATCGTAAATGTATTAATGAAGGGGTTGTGAATGAAAAGAGACATTTAAGATTGCTTTATTATTTTCCATCATTGGAAAGTGGATTTATTTACTTGGGGGGGTCAATGAGCAACAATGGAAATCTGGTGTTTGTAAATACTTCTGCAGATTTGTAATATATTTTTATACCACTAAAGTGTACTGTAGATTGTGTGCCTCCCTGTTTTTACAGTGGTATTGTGTGTAATGTGAAAGGGAAGGTTGTGAAGAATAATGTTTATGGTGCTGCATCATTAGCTCTGCCTTAGCAGAAACTTAACCACGGGTTCACTTGTGTGCATTGTTGGCGCATAGTAATTGCGAGCGCTAACAGTCCATCTGTCTTTCGCTGTTCGCTGGCGTTTTACAGTACCAGCAATGACAGCATTTGCTGTTGTCCTTTTACAGCATGTTATTACCAGAGTTAGATTTTTTTTAAAAAAAGCACTTATCCCACCAAAAAAAAAAAATAAAACATATACTCTGCTTCTCATGATGTACTTGCAACTTTAATACATAGAGCCTCATGGTTTTGCTGCCTTTCTGGTGACTTGGCTAGTTAGCCATGTGAAATGGTTAACCTATCCTCACCAGCTCCAGGGCAGTGTTATATGCCCTAGTATTGTGTTGAAACCAATGCTCTGACTGAGACGGTGCCTCTGAATTGGAACATGGAGTCTTGGTGCTTGTTTCAAGTGTCAGAACTGCACTTGGCTCTGGCAAGGAGTCTCCAGTAGAAGTTTAGCTTTACACGGCAGTTAGCCAGTGACTTGTCTTAATAAGTGGACATGTTAGCCATCACATGCCAGAGGTTGACTTTCTGGCTCTTACTGTACTTTCCAAGGGATACTCATTGAGTATTTTTTATTTTTTTTTTAGTGGTTCCAGTATATCATGAAGCCAATTTTGAAATTTGACTGGTTTACCCAATTTGCATCCCATTTCTTGAAATTTAACATTCTGCACTATGGGTTTTCTTGAAGTGCCATTTGTATTTACCCTAGCCTAATACATTGTAAACTTTTATTAATACACTTGATATGGTTGAAAATATATTTAAAGAATGTTGAATGGACAGCAGTATTTTAGTAATACTGTAATACGAGTAATTATCCCACTAGTACCTCTGTGAAGTGTCAGTTAACAGCAACTGGAATACAGATAAATTTAGGATTTGTTATTTTATTTTTATGAAAAGCTGTATTTGCAAGCTGATTTCTGGAGTTTCGCGGAGGCCTAATGGCTCCAAGTATGTTTCTTGTTGAAGTGCAGTAATGTGTGAGCGTGTTTAATACAGTATACTAAGCAATCTGGTGGAGTTAAAAGTGCACTTGTGTCTTTAATTCTGTTCCTCGAGTCCAAGTGTGCTTAGATTCTCAAGAGTGTGACGTTTTCTGAACTTCCTGCACAATGTTTGCCTGTAGTCTTTTAATTATTCAAGTAATTTACTTGATTTTCACTGTATTACTCTCATCAGCTCCTGCTGCAGTCATTTTTCATCATAGCCATAAAGATTATGGTGGCACCAGTTTTGCACCCACCAATCTTAACCAGTAATGCGCGGATTGATAAAAAGCGTTCACACACACACACAGACATACACACACACACATACATATACTATGTCCGGAGTTGCGCACCCTTGAAGTTTTGTATTAACTGTACCTGTGATATTAATGAGTCCACTGTATGCTCAGTAAGGGCTGTATTGTCTGTTTAGCTCCACAATGTTGCATGGTTGTGATGGTTTCTGACGGTTTACAGATGACTGTATCGTTTTGACCCTCAGGATCCTATAAATGGTTTTGTAATAAAAGATTTTTTCGTAAAAAGTGACTTTGTATGCACTCATTTTTGATTGGCTGTGTATGATTATGTGATGAATGGTTATGTTTTTTTATATCGGAGTCTGACATCTGGATAGTGTCACCGCATCACCCATCTGCATTGTCTTCAGTGGCCGTTGAGGGTCGCCAAGATAATTATTGCGGTACATTGCCTTTTAAAAGTATTCAGTCTCCTCAAAAGGTTTTTTTTTTTTTTTTCTTTTTTCTTTTTTCTTTCTTCTTCCCTGGACTTAAAATAATATTTGTACATACTATTCCAGCGAGTAATTTTCTCACAAACTTGTATGCGCTTATAATAAATTTGAACCAGTCCATTCAGTTGTGTCTTCGCACTCAGGATCTTCTTTATCATGCTCAGCCTTTCAATTTTGGCCAAAATGCTATCTTAATCTCATCTAGCCACGAAGCCTTTTCCCACGGCTTATCAGAGTCGCTCTCATGCTTTCTGAGTTACTTCAGATGTGTTTTCGGATGATTCATTTTGTGTAATGACTTCTTGCTCACCACCCTCCCGCACAGGCCGATTGTATGCAGACCTCTTTATACTGTTGACTGAGGCAGCTGTACCATATTTTGCGAAGCTCTACTCCGTGATTGGTGGCCTTTCCTTGGCTTCCCTCACTAGTCTATTCCTGGTTCGAATGCTACGTTTCAAAGGGCAACTTTTTCTTGATGGTTCCGACTAGGTTGTTTGCTGAAGCTTCGGCTAATTTGATCTTGTTGGGCTTGTCTGGATGTTATTATATCGTAAACTTTTCCTACTTTAAGTATTCCTTATATTTTGTGTATAACTTTGACAGAATTCTTTTGAGTCATAATTTCTGCACCATTTCATTCAGGTCATCGCCTGGCTAATCAACCCAACGCCTCACTTCCTCTGTAGTCTGCCCCAGTGGAATGATTATTTACTACATCTGAGTGGCAAAGCCATAATGTGTAATGGCATGCTGTTGGGTGAAGGTCTGCTGGTGGTCCCCAGGGTGTGCTGCAATTTGTTTTCACCACCATCTTAGACTCAGGAAATGAGGCGAGGTGGGTTAACCGTGTAATCGACTGCTTTAATTGATAAATTAAGTTCAGAGTAATGCCAAATACCAGCATATCCTGGGGCCTTTCCCCTCAAGCACCAGGTTTGGATACCCTGAGAGTTGTGTAATTACAATATTCTCTTAATTCTCGACTTGTGCATCATTAAGAGGCTTCGTGCTTCTCAAATAACATCGCCATTCATTCTGCTCCGTATGTTCCTGCCAAGTCCTAACGGTTCAATCTATTTTGGTCCTTCATGAAGCTTTGTTCTCCCATCATTAATCTCTAATGGGGTACCCCTTCATAGCTCATTAACAAATGAGAGGCCAGCAACAGTTATTGTAGACTCTTACTTCATTTTCTTAAGCAGTGGGTTGTGTTCTCTGTGAATGAGCTCTCAGCAGCAAGAAAGAACTGGCTTTAATGAGTCCATCTGATGCCACTATTTGTCTCCTACTGGAAACCCCTGGCACCTTTTCCATATGGAAAGATCTTGCATTTACATTTGAACTGACTGGTACTTTATGTACATTTTTTACCGTTCCTCACAGTTTTTTATAGTGTTTCGCAGCAATCGAGAAGTAGACCTTCGTGTCATATAAGGTTTTTCCCTTTCCTTTAATGTGTTTTATAGTTTTTGCGCATGTGAAAAGTCTACAAAGTCAGAAAGCCCAAAGTCCATCTCAAAGTGAGTTATTCTCCCTGACAGAAAAAATATCTCCTGAGCTTCCTGAAATATCTTCTTTGTAGTCCTGACATTTCTTTTATGACACGTCTACGTCTCGATGTGTCCGATTTCAATGTTGCTGGAAGTCTAGTGGCTAGTTTGGCACCCTTTCAAACAAAGCTAGGTAGAGATAAGGCCAAGTAGAGCTTGCTTTGTGTTCATTGTCATGTCTGGAAGCCTTTAATTTTTTCCACACAAAGGGCAAATTCCCTCTGAATGGCTTTCCGAAGTATGATGAAGTGAAAAATCATTTGGTAAAATTCATTTTTGCCATTATTCCTCAGCCGCTTAGCACCAAACTTTTATTGTGTTCTCTTCATTGTCCATCTTGGTCGGCCAGTCGCAACATGTGAGCTCTAATGGAGGTGGCCTGAAAGAGAGAGGAGTCAGAGCAGCCTGACTGTAGTTCAGTGAGCCTGAGGTGCTGCACGCACAGCCTGCACAGCTGCAATTCGGTGCTTTTTGTCCATAAAAACGTGTAAATGTTTAGAAGTAGACCATGGAAACAGTCATTTGGGAAGTTGGCATAATTCGACCCCTTCAAGCTGGCTGTAATCTTAAGTGCTCTGCCAGTGAGTGAGATACCTTGTTATTTCACTAGATGCCCTACTGCACTAAGAGAAAGGCTTAATTCTTCACTATGCTTTTCACGCTGGCGAGGGGAATTTGCAAACTCAATGAAAAATGAACTTAAATTTTCTAATGACGGATACTTTGAGGTATTTTGGGTTTCATACTGTATGTACTACCAATTTGGAGCCGGTCCAGTTGTTGAGTTAGCAAGATTTTATTATTTCATAGTTTCTGTGTGATTTTGGTTCATATTTTGATATTTGTCATATACTTCTCCTATTCCTCCAAATGACCCAAATCTTATATGTGATACCAGCCCTGGAAAGTCATGATTGACTGCATGTGTGTATGTTTGGCAGCATTATTTGTGCATACATCTTGTCAGAAAATGCAGGCATTGTGCTAAAGACCTGCCAAGTGATGACTTGGCAAAGACGCCTCATCTAAAACCAAACAGCCGTTACTGTGAGAACCTGACTTGCTGATCCTGGAACAGGCTGCCTCCTATTTCCATGGACTCACCCCCGCCACCCCCCAAAATGTTGTGAATGGGGACCCCAGACCCCTGTTTTTACATTTTTCTCAGGTTTGTGTGGCATAATGAATTCCAGGCCCAGCAGGAAGCACTTCGCTCCTCTGAGACGTCGTCTGTGAAAACCCCTCTGTAGCTTCTCAAACTTCAGCCCTCTGGGCTGCCAAACTTCTCAGCCAGCCTCCAGCCTGCTGACACAAATGCAGTCCCAGCAGCCTTGGCCCTGCGGAATTATATAATATCAGTTGATATATTTAAGATGTTCAGCCAGAAGTGGGAAATTCTTGGAATTGCTTGCTGCAAGTAGCCTATAGTCCCCTGAATTATGGAAGTGTGCTCTTGAAGTCTTCTACCTGTCCAAGGGAACTTGAAAGAAGCCTATATACTGTGCTGTAATGTCTTGGATAAAATAAAATTTAAAAAGATTCCTGGCCAGCGCGATAAAAATTATGATTACATGGGGTTAGAAGGCCAACTCATTTTTTTTTTTTTGCATTTTGTTCAAATGCTACTCAGCTTGTCTGAATAAATTGATTGGCCAGTTCACTCATTTGCATTTTTATTGATTTTAGTCCTTCAAAGAAACCTGTTACGGACAGATATCTCCTGGCTTCAGCGCTTTTTGTCAGATACCTAGGAAGTGTACAATATGGCATCTTTAAAAAGGGGTTGGATACTGCACACGCATGGAAGATGTGCGTACGTATTTATTTTATTTTCTGCGTTTTGGCGTATATAGAATCGGTTTATGTAATATTCTTTCTTTTTGTCTCTTAGTATTTAGCGTGGTGTTATCACTAAATAATGTCACGATGAACACACCAAAAATGTGGATAGCTTTGATGTTCATTCAGATGCCAGCTTTATAAAATAACTAATTAACGTAAATTTTCATTTTACTTTTTTTAATATTTTGCATTCCTCAGCTCTTGTTTTCTCCTCAAAATGTTATGAGAGCCATTTTAATTTTACCCATGTACAAGCAGTCCTTGGCATATATGAGAACTTGGATAACCAATCCGCATTGGGCCTTAGCCCCACTCTGTCTCAAAGCCGCCTCACTCCGGCTGTTGGCTCACCTGCTCTCTTTGTGGTACCTGGACTGCACTCCCACTACTGCCTGCAAGGGGCTTTTCGCTTTTGTAGAACATAGGCTTACTTTTTCCCTTTAGCATATTCAAAATCTGTTCTGTCTCTCAGTTTGGCTATGATCACTACTGACTTGGTCCCGGATTCAAGTCTTCCATCAGTAGCACATCAAGAAAAAAGCTCATTCAAAATACACTGCTGGGACAATATTATATAGGACTGTTCCAAATAGATTGTTCGTATGAGTGTTTGTTACATTGAATGTCAGATGGGCACAAACACTTTATATTTTTATTTGAGCTTCAGTTTTGTTTTGCTTTCCTTGACTTGCTTTGGAAATGATTGCAAGGACCGAGGTTAATGATGTTCCATTTGATATCCTCCACTCCGCATGTATCAGTTTCTATAAATCTGCTGCCAGTATTGCGTTAAAAGTGTTGGCCAGGTCTGCATTAAAAAAAATACAAAGAGAGTTTGAAATGGAATAAAATGATAAGAGCCCGCTGTCATAGTTTCCTTACTGAAGTTTTGAATAAGAGCTTTGTTTGTTTTAGCTTTATTTGCGTGTGGGCAAGGGAGAGAGGAGAGGAGCTTTGGCTGAGTGAACTGAAGTTTTGGTGAAAATGAGTGATTCTTCAAGGAGGATGTTGGCGGTAAATGCTTTTCTCATGGTTTTTTGACAGGAACAGTGCTGTGGAAAAGCATATGCTCCCTTCCGGATTTCTTCTGTTTTTTTGCATACTTGTCACGAATGTTTCCGATCAACAAAACTAATTTTAATGTTAGAGAAAGTTAACCTGAGTAATCACAAAATGCAGTTTTTATATAATGAAATAATTTATTGAAGGAAATAATCAGCCCAAACCTACCTGTCCGTATTTGAAAAAGTAATTGCCCCCTTGATTATTTAAATCAACCACTTAAACACCTGTTATTAATCATTTGGTTCAATTTCACCAAACACACCCAGGCAGGATCAGGGTCAGCTTTGTTGAATTAAAACATCACTGAAATAGAACCTACCAGGCAATTTGAAGTGGGCATAAAGCAGCACATGATGCTGCAATCTAAACAAATTCAAGAACAGATGAGAAACAAACTCAAGCACATCCATCAGTCTGTAAAGTGTAATAAAGCCATTTGCGAACTGTGGTGAGAGCCATTAGCTATGAATAGAGAAAACTTGGAACAGTGGTTGACCTTCCCAGGTTCAATGAAGGTATCACATAAGAAGCTGGCCCACCAAAATTCCTCCAAGAGTGCATTAAGGTCAAAAAACAACCCAGACTAACATTTCAAGAACTGCAGGCCGCACTTTCCCCAGTTAAGGTCAGCATTCGCAAATACACAATAAGAAATTTGCCTAAAAACATAATAACTGCCAAGACTTTTAGGAAAATATTCTAAGGACTGATGAATCAAAAATGGAAATTTTTTAAGATGTGGGTCCCATTACATTTGTCATAAAGCTAACTGGTAGATGTGGTGGTAGTGTGATGGTGTGGGGCTGCTTTGCTACCTTATGATCTGGGCAACTTGTCATGTTTGATGGTAACATGAATTGTGCTCCCTGACAGGAAATCCTGAAGGAGATTGTACGGCCATCAGTTTCAGACTGAAAGCAAGGGTTATACAGCAGGGCTAGGTCATGCGGTAACAGAGTTACAAAGTTGGTGTATTTTTTATTAGAGCTCCAAAACTAAGTAAGATAGAATTACAATTTAAATGGCTTTGTGTAGGTCTTTCCTAGTACTTCAAAAAACAAAATTTTTGTTCATTTAATTTATTTTGGTTGAAAATGGCAGAAAAACTGGTTGATAACGGAGTTACACATTTGTGTAAGAAGACCTACACAAAGCCATTTAAATAGTTTTCGACCTAAGATACAAAATACACCAATTTTGTAACTCTGTTACCGCGGGACCTGGCCCAGCAGGACAATAATCAAAAGGTCACAAGCAAATCCACATATAAATGGCTCAAAAGAAACAAAATTAAGGTTTTGGAGTGGTCCTGTCTAAGCTTTGACTTGAAAACAGTTGAGATGCTATAACATGACTTTTAACAGGCGATTCACACTCGAAACTCTTCAATGTGGCTTCAATGTCTTCAACAAACATTCTTTGTTGCATGTTGTCCAATATTTTTGCACATACGTTTAGTGGGATTTATTTTCTCTCGGCTTTTCTCTAGGCTCATAGATACCCTGAAAACACAAAATGTACATTTTACTGGACATTTCCAGATAATTTCCTCAATAGGTGCCTCTCTGATTAGTCACGTGATTTACCACAAACGGTCATAATGGCTGCATCCGCAATTAAAAGGTAAGTTGACGAAAGTCAGGAATAGTCTTATATTCTCCACGTTTTTATCAGACATTTTCTGCTGGGGGATGGAAATACATTATAAAGTAAAACTGAAAACACATAACCTAAGTAATGCATGTCGATTTGTTGGAGTACATCTGAGTCTATGCTCCATCAAAAATATTGGACATTATGCATGCCGAGTAAATATACGGAGTCAAAAAAGAAACTTCACTCTGAAATTTGTAAATATTTTCTTGAAACTTTTAATAAAAGAGTTTTCTATTATCAGTAGGGGTAAATGCGTTGTCAAAGGCATCATGACACACATCAACTCAGACGTGCACAGGTACGTAGCATGTGCGAGCGTAGTTTAAGCTAAAACTTGTTTTTATTTCGGCATGATAGTATAGTCGTTTCATGACAATTTCAACACAACACAACATGTATCATGTATCATGATCGAAAGGGTCGCGGGAGAAGCGAAATCGCTTGTCAAAGTCCCGCCCCCAACTTCCAGAAAACCGTTTGATTATGGTTAAGATATCATAGGGATTAGAGCAGAGATAGTGTCCATGTACGCTACGATTTAAACGTCAGAAAATAAGATTGTAAGATTTATGAATATCATGAGAATTATAATTACAGAATAGGTGAGTGTCCATATAACTCTTGATCCAATGCGACATTGCCCCGAAACCCCTTTCTTAATCATTTGGTTTGTTCCGGCTAATTTGGAGTAGATGAAAGGTATAATAATACCGAATCTTTGCTTGGATCTCTTGATTAATCGTCATTTCCATCGCCTTGGTTCACCCTTCCCTTACTTCCCTTATCGGATGTAATGACTTCTCGCAGTATGTGCAGTCCATCGTTGCCTTCCTTGACGCCGAATCCAATTTTATTGAGCTTTCTGTCAAGGATAGCCATGCTTTTCAAAGATTTCTTTATCCTATGGTCAATCAAAAACAGACCAAACCCCAATGATAGCAGACCCGCTATCATGAGTCCAATTAGATAGACGTCCTCTACATCCTCGATGTCCAGGACTGCCAGACACAGCGAACGCCACTTTCCCCATGCATTCATGGTGTAACCGGCCGGGAATGTCCCATCCGGCCATGTCGGTTCTCCAGAACCTGACCGCCTCGTGGAGATAATTTTGGGGATTGCATATAACGACCAGCTTATAAGATGAGCATTCCTCAACTCTCACAATCTTTTTGCCACTTGTGCTAGCTTTTTTGAAACATGTTGCAGGCATCAAATTCCAAATGAGCTAAATATTTGCAAAAAATTACAAATTTTACCTGTTCGAACATTAAGTAACTTGTCTTTGCAGTGTATTCAATTGAATATAGGTTGAAAAGGATTTGCAAATCATTGTATTCTGTTTTTATTTACGATTTACACAATGTGCCAACTTCACTTATTTTGGGTATGTTTAACTTATCAACCTCCAAACGAGTGTGAAGTTTGTATTTTGGCTGAGGATAGCACAAATAAACAATGTCCAGAATACAGATATATCATCACGCATATGAATGACCAGGTTTCTTCAACTTCGCATTATTTCTGTCACTCCGCCTGCATAATGTCCATAATACTGGATGGCAGTGTGCATCCCACAAGCATAATGTCCAAAATAATGGACAGACAGCCCACCCACTTGCATCCCCCCTCACGCACGCACACACACACACACACACACACACACACACAAAATATTGCACCAAATCCCAACAAATGGTCCAAGGCATTTGTATTTGCTCTATGCATCGAAGGGTTTAAACAATTCTGCAAAGAAGAGTGCCCCAGTTCCTTCACAGTGATGTATACTGAGCAACAAAAGGGAATATTTGTTTTACACGGGTGATGTATGTTTTGAATCACTCTTTACCTTCAAAAAAATGAAATAATTATTTAAAACCAGCATTTTGAGTTCACTCGCATTGTCTTATATCAAAATTAGTCGGATGATCTGAAATATTTAAATATGACAAATAAGCAAAATCGTAAGAAATTTGGAGGGGGGCAACCTTGCAGTGAGCCATAGTTTGGTGGACACAGTAACAGGTGTAAAGGAGGGGTACAGACCATGCATTCATCTATGTCAAACTGACATGAGCACGTGCAAAGTCCCTGATATCCCTCTGAATCTGTTGAATGTCTTTTTCTTTGCCACCTTTAAGACTGATTTCAGGAGGTGGCTATTTTTCTCCAATGATTGTATGGTCAATCACCTATTTCATCAGGTTCTTATCTAAATTGAGATATATGAGCTAAATCAAAACTGCTCCCACGGATTTGCACAAAATGGTTTTGACATATTTTTCAACCAGGACCCATGTCGTACTCAGTAAAGTTGATAATTATTCCCTAGATCTTACTAGTGTTTGACCCTTAATGTTGGAGTCCTGTCACTAATAGTCACTGCCTTTGGGAAGAGATTGTCACTCTGACTACCGTGACAACGTAGTGAACTTTCACTGGCCAAGCAGGGCCACGTGACTCCAGAATTCTGTTGTCCTACGTGACCTAGAGGGCGGCAGTTATAAAGTACTTGATTTCTACTAGTCTTCATGCACTACCCAAGCTCCTTTCTTCCATCTCCCCCTTGAGTTGATAAGATGCTCTCAAATGGGACTTTGGTTAATACCTGCCAGGAAATAAACTTAATGTAACATCACATTGACCTCATTTAGGCTGACTGAACAAAAGGAACTGAGGAGAAAGTAAAGATTGCGTAACCTCCTGAGGTCACCTGACAGCAGGAGTGATCTCATGTTAAGCACTCCTTTTATGCTACCTTGTAGTCATCTCATCAATCGGTCTCTCTCCCTCTGTCACTCTCTCTTTCTGGCTCTCTCTCTCTCTATATATATATATATATATATGAGCACCCTCTATAATTATTGGCACCCCTGGTTAAGATGTGTTCTTTAGCTTCTAATAAATTCAGTTTTTTTTCTAAATAATATTGGACCACAATGGAAAAAAAGAGGAAAATCCAACGTTTAATTTAAGTGCATTTATTCAGTGGGAAAAAAAATCAGATAAAGAAATAATTCTTTTATATCAAAAGCATGTGTGCCACAATTATTAGCACCCCTGATGTTAATACTTTGTACAACCCCCTTTTGCCTACAAAACAGCACGTAATCTTCTACTATAATGTTTCACAAGATGGGAGAATACAGAAAGAGGGATCTTCGGCCATTCCTCTTTGCACAATCTCTCTAAATCATCCAGCGACCTGGGTCCTCTCCAGCTCACTTTACAGGTTTTCAATGGGGTTGAGGTCTGGGGACTGAGATGGCCATGGAAGGAGCTTGATTCTGTGTCTGGTAAACCATTTCTGTGTAGATTTGGCCACATGTTTAGGGTCATTATCTTGCTGAAAGACCCAGTGACGACCCATCTTCAGCTTTAGTGCAGAGGCCACCAGATTTTGATTTAAAATGTCCTGGTATTTCATGATGTTCATGATGCCATGCACCCTAACAAGGTTCCCAGGGTTCGACACACATCTGCCTTACTTGAATGCTGTGAAGAGAAAGAGATATGGCCTCCGTGTCACATCATATTTATACCCCAGGGAAACAGGAAGTGATGAATTACTAATTAAATGTTCCTAGATACTCTGATCAAACTACTGTAGAAATGACAGAAATACTTCAATTACATTTATTTCCTAGGCATTATGAAGGGTGCCAATAATTGTAGAACAGGTGATTTTATGAAAATTAATTATTTCTTAGTCAGGGATTAATTATCCCCCCTCAAAATTCACTTGCGTTGAAGGTTACATTTTTGTACGATTATGCTTCTGCAATAAAAATTGAATTTATTTTAAGGCTTTTAACACATCTTAACCTGGGGTGCCAGTAATTTTTGAGGCGCTATATATATATATATATATATATATATATATATATATATATATATATATATATATATATATATATATATATATATATATATATATATACTGTATATATACACACACTGTTTATATCAGTGGCGGCTCGTGAACTGGCGACAGGGGAGGCTCAAACCCGTCCCGTGAAAATATTGATTGGTCATGACCTGCTTTCAATCATTCATTTCAATTCCATTACAAAAGCTCTGAAAAGTCTCAACATTATCAGGTGTGGTCGGTTTTCATTAATAACGCTTACCTGTCAACTCTCACGCATTCGGCCTGAGTTTAGTGGTATATTTATATTCCCCTGCTGCAGTCAGCAATTATTCAATCAACGCATGTGTAAGAGATTCTCGCGCAGAATCGAGGTCCTTGCGCATGGAGGTTTTATCAGTTTCACGTGTGTTATGACTCTGGACTGCTCACACTTTTCTTTACTCGGGGATTGGAAGAAATGCATGTGTTTCATGATCGTTTAATCTGTTTAAATGAAATAAGATCTTTTGAAACGTGTTTATGAAATTCCATTGCTTCCAGTGATCTTATTTCATGAGTAAAGAAAAATGTGAGAAGTCCGGATAACGCAGGTGAAACTGATTAACCTCCATGCACAAGGACTTCAATTTCGTGCGAGAATGTCTTACATATGCGTTGATTGAATAATTGTTGACTACAGCAGGGGAACGTAAATATACCACTAAAAACTAATGCAGAATGTGTCAGAGTTGACAGGTAAGCGTTATTAACGAAAACTGACCACACCTGATAATGTTGAGAGTTTTCTGAGCTTTTGTAACAGTAATTTGAATGAATGATTGAAAACAGGTCATGACCAACCATTATTTTCAAGGGATGGGTTAGAGCTTCCCCTGTTGCCAGTTCACTAGCTGCTCCATATATATATATATATATATATATATATATATATATATATATATATATATATATATACACACACACACACACACACAACCCCAATTCAAAAATAGTAGGGATGAAGTGTAAATTGTGAATAAAATCAAAATGCAATGTTATTTACAATAGAACAAGGATAACATTTCAAATGTTGAAACTGAGACATTTTACATTTTTATGCACAAAATGAGCTCATTTCAAATTTTCTAGCTGCAACAGGTCTCAAAAAAGTTGGGACACAGGCAAAAAAAAAATGGCTGAAAAAGCAGTTAATATATGAGAGAATCAGCTGAAAGAACATTTAGCAAGTAATTAAGTTTACTGACATCAGATGTGTAACATGATTGCCTTTAAAAGGGATGTTTTAGAGAGGCTGAGTCTCTCAGAAGTAAAGATGGCCAGAGGGTCTCCAACCCGTGAAGTCTTGTGTAAAAAAAAAAAATTGTGGAATACTTTAAAAACAATGTTCCACAATGTCAAATTGCAAAGGCTTTGAAGGTCTCATCGGCAGTGCATAACATCATCAACAGATTCAAAGAAAATGGAAAAATCTCAATGCGTAAGGGACAACACTGAAGACCTTTATTGGATGCCCATGATCTTCAGGCCCTCAGACGCCACTGTCTTACTCATCGGCATGATTCTGTCATTGAAATTACAAAATCGGCCCAGGAGTACTTCAAAAAACTACTGTCTGTAAACACAGTCCGCTGTGCCATCCACAGAAGCCACCTAAAACTCTAGCATGCAAAGAGAAAGCCATTGTTTGGCATGATCCAGAAGCACCGCTGTGTTTTGTGGGCCAAGGCTCATTTAAAATGGACTGTAGCAAAGTGGCAAAGTGTCCTGTGGTCAGACGAGTCCAAATTTGACATCCTTTTTTGGAAATCATGGGCATTGTGTCCTCCGGGCTAAAGAGGAGAAAGACCACCCCTCCTGTTATCAGCGTTCAGTTCAAAAGCCAGTATCTCCGATGGTATGGGGATGCTTTAGTGCAGATGGTGTGGGACACTTGCATGTTTTAAAAAGCACCATGAATGCTGAAAGGTATCAAAAGGTTTTAGAGCAACATTTGCTCCCCTCCAGGCAACATCTATTCCAGGGAAGGCCTTGTGTATTTCAGCAGGACAATGCAAAACCACATATTGCAGCTGTTACAACAGCATGGCTTCATAGTAGAAGAGTCCATGTGCTGAACTGGCCTGCCTGCAGTCCTGATCTTTCACTGATTGACAACTTTTGGTGCATAATTAAATGAAAAGTCCGTCAAAGGAGAGTCAAATTTCTCCAGCAGTTGGAAGCCTGTATCAAACAAGAGTGGGATCAAATTGCGATGGCTGAACTAAAGAAACTTGTCTCCTCAATGCCCAGACGCATAGGCGTGCACAGATAGACGCTAGGTGGTGCTACAGCACTTGCCCCTTTGCCCTTTATCAATGAAAGTGCCCTTTTGAAATTTCGTATTTTTCTTTTTTTGATTATTATTATTATTAACACTTTAGTGGGGCCAATGTTGAAATGATCTTTTCGAAAAGCTGCGTGATTAAAAACTACTGAAAAAAATGCCCCGAAATGGGCCACCTCACGCACTTCCGACCTCTCTTCCTTTGTCACGTGAACACGCGCGCAGATGCGCTGCAGGAGCATATCAGCTGAGCGACTGGAAGCCACAGTCTTGACACAGTCTTGTGCCCCACCAGCCAGGTAACACACAGATCAAGTGAAATCGTACAGTTTTCCCTCCAAGCCCAACCTGTAATCATTTTGTTGTGCAGTAGCATGTCTCCTACACAGTGACGGTCAGTCGGCAGAAACACAGGGCCAGCAATAACCTCACCTTTCACTTCTTAATGACAGACACATCTCGCAGTTTATCTCCCCGATTAGCAACCGTTGCTCAGACTGATTGGAGGAACCGACGAGAATCTAACTTGTTTTTGAAAGCCGTGTTATACATTGCACTACGAAATTATACGGCGTTTAACTTACTTCTGCACACCAATGGCTACGGAAAAAATATCAATAGCCTACGTCTTTATAATTTCTGAATTTGCGTAAATTAATTCGCGACGTTCATTGAGCAATTAGCCATGAGAATCCGTTCTATATTCTCTGAAAGTGAAAGCTAAACTGCGTAGTTGCACAGCTGAGTGAAGACGAAAATAATTGCTGTGAAGTCCGCGAAAGTTTCGGATTTTTTGCAGATTGTCATCCTTGCGGATTCACTTCAGTTATAACAACATAGCCAACAGGAAATCGCTTTGTAATTAGCATTTCTTAATCATTACGTGTCACGCATTGGTGGTGGCTATTCTGTTAATTAACTGTTTGATTGTTCATCAATCAAACCTGATCGCAAACAGTTTAAGAGCGATGTTGTTACTGAAGGCCTTCCTGGCATCTGACGGTACGCCACTGCTCATACAGCACTAAACAACTGAGCACTTTTTAGCCGACTGGTCACCTGATAAGCTAGTTTAATGCTACAGCCCAAATCAATGATAGATAACGTGAGGACGACCACCACAAACAATGTCGGTCGACTTTGCAAATCTATCTGTTAAGCTGAACGTTTTCTTTTGTGTAGGTTTTGTTAGGCAACATAAATGAACACATAAAGAAGAATCAGGCAGTTCCCCATTGCCTGAGAAAAATATCCCCATAAAGGCTACCCATGTGCCTTCTTGTGATGAAGGACAGTAGTCATGAATTGCATTGAACATGTGCGTGTAATGTTTAATTTATTTGTTTAATCTCACACTATAATAACATGTTCCACGTGTGCAAAAAAGTGCCCCCCCCCCCCGAGCACTTGCCCCCCATAATGTCTGTGCACGCTACTGCCCAGACGCCTCCACTCTGTGTTAAAAAGAAGAGGAGATGCTACACCATGGCAAACAGGCCCTGTCTCAAATTTACTGAGACCTGTAGTAGCCATAAAATTTGAAATGATTTCATTTTGTGGATAAAATTGTAAAATTTCTCAGTTTCAACATTTGTTATGTTACCTCTGTTCTGTTGTGAATAAAATACTGGCTGGTGTGATTTGAAAGTCACTGCGTTTTGATTTTATTTGCAATTTAGACTTTGTCCCAACTATTTCAGAATTGGGGATTTATATATATATATATATATATATATATATATATATATATTTATATATATATATATATATGTATGTATATACAGTATAATGTGTGTGTGTGCGTGTGTGTGTGTGTGTGTGTGTATGTAATTTTTTTTTTTCAGAATGACTGCCTGCTGTCTGCGGTGCTGCATAAAGCTGAAGCAGCCCCCATGTATTTTTCTGCACATATACAGTATAGGCTCAATAGTTCTAATTATTCCATCATTATTATGTTATGATGAATTTTAAGATCAAGTTGTACTCTTTCACTTGCCTTTTGTATTTTTAGGTTAATGGTAAAATGATTGATTCTTTCATATAGCTTACAACTGATGCAAAACCTGCTTTCATGTGTCGCAAAACACTGGCATTACTACATCACCCAGAAGTTCAAGTTACATAGACAACTGTATCTGTCTCACTGCAGTGGTGTGGCTGTCATTTTCTCTCTGGAGTGATGGCCAGATAAATCATTCCCAATGATATTTGCTTGACTGGCATCCAGTAATTATCAGTGATTATTTATTTTGAATATTGCGCCATTCTTGGTATTTGTCACTGTGTTCACTCAGTATCAGCTTTGCTTATGGTTTAAGTCAGCAGCTTGGACTTAGATTAAATTTGCCCACTGCCAATGCCTGCAGCTGGCAGTCCTGTAAGGCCTGCACACAATTGGCTTTCCATCGCCCGGGGGATGTACGGGAGTCATTTTGATGGATATTGCAAACTTTTTTTGCTTTTTTGACATTCAATGTGCCTGACACTTGCAGGCACTTGTTCTGGACATGCAGGTGTGATTGGGTCTTCTCCACCTATCTTCTGCAGGGGTTACACTGGAGGATGTTGGTGTTACGACAGGCAGCTCTTAATAACACAAAGGAAAAATTGGGACTTTTCCCAATTTATTTGGTACCAACAGTCATATCTGATGTGTTTCAACCGTGGGTATGATTACATAATGAATATTCTGCTCTGTTACCAGTGTCTCATCAAAGTGAGCAATGATTTTCCCAGTCATAAAAATGCCACCCTCAAAATTTGACAAAAGACTAAGCTTTTATCAGGCTGTGACATCATTTGGTGAGAAATTTTTTGAGACCCTGCCCTCCCCTCCCTCCCATTTTCCTGCTCTGCAAAAACCTTGTTTTTCATTCAGAAAGATGTCAAATACAGGAAGCAAAATGCTCTGCCAACTTCGGTTGTACCGTGTCTTTAAGCTGGTGGCAAGAGCCATTTATGAGCACCCTTGTAATTATAGTTGTCGAAACGGAAATTCCAGTTTTAGGGTGGATTGGAGATGCAAGAATGATTTAATTCAAAAAAGGTTAGTTTTATTGAAGCCTCCCTCTGAAGTGAGCAATAGAGCATTGCAGTGCAAGTGACCAGGCGAGACAGGGAGAAACTGACAAATTCACTCTGACAAGCACATTGGCACATCACAGAAATACTGCTCGCAGATGAGCGATTAGCTCTTAGAAAGGCCCCAGAGATGTTAGTCATTCTGCTGGAACTTGCGAAGCTCTAGTCTCGCCTGGCCGGCGGCCTGACAGGGCAGGCATCGTGCCTGAACTTCATGCGCTACAGCGAGTATCGTAATATATCATCATCCCCATTGCTGTCTTATTCTCAGCAAGCAAAGTCACTTCGGGATTCTATCTTATTACCATACTGTTGGTTGTCTGCCTTATCTACTTATCAAAATCTTATGGTGTTCCAGAAAACATGAAATTTGGGTATTGGAAGTGGCCCAGGAAACTCGGCTGAAGAACATTAAAAAAGCTAGCACAGGTACAAAATAATTTATTGATACAACTGTCCCTGTGCCCAAGGACCTGGATACTCTACCTCATGTTGCTGAAGAGCCTTATAAGCAGTTTGGAAGTTGTTAGTACTCAAAAATTGTGAAGATGTGATGGGCAGTAGTCTGAGCTTTGATAAGGCATCATTTCTGTCCTGTGCCTGCTAGTGGAGCTTCAGTGTTACCCCTTCACCCTTTGGTCCGTTCACATGGATTCCTTTTTTTTAGTTTGGCTGGTAAGTTATACACCTGTGGATGTCCGTGGTTGAGTTAGTGAGTGATATAGTTGCTACATTGGATGCCTAGTCGAGTGTATTTTCCCCATTGGCTGTCGCTCTTACAGACTGATTTTGCGATAACAGTTTTTGTCATTTCATCCAGAGAAGTCGGCAGCGAATCCACATGGATTTCATATCACTGACTATCCTGGTAACAAATTGCCCTGCAAGTTAGCTCATAGACCATAAAGGATCCAGCCATATATTACATTTGGTCTTTTCTGAAATGTTGCATGTTTTCACTCTTAATTGTGAGTACTTATGGTTCAAGGAGCTCATCTACAGAAGTTTGACCTCAAGTCAGCATTTCAGTGTCTGGATACACACCAATACGAGTTTACCAACTTTGGCTACTTTACAACGTGTTCCCATTTCGCAATTGGAAATGTGAGTTATTCTGTTAATTTCGAAACACTGTCCTATCAAATGTTCAATGACCATATCAGACATTGAAAAAGGACGTGAGCAGGTGACCTGTGCCCCTTCTGTTCTCAGTTCTTCTGCCTTTTGTGTTGGCTCACTGATTAATGAGGACTTCAGTCTGAGCAAAGGTTCTGAACATGATGTTACATTGCTTTGCTGGAACTAATTATGTATGCATATATGTGTATATGTTCTGTACATGTTTAATTGGTTGATTATTCTGTTGATGAAGTCTCAAGACCAACCTGTCCAGAACATATATGTAACAGCCCACCAACGCATCATCAAGCCCATGTTCCTGGAAGTCTTTTTAGATCGTAACGTACTGTCGGCAAGTATCAAAATTACATGTTGAAAAGTGTTGAATGTGGGGTACTTTTTAAAAATATACCATGGAACACATTTTTACTCGATAAACATAAACCAACTGCTGCCGTTCAGTCTTAGTTACCAATGAATAGCTGTGACCTGTAATGTCGAAAATGCATATTTTTTAAAAAATGATGTTGTTATTTCTGAACATTCACTATAAAATTGCAGAGCACAGTTTCTTATGAAGTATTAAGAAATGAAAAGTGCAATTGCCTGATTGCCACCATCAAATAAATTTGCTCTGAAGCCTCTAATCTTTTCAACCAAATATCGGGTTTTCCTGGTTTGAGGGTTTCAAATGGGAAAGGAGTAGGAGGTAAGATGTATGTATCAGAAAATAAATTTTTATGCATAATTCTCATAGAGCGGCCCAATTATAAGTGTCGTTCCCACTAATCAAAAAAAGAAGGGCGAGTTCTCCAGGGGGCACTTGGGCCTGTCTGTGGTATTGCAGCTGGCTGTAATGACATCATCAAGGCACAGTTCCATTTTTCCCATGAGACTCAGGCTGTGTTCAGAATGTACACTCACTCACTAAAATCACTGTTTTTTATTACAGCCGTGTACCAAACACTTTATAGTGTGTGGGTAAGTGCGTGAGTGAGTGGATAAGCCTACATGCCAAACACAGCCTCAGAGAATTTAATATGATCACTTGAGAGCGAGTGGCTTTTGACAGTAATATCGTGGCTGTGATTTGGTCAAATTCATTTGGTCAGTACTGATTATACCATTTGGCTCTGCTAACATATATATTTTTTCCACAGAAATCTATTAGATAGCAGCTGTGCCTGTTGCCTAGGGACGGTATTAAATAATACAGACTGATTTCAGGTCATTTCGTTTTGACGCCCTATTGAACGGCGTGCTGCACCTATTCAGACTTAAAGCAAAGTGAAAGCAGATGGAGCTGGACATCCGCACTCCACACAAAATTTCAGTTCTTGTGGTTCTGTCTATAGACTCTTTGAATGTCCTCTCTCATCACTACTTGGCGCCAAAAAGGAGCCACAACTGCAATGGATTCTTTTGGGGTAAAGTTAGTCACCCTTTCAAATTTTTTATTAGCCCAAAATGTTGCCATAATTCTGGGAAATCTTGTTGTGAATATGCGCAATGTTGTGTTGACAGAAGGATGCTTTGTCAGCCTTGACTGTGGCCAAAGATGCGTCAAAGGAAATATTGCCAACTGGCTATTCTGCCTTTTGTATTTTATGTCTGCATGAGGAGAGAGCGGGCAAATGCAGTGGTGCTTCGCTGCAATCAGTGGCAGTTGGGACAAGTCAAGAAATTTCAAACATTAGCTGACATTAAAGTGCTTGATGACTGTAACCATTTCTTAAAGTTTTAGCCACGTAACAAATTTAGGTGACGTGTCACTTGATTTTGTAGAACTACCAGATATAAATTCCCAACATCAGCTTTACTGGTAAAATTACATTATTCAATGGTGCACGGCTGTTTAAAAATCAATTTTAAATAAAAAGCACTTGGGATCATATCTAGCTATACTGCTTTTTGACAACATAGGCTTGCGTAATGGGATGGAGATGACTATTTTCCTTTCATCGTTGTTGAAATGACCAACTGCTATGTGGAAACTTTATTGATCTTTATTCATATTGCGAGTCCCTCCAGTCTGCCGCAAAAATGCAGACCTTTCGGCCCTTATCCCTTTGAACGCCGAATAAATTTTCAAGGAATTAAGAATGTAATTATCCTGAGCTGCTGAAAACCTATCATGTGTCAACTTGTTTGGGAGCTCTTTTAAACAAGTTGCCACACGATAGGTTTTCAACAGCATCTGACTTTGATATCTTCCACCATTGGGAAAACATAGTTGCCTATGGCGCTCAAAGGGTTAAGTTTCGCCTCCATCTTCTCGCCCTCCCCGCTGTGGCCTTCATCTGGCTACCTAGCTAACATGAATACAGTTTACAGTTGAAAAAAAAATGTCCTGCCCTCACACCTGCTCACTGACTAGCTGGGGGTAACACACTAACTGCCCAAAGGCTGCTGCCCAGAAACATCCTGTACGAAGAAAAATAACACAAATACTGACAGACGGCGCGGTGTTTGTATAGATACAGACACTGCCACGCACCTCTAGTGGGTCATGAGTGATGATTGAAAGGCATTAGTTTTGCATGAGTCAATATAAGGTTTTTTTTGGGGGGAAAATCCTACTTTGTTTACCTTTGAGTTAAAAACTGATCTTTGCCGGTGTTAAAGACGGAGAATGAGAACCTTTGCTATTGTACTTGACTATCAGCTCTAGTGGAATGCGTGTCAGTCAAAGATAATGTGCGGTTGGAACTAACGGCTGTGTAAACCAGAGTACTGATGTGAATTCCCTTAGTCAGTGAGTGGTACGCTCCAAATTGGTCATCAGCAGTGTTTTCCCCCCCATGTTGACTACTTTTTTTCCCTGTGTAATCCTTTTTTGGCTGTTGAGAAAGGTGAATGGCCGGTGCTGTCTTTGGCTTTGTGTGGATGGTAGCCCCGTGATAGCAATTTAAATCCAGACTTACTGGCAAGAGACTGTATAAAATGCTCTATTGCAATGGAAAACAAGTGCTTTTACAGGCCATGCGGGCAAATACTTAGTGTCTTTAAAAAAATAAAAACACAGCACTGCTAACTTTATCAATAAATCATTAAAATTCAATTTACTAGCCATAAAGGCAAAAACATTTTTTAAAATAATAAACAATAGAGGTCAGCTCGCAGCAATGTCGAGGCCCAGAGTGTCATCGGCTCCCTCATATAATGGCTTAATTATCAGCGATGAATGGCGCAGTCTGTGTGGTCTCCAACTCTCCAGCCGTCAGTTGAAGCCTCTGAGGCAGCATTGGGCCATGTGTAATCGTTCAGACCGGAGAGTGATTACAACTTGATAAATTATTCTGGATTCGCGGGGTATAAGCTCATGCTACTATTGTGCAGAAAAGTGTTTTTCTTCTGGTGATTAAGGCTTGCCTGCAAGCCTAAAACTCATTAGGATGGCAACAACCCCAACCCGGAAAAAGCTGGATGCTCACAAAAGCAGAAATCGGTGATTTCTAAATTTACTTTGTCTTATATGTCATTGCAGGCAGTATAAAGACTAGGTATCTAATGTTTTTTTGTGGAGAAACTTCACTTTATTTGTCAATAAACATCCATTCCTGCCATTGAAGCCAGTATCGAATTTAAAAAAAAATTGGCCTGTGGGCAATTTAAGACTTGGAATGAGGTAAATGCAAAGACATGATTTTAAGCAGCTGATGTCAGCAGGTGATTTTAATCACGATAAGGTACAAAAAAATCATCCAGCGAGGGCCTAGTCAAATTTCAACTGCCAGTTTAAACTTTACAGTGCCAAAAGGAAGCCTTATGTTAACAGTGTCTAAAAGCATTGGGGCAATTTCATGAAAATGTGGACAAGATCAAAAAAATTCAAAATGTACCCAATTAAGTTGTGTTGATAATTTTCATTTGCCTATAACCTCGTCTTTCAGGAACAAAAAGATATCTGATCAAAAAATCAAGTGTAGTTTATCTGCAAGTGCCTAATTTCGGACAACACATGGTTGATCTTGCATAACGTTTTACACAGGCTGTCTCCCATTGGTATAGAGAGTGCAGCTGTCTTCTACCATGAATGGGTAGTGGATAGTAAGGTTTCATTGCCACCACCCATAGATTGAACTTGGGCCTTTTCCACATTTCAATAATTTGGCTTGAAATTTACCAAGACCCATTGTCCCGTACGACACCAAAACTATGAATTTATCTTTGTACCACTTTTTTAGAATGTTCTACAACAGTGGTAATTTGTTTATTTAAAGGATCCCCATTTGCGGCCACCAAGATGACGAGCTAGTCTTCCCGGGGTCCAGACAAAGATACACATAACATACAGAATTAGACATAAATACACCATAAACAATTAATAATATAATAAATCCATCACTCATTCAAAAGATATGCATAAAAACAAATAAAACTGATGACAGACAGCTAAAAAAAAAAAAGAAAACAGAAAAACCGGGATAATAAAATAATAATATCCATCCAGATAATGTTAACCATCTTCACACCACAGACATAACTTATCCAAGGAACAAAAAAATATTTCCTGAAAATTTGTCTTACATCAGGATAGGGAAAATAAGTGGGATCGAACCTTCCTCTACCTTTCCTTTAATAGAACTAATGGTACTTGGAAAACTATTCTGTGACATTATGGCTCTGTATAAAACTGTTTTTTTTTCAAGTAACTGCTTCTGGGTTGGGGTAAGGCCATGTGCCCCCCACTGGCTCCTCTGGTGTCATGTCCGTGTATTTCAGATCTAATTTTTATCCGAGTGTTAGTACTAAGCAACAATATTTGCCATATTTCATTTTATTTGCTTTCTTGGTTAGGACTAGGCACCAGATATTTACATGTCCCTTACGACACTTTGTCCCGTACCAATACAGTTTTCAGTATTTTGAGAGACTTCAAGGTACGTGCAAGGCAGAAAATCAGTAAAAAAAAAAAATCAATCAATCATTTTGTTTTAGTCATCTCAGCTAGCGAAAGGAGGCATAAAACAAGAGAGGGCAGCACCTGAATAGAATTTTCGGCTGGGCATGTTAGAAATGATTGAAATTCACACAGATCATGAAGATCCACGCTAGTGACAAGTTTTAAAGTGGCTTACTGCCTCAGATCGCAGACAGTACCGAATTTCAGGTAAAGTAAAGCAGAATGCACGTGGTATGGCAAACCCTTTTCGCAGAAGCCAAAACTGGCTATTTGTATGTTATCTTATTTAAGGCTTTGTAATTCCAGATTGCAACTTCACAGACAGGAAAGGAAAGGCTCAATTGAATCAGGGTACTCAAAGCATTTAGAATTCCATTGTATTTCAGTTTATTTTCATGATTTTGGTAGAGAAAAAGGGCGGCAAACACAAAAAAATCTTCTTGACAATTCAGCATTGAAATTGTAAAAAAAAAAAAAATTGAAAAACTGCTAGGTCTTAAAACTATACTTTTCTGGGAATTTCATAAACTCCATGACCACAAGTGCAAGTCATCTGATCACTGAATTCTAAATTACCTATTTTCTAGAACCCATATGAGTCAGCTATCCAGGTGGCTACCCAAAGTCAAAGATCCCTCAAAATGGCGCGCTGTCAAATCATAAAATAATCATATATTTAACACAAATCAACTTTTTACGAATGAAATTCAATACGAAGTTATGATTTTCTCATTGAATTTAGCATGAGTTTACCAATGTAGGAGCAGTTGGAAATCAGTGGTCACCAGTGACCTCTCCAAACACAAAACATGCCTTTTCTGCTTGATGAAGTTGAGAATTTTGTCAATTCGTCTCAAATTTGTCTAGAGTCCCCCTAGCCAGCACATATACTCATTAAATGAACTGCTTATTTAACGGTAAGAACATTCACATTTTTCATACAGTTAAAAGCTAGCAGTTCCCACTTCCAAGCTCGCGACCTTATGGGCCATTCCACCGAATCGGTGCCATTTGCATGTTGTAATTTTTCAAACATAAACTTCATTTTTCACATTTTTTCAGGATTGTATCTGATAACATACATGTTTAACTATTCAAAATATGTAATGGTCAATCTCAGGTACATTTATTCTTATTTTTACAAGGTTGTGAAATGGAAGATGGTAGCATTTTTTTTCAGTCCTGTTACCGATACTATTATAACTATTAATATATCATTTAAAAGTCATTCCAAGTATTTTATTCGTTTTTCACTCAATAAAGTGGGTATGTATAAGAAATAATTTAATACAGGTTCAAAATATATATAACTACGGTAAAAAAGTCAGAAGTATACAGGCGAAATGCATTTCTTTTAAAAATATAAAGCCATTTTTGATTTTTAATGGGGACCTTAACCTCAATTTGATCAAAACTCTATTATGTGATCTATCCAACAAGTGCTCAAATAATGGACAAAAAAAATTTGGGGAAAAAAAATTTCATCTTTATTTTTTCAATTAAAACAATTAGGTAACAGGAATGAGAACCGAGTAACAGGATTGAGTGTCTCTGAACAGAACAGAATGGAGAACAGGTGTGTGTGTGTGTGTGTGTGTGTGTGTGTATGACAGTATGTGAGTATGTGTCTTTGTGTAAGTATGTGTGTGTGTGTGTACAGAATGTGAGAGTGTGTAATTGCATGTGCGTGTATATATGCATTTATGAATATGTGTATAGACTCTATACACATATTCATACAAACACACACACAAACCACACTACTATAGAGTGTACGTGCATGAGAGCATGGGTGTGTGTAGTATGCTTGTGTGTATGGATGTGTATATGGTATGTATTTGAGTGCAAATGTAAAGGAGTGGGGGAGTGGAGACAGAGAGGGGTGTGAGTTTCCCCGGCAGCATGTGTGTCTCACTACTCAGGTACAGTATGGGCTCTGCATCTTTCTCTGAAAAAGGTAAAAAGAAGAAAGACAACAGATATAACTGATATAAGTTGAGCATATTGCGTTAAACAGGCATTTCTGCATAGAATTGCATGATTACAAAATGTATTTTTATAGAATTGCAATGAATTAATGAGGAAAAATCTAACTTGCTTTTTTAAGAATCAGATTTTAGTTTAGCCCAAACATCTTTTTTTATTGCCATGTAATGGCTTGTGACCTGCCTCGTTGGTGGGATTATGCACAAGATATCTTGGAAGAGGTACTACAAGGTATCCTCAGGGGCTGGCCAGTAGAATCTGTTGGCTCCCTGACAATAATATGTTCACATTGTAAAACACCATAGTAATTCCAACTGTAATGCTTAAAATCAAAGAATTCATGTTATATCATATAAGCAATTAAATACAAACTGCTCTTCCGCCCCTCTCTATCTTACCCCACCCCTCCCTGGATCTATCTCTTCCCCTACCTACCTCCCCTTCCTTTCCTTACTTCTCCACTCCTGTCCCTCCCCTCCCTACCCCCCCCCCCCCCCTCTCTAACTCCTCCCTACTCAGCCCCACCTCTCTCTACCTCAACTCCACTCCCCTTCAATTTGTCACTTTCAATGAAAATTCTCACTCCTTTTACTTATTCAGTCTTGTTACCCTTTCTATGGGTAACAGGACTGAGGGTAACAGGACTGAGTTTTTAGCACAGAATTAGCTATGTTGCTAAAGCTAACACATGGAAAACCATGCTAGTAGCATGAGGCCCCTAAGCACCTTTAAGTGATTAACCAAAACTCAAAAAATAAAAATAAAATCATAAGAGCATACAAAATAATTTAGGTAACAGGACTGCATGTTATGATTTACGATGCCAGTCATATTTACAATATGATCAAAAATAAACAAAAGAGATTGAGAGAACTTACTTTTGGTCTTCCCAGTTCCTTCACGGGACTGAAATGATGCAATATCCTGTTGATCCTGTCATATGTGGAATGTTCCAAAATCTTTAGGGTGGTTAATGTATCAGGGTAACAGGACTGAGAAAAAACCTGGGGACACCACTAAAATTGTGTTTTTTAACTAATGTTTTATGATTTTTTGAGTAGAAAACGTATTTTATGTTTAAATTACAAATTGGGCCACAAAATAATGCAAAAATAAATACTTTTATAAAGGATTCTGGTGACTATATTTAATAGTTAAGATTAGTGTTAGAGAGTGGGGACTGGCGAAAATCCCATTTGTTCAGTATTCTATGTAGCTTTTATAAAATTTTTAGACCGTGCATCTTCAAATTGCAACCAGGACAATAAAAAGGACACTTTGATTGATAATATAATGTATTAAACAGATACTTTTCATGCATATTCATGAATATTTCTGAATGTAATGTCTTGGGGACAGAAAAGGCACCGATTCGGTGGAATGGCCCTTATATAAACACTTACCACACCTTATAAGGAACATGTATAACTCACCAACTCCAAAATATCTGAAATATACCTTATTTTAACAGAATAGACATTCCATTATTAGAAATAATCAGGCTATTTTCAACCCAAATTGAAGAAAATGGTGCAATGAACATACCAGGAGGCCTACCGAAGTGCGTGAGCTGCTTGCATTTTGCAGAAACGAAAACCTCTGCATTCGATTTCGTTGAACATGGTATAAATTCTAAAGCAAAAAGCCATATTGAGCAAAATAAAAACAGAGTGGAAGGTTAACCTTTTTCATTGAATCCCTCCTCCACAGACAGATGCATCAGGTAGAAGGAACCCCCCAATCTCGTTTCATTCGGAATAATTCCCATTGACCATGTCCATACCTCATTTAAATCCCGGAATTGTATCTGAACACTTCAGGCCGGTTGGATGTATTTTTTTCTTTGAGATCACGTCATATTCAGCTGCGCAACCATGCCCAACATAAGGAGTATACAACCAGCCTTATTTTTACACACAGGATTGTATACTATTCTTATTGTCCAATCAATGTCTTTCAGTTACTATGTTTACTGTGGAAATTGATAAAACCGGGGGCTTTGTGTAATAGAAGACTTCAGATAGCCATGTTATGAATGTTACTATTTTGCCCCTCTACATTTTTTGATTGTTCTATTCTACTATGGGCAGAGAAGCACACTGTTTCCGTTTACTGACTGAGGATGAAAATCTTGGGAGAAAAACATATGCTCTTCATACTGTTCCGGTGTTCACTATTCAATGTTTGTTGCTGTCAACTTGTTACATGTGCATGAATTTGAAAAAAAATTTGCTGCTGTTTCAAGTTCTCAATAAAAATTTTATTCACCTGTACCCATACACTTCATATGTTGCACTGCTGGGAAGCAGGATTTGCAGATTTAGGGGTATGGACAAATGTGTCCAGCACGACACCTTTTTACTTGTCCTGTACGACACCACACATTGTTGGGCCTGGCTCAACTACTTTAAGAGAGAAAAGGAAAAGTGCCTTACAGTTAGCTGGAGGAACTACTAGCTGATATTTTAAGGTTCACTTGAAGTCGGTTAATATTGCCAATCCACAGATGAGATGAGTAGTCTGGTGTCAAATGTGGTGTCCACTTTGGTGTCCCGTACAACACCACACTTTTTTTGAATTACTATTCTATAAAAGGGTGAACATTCCAGGAGTTGGTGATCTTGTATAACTCACCTCTTAGCACATCTTAATAATATATTCCGTCCCAATTTTCTCAAAGAATCTTGGCTAAATAAGACAAAAACTACTACGAATGTACCATACGACACCTCATGGAATCGCCCATTGTCTATTTGGCCCCGGAGGCATCTGCCATGGACCATCATGCAGTGCAAATCTTTATTGGGGTCAGACAAATCAATATACTGGATCAGCTGACAAATCAGTCCTTTTTTGACAAAATGGACAATGTCAGCTCTAAACCGAAGAAAAGGACCATCTAGACTGCAGCCAGCAGCAAGTCCGAAAGATGTGCACAAAGGCGGCATAAAAAGCAGGTGTGGGTGCTGGAGTGGCTTGCCTGCAGTCCTGAGTTGTCCTAAATAGAGAACGTGCAGTGCATTTTGAAACACAAAATGTGATAATGAAGGCTCTGTACTGTTGTGCACCTTAAGACATGTTTGAAGAAAGAATGGAACTAAATTACACCTGAAACACTAAATCACCTGGTGTCTTCAGTCCCAAAACATTTATTAAGTATTGTGAAAAGAAATGTCAACGTTAAAAAGCGGTCATTACTTAACTGTCCAAACTTTTTCTGAATATGTCGCAAGCATCACAATTGAAATGTGTTTTTTTGGAAAATGAAACAAAATAAAAGTGGTGAAAAATTAAATCATTTGCTATTGTATTGTTTTCGATGTAAAACGATAAAAGGTCGTTTAGAAATAAATGGTTTCAGTTTTAATTTTGATTTAACATACTGTCCCATCCTTTTCTGTTTGGGGTTGTATATTTTCCGACCTGCTTAAGGTTACAAAGTCAAGAAAGCACAATTTGTTTCCTGCTCCTCGCAGTCATACGCAGACATTATAGATAAAAAGTGTGTCATTGTCACTGCTCCTAATGGTGTAACGACGGTGATGCTGCTGCTGGTAGAATTCTGGCTGTTTCCGTGGGTTATTTAACTGCCTAATCTCCACTCATGGCTGATGAAATGATCAAAGCCTGTGTGTGCCTTGGCAGTCCCCATGGGGATTGTTTTTTTGCTGGTCTGGACTTCTCTGACTGACTGCACGTAGACGTACTGCTGGCGATGGAATCTGCACATGTTAAGTGTACCACTCAGAGTCTTTTTTCCTATCCATGAATCAAAACACTATTGTGATTGGCACATGTTTGGGACTAAACTAAAAACCGGTCTCATTACTAATCATTTGCACCACTCTTATATGTAAAGTATATACACCTAGACGAAAATTAGGTGACATCCAATTCTGAAAACAAGTTCCCATTCACCAAAAGACTAAATTAAAGACATCAACAAACATTGCCCAGTTCTTAGAAATATGGTTTGGACATATCTTTCCTGGCATACAAAATCAGTTTGAAAACAATTTGAGGTATACTTCACACTAACTTTTAAAGAAGGGGTATGACCTGTGTTTGCTAAAAAAAAAACAGCCACCTGAAGTCTGAACTTTAATTGGAACAAACAATCAATATCTTTCTAACAGGAAACCTACGTTTTCAGGAGTGGCCCCCACTGCTATCATGCATGTGCAATTAAACAGGGTTCATGACGAATCCTTTTGAAGATGAAATGCTCATGGAATGCATGCTGAAACCTTCAAGCAACTGTATGGAGTTCAGGACTTGCCAATTTTCAGAAAATTTCATTTGAATTTGGTGGTGCTTAATTGTTGACCACTAATGCCCCTATATACGTGCATGGCTCCAGTATAGCACCAGTTGGTGCTCATTCAGGTGTTTGCGAGCATTTTTATGCTCTGTGCTGAGCGTAACTGAAGCAGCACAAAATGTATTCAGTTCCTTGGCCATGACAGTCTTTTATTTCCTCTAGTCAGACCATCCCACAATGGCAGCCCCATCCCCTGTTCCCGATCTGTCGAGAAAATGTGCATCTGAGTCCGTCTCCACATCTCGGAACTCTGTGAATGTTGTGAACATGCCATTGTGATATCACAGCTAGCACGTTTTCCCCAGCATGGTCCCTGAGGTGACAAGGGATTCACAGACGCATGATTGATATTGTCTGACAATCACCCAGGCCAGTGTCCAGTCTCTGGATTGGAACCCGGGACGAAATGTCGCCATGAGCTTTTGTGTGGATACCCTTCTCACTTTCATCTCTGATCCTCGCTCACACTGCCAGTCTTATATCGCTGCCCCTAAAATGTCTGCTGTATGGCTTTCCTGACAGCACTGCCAAACGTGGACTGATATCACTGAAGACAAATTCAAACTCTCATCTCCCTTTTTTTTTTTTTTGTTTAGCTCAAGGTTTGGGTCCTGGTCAATAGCATCTCATAAACAAGAAAAACTAGCGTACTTCCATTTTTCCATTTTTCTGCTTGCGCAGAAATAGCATGTGTATCTAGTTGCATTTTTTTTTTCCAGGGATTTTCAGCAGCTGTGTTCGGTAAGATATTACTGTGGTGCCATTGTTGAGAAGGAAATGGCACTATCCAGCACAAATGAAATCTGAATATGATTGCTGTCTCTAAAGGAAATTATTCCATTGTAGTCTTAAATCAAATTCTGCTTGAGTACTGAAGAAGGCAATGATCAAATTAATCAAAAAAAAAAACCCCAAATAGTCAAACTGATTTGATACAACTTCTCGCTCTCTGTCCATTTCATCCTCTCCTCATTGACCCCCCCCCCCCCCCCATCGCACGCATATTCTCTCTGCTGTAGCACTTCCTCCACAGGACAAAGACGAGTATAAATTGAACAAGAAAAAAAGATTAGAGGAAAAAGTGAGCCATGAGCCGAAGGCAGTGTTGAATATTCTAATGAACTCTTAGAAGAGAGGGCAGTTCTGTACCCAGCACATTTATTATTGGATTAATTGAAGCATCTGGAGCAGGAGTGACTCACCTATACTTCCACATCTATTTCCAAATCAAATGCGTTTATTTTAAGAACGCGTATCAGAGTGCCGTCGGGTACAAAAACAACACGGATTAATAAATTGCAGGACCTCAGAAAAGCACATACTTTGTATCTCAGACCAAATGACTAATCCTTTGTTACTGCAATGCGAAGTAATTTTTGATTGATTTTTTTTTTAGGACTGCAGTGTTTCACGTTGCCAGCCCCTCGGCCTCTGGCATCATGGTCTGAAAATATGCATTTGCATTGCCGCCGTGATGTCTCCTAAAACATCCCTAAATCCCTTTCGTTTACAGCGAGCAGTTTATCTTAGTGATTCATGTATTAATCCCTCCTCAGAAGCTCTACCTCACTCCCACCATTTTCAGCTCTCCGTTCGCCTCTCCCCCTCTTCCCTCCAGTCCTGAATTTGAAATGGAGCTCTCGGCCATCCCTCAGCCACGATTCCCTGCTTTTACGGTTTTGCCCACGTCATTTGGTGCTCCCAAACGCGCTCGCTGTTCTTTGAAGTGTTAGAAAGCGAAGCCCTGCTCAGCACATCAAGGGCTGGGCTGTCCGTGCACTCTCAGCTTGGCTCGTGTTCATAACGAGCTCCAGATAATGCCCAGCCCCCCTGACATCGCATCAAACTGGGCCGTAGAGCAG
This sequence comes from Gymnothorax reevesii, assembly GCA_029721435.1. Classification (NCBI taxonomy): domain Eukaryota; kingdom Metazoa; phylum Chordata; class Actinopteri; order Anguilliformes; family Muraenidae; genus Gymnothorax; species Gymnothorax reevesii. The sequence continues at coordinate 33,361,551 of CM056579.1, read as the reverse complement.
AGCGATGGTAGAATAGAGGAGGGGCAGCATTGCGATAGGGGTAGGTTGTTCGAGGTTAATCCTTGGCTGTTAATCTGAGTGCATCCTGGTCTCTGCATTCGCAAGGCCTCGCTAAAGGGTCTCCGGAGATTTATGTGCGGGTTCATGTGACTCAGATTTATCAGACAGAGGGCTACTATAATGGTAGAGTGAGGTCCGTAAGCATTTGGGCTGTGGTGCAACTTTAAACGGCTGTTATACCAACATGGTTCAATCCATTTGGAGGTCAATTGCTGTCCTGAGTGACTAGCTTAAAGAGGAACTATGCAAGTTGGTCGAAAATCGCTCATTTCTTCGTTGGTTAGGCGCTTTTTTCCCTCTCCGCAGCTCCCCCTATAGTTCCGGTGAGTAGATTTCACTGTCGTAAAAATCTCACCGCAACCACCTCCTCCACCCCCTGTCCATGTGCATTTGTTTAAAATGAAGCCGGCGATGCAGTCCTGAAGCAATGTCTACCAAGGTTTGTAACCATACATATCAAAAGTTTTACGTTGTGTATCTGTCATAAACAAAAGATTTAAGGGAAAAAAGTAAAAGGCTAAGGATAACTGCGGCTTTTTTGTTTGTTTTATTCCTCAGCACCGATATTTATCAGACGTAATGTCTTCTTAACACGCTCTTCTAGTTGCTCTTGAACTATTCAATGTAAATAGCGAACTGCACCAAACTCACAAAACCTAGATTCGGCTGACGAAGTTATATGGCTCATAGTAAAATTGCACTCCTGGGGCAGAAACAGGACGATGTAGTAAAATAAATGACAGCTACGTGACAAAAAAAGTCGTGTTTACCATTAACTACGCTAAAATATCTGCTAGCTTACAAGCATCAAGCACTACTCATACAATAATCACGCAAAGGCCTGTACAAACAACGGCAAACATGAAGAGTGGGCAACAACATGTGAATACGAGGAATACATACATTTTTTTGCAACAATACTTACAAGTGCAACAGCAACAACGCCAGGTCCGCATCTGATTTGTATGCTTCTTTCTCCTTGAGTTCTCTCCATTCTGAAAAAGCTCGGCCAAGATTGACTCGTGTCTGATTTCTTGCTCGGTCAGATGCTTGTTTTCTCTTGCTCACCTCCTCTGACAACAGCTACCTCTTCTTTTTCACTGGCTCCCCCATCATAACACCAGTGAAGAGAAGCTGTATTCCTTTCATTTCTAGCCGTGGAGTGTTTTTGTCTCGTACGTTAGAGCAGTTCGTTTCTCGTGGTAGCTCCATCCAGTGACAAGATTTGGGAAGCCGGGGCGGTGGCCCTCATCTTGCAAGGTCAGTTTTCAGCCAAGATACTCAAGGGAGCGGGCAGATAAGCCCCATTATCCCCATTACAAGTCGCTTAACCATCACAGTGACTCTGAGGCACAATAATTATGGCCGAAATCGTGCATAGTTCCCCTTTAATTTGAATGCATTTATTGTGCATCTGTATTCAGGGAACTTTGTCCTGTCCCGACTGTCTAAATACTTATGATACTTCAGTGTTTGTCTTTTTTTGTTTCAATACCATTCCCTTCACCTCTGCACTTCCAAAGAGTGGTCTAACTAAGCATATTTATTTTTAAAAATTTTATTTCTTTACTTTAATTTTTTTTCACTTTAGCCACTGCTCATTTTGACTCTTAAACATCCCTAATGGATACTACAGATGAGGAACAGTACAGATTTGGGCTCTGTGGAAGTGAACCATATTTCTCTTTCTTTAATAAGATGTCACCCTGGTGTCAACTCAAAACGGTTACACCCACCACCCTCTATCTCACAGTGAGGATTTGATCTGTATTTATGGCCAAATGCTTATTTATTCCCTGCTAAAGATCTCTTTTATAATCGCAAGATGGTTCCTGTTTGGAAATACTCTGTGGATAACCACAGTGAACACAATTAAATCTCTCTTTCTGCAGTTCAATGTAACAGCTCCTATTTATTTTTTTTAAAAAGTCATTCACTTCATTTTTATTGTATTCATTGGTCGTAGTAACTGAATCCAAATAGTGTGATTCAAAAGACCACATGAATGAATCTCATGCATTCCCCATTTGACGATTGGTCACAGTAATCATGTCATACTCATTAGTAATAATTATATTGATGCAAAACTCTTAAGTGTCTCCAAGAAGGTGAGCAAGAGTGTTGTTCTTGGCCTACAGAAAGAGCAGAGATTGCCTTGTATTATAGATAGTAATAAAAACACATTCCTCATTAAATGAAGAACAGTATTTTGGCTCTTGGTTTTATTCATACTGTTTTGAAAACGTATCTGATTTCTGTGAATTGCCTTATTGAGGGAATGGTGGAAGCCATTCAGCCAGGCAGCTGATTATATCCTCACCAGTTCTCCAAAAACACTCTACAGAGTGCGATTCCAGCCCTATTACAGGGAGCCACTCTGACCCAAACCATGGCACCAGGAAATCTAAAGCACCAATTTATAGATCAAATCTTTATGGCCAAAATATCCACTCTGTGGAAAGCGAAGTCAGTGAATTAAATCCATAGATGGCATTTCAGTCTCTCAATGTGCAGTAGAGCAATTTCACACTTAAAATGGACATCTACAGAGGCAAGATGTTAGAGATTTTATCTCTTTAAAAATAAAAAAGTCATAGTCCCCGGCCTGCTAACTCAACAGAATTGCGATAGAATAAACAAATAATAACCAATTATTTTTTAAATGGTTTGAAAATTTTTATTCAGGCAGCAATGTTAGTATTGTCATACCAAACTGCAATCCTGAAATAAAGACAGACTTGTGTTTGGACTATGTTGTTTATTTTTTTTGTCTCTCTCTCTCTCTCTGTTCAGTCTATCTGCAGGGCAGATGAGTGAGAGCAGGACGCAGTGAGAACATGATCAGGGTACAGGCTGTTCACTAATTTCAATGGACACTCCATTTATCAACTGCTAACCTAGCTAATTACTTAGCTTTTTTTGTAACTGTGGACCGGTTTACAGTTCTCTCTTCCCTTTTCCGCTGGTTCCCTAAGGCTGAAAACCTTTTTATTTTATTTACATTTCATACTCAAAGCGCTAATCAAACATGCTACCTCGTTAAAGATCACTTTTATGGGGAAAGAGTGAAAATTGAAACTGCTCCTCCTGCAGTTAGTGAAATAGCCGAGGGTTACGGCGCTGGGTTGCATTTGCTTCCTGTCAGGTCTGTTATTTTCCATTCCATCACAAAATGGGCCTAGCTTCTCAAGCAATTATTCTAATGGAACACCCACAAAATTATTGTCCACCTTAACTAATAAAAAAAGAATATTGTGTACAAGACTGGAGACTGAATGTTTGAGGGAGCCCTATCCGACAGTGGTGTTTGTGAAAGAGTAGATGTAATGGGAGAGCTGGGCATGATAACTGGCACGTATAACACTGTGAAATAAACATTCATAAACACCATCAAAGGCGATGCTTTCATCAAATATTTTGGAATTCTTTGTAAGTCAGGATGTCGCTTTTAGGATATCCAGGCGCCTGTTTTGTTTTGATACACATCCATTTGTCTTAAAACCTTTTCAAGGTTGTGATCTTAAAGGGAGACACTTTATTCAGAAGGCATGTTTGTAATTCGAATGGGATGAGCATGTTCTATTTGATGAATGCATATTACTCAAGTTTCCAGTCAGTTACTTACCTTGCACTATGTGCTTCAAACAAATTTTGTCAAACAAATTCCCTGAGTGTAAACATTTACATTTAAGTCCAGGGCTAGGATATACGATATTTAAACTTTAAAAAAAAATGTCCAGCAGGAAACGTTCCTGTTTTCCGCGCTGTGAATAAAAGAAAATTGAGGTAAACAATGAGAAATTATTAACTGCATGCTAAATATATGACAGAAAAGAGCTGAAAGAACAAAAAGCCATTTGGGAAATTCATGCTAGGTGGATCCAGCCCAAACAGTAAATAATGCTGTTTTTCTTTTGTGGTACATTCCAAGCTCATCCTCAGTACACGTGAAAAGCCTGAGGAACCCGCAGAGCGGGAATGAGAAAGTTTAATGGTTGTATCCAAAGTTAAGATTTTCACAGCTTTTTGTGTAGGTAACATTTAAGTCAACAGTGCATGAATTTGAAAACAAATATTCGATAATATGGGTACATCGCTGTCCAACTAAAAAAAAAAAACACTATTTTTTGGCAGATCACCATGGTGGTAATGATGACGTGAGTGACGATCAGTGCTGTCATGGTAAAGTGGGTTATGATCTGGTTTTATAAACAGATCTTTGCAGGCTAAGTTCTTAAATGGGAACAATATTTTATCTAGGTGAAAAGGGCTGTGCTTTCTCTTCCCCAGGTTACTTCATCACTAAAATACCCCGCATAAATCAGGACAGATATATATAGAGTAAAATCCTAAGTACTATAGGTTAACTGGGCTAATACAATTCAGTTTAATCTTTAAATGTCGTATTCAAGATCAAAAACAGGATGTCAGGATCTGCACACTGGAAAAAATGAAAGATATAAATACTAGGTCAGATGAATTTACTTATTTTAAGACTGAAAACATTTATTTCCATCACAATTTTTCTTAGTAAGACAATAAATTTGTCCTTGATTTGAGGTAATTTTGACTAGCTTGCCAATAGGATAAGTCAATTTCACTTGCCAAGCTAATAGTTAATAGTCAAAGTGAAATTGACAATTTTTTTGTCTTACTAAGAAAAATTGTGATAGAAAAGTGTTTTCAGTCTTAAAATAAGTAAATTCAGCTGACCTAGTATTTTTATCTTCCATTTTTTTGCAGCATTGAAGGCACTATTGCCAGTGCAGTGCAAACACATAGTTGTTAGGAAGCAGTTTTTTTAAATTTGGTGTTAAGCACATCTGTTATACCATTGTTATTCGCTGTGATCTTCTCTAACTGATGTCATAATTACAAATAATCCTCACAAGTATTTGGCTAATGCAGATTTTGCACGTGATCATACCGATCATTGTCCCATTCCATGCGTAAGAACAACAAAACTCCAAAGGTTCAAGCCTCATATAGTTAAAAAGAGAAATTATGAAAAATTTGATGCTTCCTCCATGACTTGTATAACTGTAATTTTCATCGTGTCTCTGCTATTCCTGAAACAGAGCTTGCAATTGAATTTTTCTCCTTTATATTTAACTCTGAGGAAGACTAGCATGCTCCTCTTTTTTTTTTAGTACTCGTTACAACCCCCTTGGACCTAGGGGTGCATGGGGTAGGTAACTGGTTGTGGTGGAATGGGCCAGAAGGTGTAAAAAAATGGGTAATATGTGGGAAAACAGTAAAAATAATAATAAAACACCAACAATGCAGAGACTAGTGCTCAAGTGTTTACTGATTGTGGCTGGACATACATGGGTAGGATACACAAAGACAGTCAAGACACACACTACCAGAGTCAAAGGACGCTGGATGTTGCCAAAATAACCAAAAACAAGCCAACTAACACAAATAGTTTTCCACACTAATGTTACAAACAAAAGCCTAACTACTCTGTCTAGCAATAACGTACATCGGTTGGCAACCACCCCTAAAGATTAGTGTGTCTATACATTAACATAGACTACGGGCATATGTATAGGAGCTCCCAGTCTTACCTGTCCCAAGGTTGGCAGTGTACATAAACAACAATGAAACAAATAATGGTTAACACAACTAAGACACTGGATCACAAGACACAAAATGGCATTTGAGGAAAACCAAAAGCAAATCTCTCGAAGAGCAAACAGTCCAGGTCTTTTAAACAAGGTGACGGGTTCTGGTTGGTTGATTTGAATGATGAGGTGGCTCTGGGACTGGTGAAGGCGGGGCTCGAAGGGTGTGGTCTGGGAGGCAGGACTTGGTGGATGGTGATGGCAGGGGAAAGGCAGGGAAGTGCAAAAGAAAGACAAATCCAAACACACAGCACATAACAGTACTACAAATGTCCTTGTAAACTGTTATTTTAATTGTTTGTGAGGCAGAGCCCTGCTGAAAAGGAAACATGGTCTCAGTCAGGCCCTCTGCTTAAATAAATCTTAAATAAACAAAAATAAAAAAAAGTGTGTGGACAAAAAATGTTACACTGCGCACTGAAACATCAAATAGTATCCCCATTGCTGAACTTCCCAAGAGAGAAGCTTCTGAATCTAGCATTCTGGTAAACTCCACCGGGGGAAGACCCTTATGCCACTCAGTCATATGGAATGAGGGGTAAATGGGCAGTGGTGTGTAATGCACGCAGAAGTTGTACTAACGTTACCATTCAGTACGAGATACTCATCCGTGCCTTGATGAAGTCACATTGAACCTGAGGCAAGAGCACTTCTGAGCAGCGAATCATGAGTATGCTCAGACTCTCATACGACTTATTCCACATGGTTTCCATCACGGCTTGCCACATATTGGGCCTGGCAGATTAAAACTGTGCTGCCTTTAACGGCAGCAGTATGGATGGGGGTTATTTGCAGAGAGATGTTTCCGTGAGGCCCAATGTCAAGTTGCAGTGGTATGTCAATAGATGCCTTAGGACTCTAGAGGAGGTGGATTAATGATAGTTGTGTGCTGAATACATACTCTTTTCTATCACTACAGTCCTTGTCATGGCACCATTCCACACTATAGCGCTCAGTAGATCAGTCAGTGTCTAGTCGACAAACAATGGAAGTGCTCAATCATTATCCAGCCGACTGTATGACCAGCAGGAGCCAGAGGTTTTAGTCCTTCAATACACATTGGCGTCCACGATGGACGATGAATGATTTGGTATAAGAAGCTGCTTTTATCCAAGCGTGATGCTATGGCTCTTTTTCTGTGGTTGAACAGAAGTTGAGAAAACAGATCTTATTGACCTGCTGGTTTGGCTGTAGTGTTTGTGGCCATAATGTGTGCCGTCCCTCAACTTACAGTCCTCAGAATCCAGTTAAGAGCTTTAAAACAGCAAATCATTGTAAGGCCTCAGGTGGAGTGAATGTGGAAGCAATGAAAATATCCATCGAGATGGGTCGCGGAGAGGTCACATGCGGCCGTTACAGTTGTAGCTTCGCTCATCTCCCATCATACCAATAGGAAAATTAGTAGTCAGAGATCAAGCTTTTCATGAATCCATCAGGCTAGCTAAAGTGGGTCTTCTGATAGTATTTCCTTCGAAATGCTATTTTGTGACCTTTGTTTTGCCTCGTCTTATTGGGTTTCCTCGGTCAGGCGGGAATAGCAGCTGTCAAGCAAAAAATTGTTATTCCTGGATATTGGATATTTTTAGGATTGAAATTTGTGGCAAAGTAAAGATGTAAACAGATTAAGATATTAGACAGTGTCTGTAAAGATTTGTGTGTTCGCTTGTGTGTATGTGTGTGTCTGTGTGTGTGTATGCATCCATGCATGCATATGCGCACGTGTGTGTATCAGTATGAGAAATAGTCTAGAGAATTATAATTATTAGTATTATTTTTGGAGCTGCTTTTGGTCAATGATCAATGGCTTACTTCATGGCCCAAGAAAGGTAATGCATTGTATATATTGATAATATCAACTTTTAAAAATTAAATCCTCCATGGTAGTGTTGGCTTTTGGTCAAATAAATAAAAACTGAAAGTATTTCCCCACCCTAAATAAAAAGAGACTTCTAAAAATTGTGTCAAAGGTGAAACACAAAGTTTAGTGATGATGGTATTGAATAATGAGTCTAAGTATCATTTCCATGGCATTCCAGAATGTCTCCTTCTCTATTCTCCACCATTAATTTTTGAGTATCTACTTTCAGTATTCTGGGCTTCTGTGGAAACCTCTGCTGATTACATCTTCATTCATTAAAGCCAGGACCACAAGTATATAAGATGACAGCTCTCTCAGTTATTATTACTGTTATTTTCTAACTCTCTGGTCTGAACATTTTTAAGTCCACAATTCTAAGAATGTGCAAAGCAAGGATTTGGACCCAGAAAGCATCATGAACAGCCAACAAGGATCATGGAAAACCAAGCATGAATAAATTAAGGAGGTTGTTGAATAAATAATCTAAAATGAATTCCATATTTAATAGATAATTCCCACTACTGACATTTTCTGCTGCAAACTGAGCTGCAGACGTTGATCATTATTAGAAACAGCAGTAGTATCACTTCTGTAATTTTATGGAAGGCCAAAACTTGCTACTTCGCTTAACCCCAGAGACACCTATTAAAATATAAATTCAAGTCACACACAGGAGTGGTATATTGCTTTGCATGCTGGAATTTGTAAAAGTAAAGAAATACATGGAAAGGCACAGGCCAAAATAAATAGTCTCAAAAATATTTTTTGGTAGTCGGTTATACTGCTCTGTGAATCCACACTTTCAAACATAATCAGCTAGGGTTTAACTCATGCTCTTTAAATTCAATTACCATGTGGCTGGTTTCAGTTCAGACAACTCAGAACCCTTTGTTCTGACGCTGTAAAGCTGAGAATTGGACCTCTGTTCAAATATATTTTTGCTGCTTCTCTGCTGAGTCTCTGAAGATGTGTGGAACCTTATTTTGAAATGTATTGCTGTGTAATACCAGACAGAGGAAAACATACATATTTAAAACACTTCTAAATTTTATATAGCATTTACCTTCATCAGTATCCTGGGAATTCGAGGTTGCTTATCAAAGCAGAGTGGTGTGGAATCATATTTCAGTGAATATTAGTCATCTACAATATTGGTTAAAACAAGTTTTAGTTTTCAGAAATCTTCAAAATTCCCCGGTGTCTATGTTACATGTAACCCTGAAATGCAAAAAATGGTATGAAAATGAACATAAAACAGAAAGCAATGATTTTTACATTTACTTTGACTTGCATTTCATTGCAAACAATATGAAGAGAAGATATTTCATGCTTTTTCAGGTCAACTTTATTTTATTTGTCAATATTCACTCAACAAAAAAGTTAGGGACCACTGCATTTAATCCAAGTATGTGAGATGTACAAACTGAACGTAAATCCAGAGTGTTGTTCATGTCATTAATGTTCATCCGAGACACAAAAATGCATCAAAACATTTGATCAGACAACTTCATTACCCCAAAACAGGTATCCACAGGGAACGACAGAATCACACGATGTTCTGATGTCAAATAGTGTCAAAAGCCATTACAATATCTGATGTGACCATCACGTACTCTCACTACAGTTTAACAGCTTTTTGGGAAGCTCAGAGCAGGAGAAAATAATAGAGAAAAGATTCAGTGCACTGTAAAAAGTGATTTTGGAGAGTGATAATCGTATAAAAATCGTATAAAATTTACTCGATTGTAAAGTCAGCCAAGGAATTATAAAGTAATGGGTAAATTTTACACATACTACCTATTCGTTAGCAGTAACAACAGTTACATGGAAAAATAGGGTAAAATATACCCCAAAGCCATGAGTCCTGTGCTCCAAATTGCGCTTGCGTCAGACCGTGTATTTGAGCGAGCGGGACAGGGAACTCTTGGACTGCCATCTTCTTCTCGCTCTGGCTGCCGTTGGACTGCAGAAGTGAAGGTAAGCTATTTGCATAGGGCTATTGCTGTGTATAGTGCGAATGCAAACGGTGATTTATGAAATGAGGAGATATTTCACTTCACTTGTATTCGGCGTGAGTCTGTGTTACGTGCCATTACTTGAAACGAAAGTTTGAATCTGTCCCTGTCCCCCTCTGTGTGAAGCTGTTGTATTGCACTTTAATCTGTGTTATTTTTTTGTGATGATTTTATGGATTAAAAACATTGAGATGGGACTGCCGGATAGCTCACTCGGTTAACGCACTGAAGTGACTATCAGGTTGCGGGTTCCAGCCCCGGTCGTACCAACCAGCAGTGGTCGGCAGCTCTTTTCAGAAGTAGTACGCAATTGGCCAATGCGCTACGGGGATGCAAATTGGGAAGGGCCTGCTGGGGAGGGTTGGTAGATTAGAGGTTCCCCTAGGCGCCTCGTGTTGACCAGATGGGCGGTCATAAAAGAGAATTCTGAACTTACCTTTGCCCTTGCTCTGGGCTTGCGAAGTTTTGTCAAATGTTTTTGTAAGAGACAATGGCTAATGGGCTCGTGCTTCGGAGGAGAACCGAGCTGTGTACACTCTTCCGATGGCCACAGGGAGCTGCACATGCGAGAAAAGCCTATGTACTTGTACATAGTTCCCTAATTGGATATTCCAGATTGGGGGGATTGGAGATTCCAAATCAAAAAAAACAAAACAAAACATTGACATGATAACCATCTGAGAGTCTTTTTGGGGGGTAAATCTTACCTTATCTGAATAAATAATGTAACTACCTGATATTAATTCACTTTTATTAGTAATTATCAGGTATTACCTACTTGTAATTAAGAGGTAATTTTACCCAATTTTACTGAGTAAGTAGCTGTTGAATATATACATAAATGTAAGGTCAATTTAACCCAATTTATTTCAGTATTTCATAGCTTTTTATTTCTGTTATTTTATACTCAAAATATGGAATTAAATCTACCCCAAAAAAGTCAATGCAAATTGTTACCTCATATTTATTGGGCAAATTCTATAGGTTACTTTTTACAGTGTGAGCCTTAAATTTTTTGTTGCGTATATATCCATTCCTGCCATTCAGGCCTGTAATGCATTAAAAAAAGGAAGTTTTGGATGAGTAATGCTATGAATATTTGAATACTGATAAGGTTTGAAACAGCTGATGTCAGTATGTGATTATAATAATAGTAATTATAATTTGAAAGCAGCATCCAGGAACGGCCAAAGAGCAAGGATAGGCAGAGGGTATCCAATTTGCCCACAAATGTGAAAGAAAATCTTTGACTGGTTTGAAAAGGATGTCGCTCAAAGAAACATTGGAAGGCACTTGAACATTTCACCCTCTATGGTGCATGGCATGTTCAGAAGACTCGAGGAATCCGGAGGGATTTCTGTTATCTACAGAGAATGTGCGGCATGTTTTGAAACGCATACTACAACAACAAAGACGGCTGCACACCTTAAGACTTGTTTGTCGGAAGAATGGGAAAACTCACACCTTAAACACTTTGGGCCCAATTTTATGCATGCAGTACATCTGATGACATACTCTCAGACTCAAAGCTATGCCAAAGCCTACTTTACTACAGGTGCAAGTACTAAGTGAATTTTTCCTTGAGCACTATACGCATCTGATGGGAGAGATGAATACTGAGGGCATAGTTATATTGCAGGGTTCTTTTTTTCCATTTTAAGTTAGATGACACCAGTGGGAATGTTATTTAAATAAGACGATGCAAAGCAATCTGTGGTATCTTTCATTTGGCTTGCCAGAACCACATCTAAACTGAAGAGCAATCAATTTATAATTGCACCACAGGTGTCGACAAACAGACTGACCTGCTCTTATTTAACGAAAATAATATACAGTACATCATGCATCATGCGTGTATTGCGTTTAATTGTACCATTATTTTGTATTACTTGCTGGCGGACTACATTTGGCATCGATAACAATGTAACAACTATGGTGCCTGTGTGCTATTTCTCACACCCAACCTTTACCCACTACAGGCCTATATACGGGCATGGTTGAATCAGAGTATTCAGAGTGGCATGGCAGTCGTGACATGTAAGATTATATTTACTTAATTTCACTTGTTCTATCCACGCAATTTGCAACTTTAATTTTTGGTGCATGGAATGTGTACTGCAGTTTGCATTTTCATTGACTGCAAGAGTGCAGTATTAGCCACGTAACTGCCAGGAGGCAGAGAATCATTTATGGTCAGTATTCTAAATTTAACTTAGGAGGAGTGTCAGAGACATCGCACTGAGGGTCATGAATATCTTTCATCCAAGAGATCCAAATTCCCTCCCCTTTTCTATCAAAATAACCACTGCCCTGGTCTTACATGCCTATTCTTAATTATATTTTTGTACATTCTGGAAACACATTTTGTAATCATTTGCAATAGACAACATGGGATAAAAATTGGTTCGGAAGTTACAAGGGACAAAAGTAATGATTTTTTTTCCCGCCCTTTCATGTCTAATATGCTGAACTGCCTCAGCACATACAGCATGCGACATACATACATCATACTTCAGAGCAGTTCACCCAGAGTTGTTTTGGAACACGGTAATATAATTCACTTAAGTAGTCATTTTTTTTTTTTGAATGGCAAGTTTTGTATATTGTTTCATGTGTCATAATTATGACCATCTGCCCGATTATTTCATACTTTAACACATCACAGAGTTCGCCATGACAGACTTTTTCAGTATGGAAAAAGTCAGGTTTAACTGTCAAGAGTCTGGATGACAGTAACAGATGTTTCTTTTGTCCCTCTACTGTAACAATAATTGTGTCTGTCACAGCGATGACTCAGAATAATAAAAAATAATTTAATATTTAATAATGTTAGTAATACAGCAAATGAAAAGAGTTATTTTTACCCTGTTATGTCAATTGTAACGTGCCACTGACATCTTGGTGATTGTGATGACTCTCATGATTTTGTGGTACAGGACATAGTTAATATCATATGTTGGCTAATTCACTGTATAGTTACTAATATATAGCGTAGCAGGAAGTATCCAGTATACACTGGTGCATTATGCAGTAAGAAAGTGTTAGATTTTGAGCACGGCCGTTGTTGTCTTGATAAACATCCTGCATTGTGGGGGTGCACAAGGGGGGTGGCAGAAGCGAAATACTCTTTATATATATATTTTTTATTTATTTTCGTATCTTAAATGGGGGGCACATGGGGGGGGGCACGAGATGCCCCCCCTTGGCGACGCCAATGCCTATATTATGGTGATCATTAAAATTAGACTCTGAAGAAGAGCACCCTGACAAACTGCTGCCCATCCCCAGCGGATGCCACAGAGCCCCATTTCGTTTACAACCCACGTCACTGACATCACGTGACATCAAAGCAACTCTCTCATTGGACAGTTTTCTCTCTTCTTCTCTCATTCATTTTCCCTCATGCAAATGTAGGTCAGCATCGTGCAGCATAGATCCATGCAGCAAAATGAGATGCGCTGTTCTTGCGGTGCCTGTGTGACAGATAGTCCTCTCTCTCGGGATCTGATCAATCCCCATCCCATCCAATCCATTGATTATGGACAGGACCATCGGTGGAAGAATTTGGTTGCTCTCATAGAGGGGATTGAAAGCTACTGTCTGTGTGTGTGTGTGTGTGTGTGTCTTAGAGTACTTGTGCATATGTTTGTGTGTGTGTGTGTGTGTATTTGTGCGTGTCCATGGGTGCTTATATTTGAATATCTGTGTGTTCATACATTTATGCGCGTGCCTTCCAGGGGGTAGACCTGAGGAGCATAAAATGTGAAGACCAAAGTGGATGAGTGTGCATCTGAACGTAATGCACATTGGGGGAAATACGTGAATTTGGCTTGTGTTGTGTGTGTACGTGTGTATGTGTGTGTACAAACAAAGTTAAAAAGTAAGAGTTAAATCCCTGTGCTCCACTTCATGATGCATTATTTTATCCCTCTCTTATTGTCTTTTGGCTTCAACTATCTCTTTTTCTCTCCCATCAGCTGATGATGTTAGATCTCTGTAATAAAATAATAAAAATGCATTTTTGTGCGTGTGTAGAACTCATAGCCAAGTACTTGGTTTTTCACACAGGGTGTTTGTAATAATAATCAATAAATGTAAATTATGCAAAAATTGAAAAATAAATGGAAAGATAATTGAAGACCACAATGGAAAAATGATGAGTCACATTTTCACGTTGTGGAGAAATGAATTCAAAATTCAAAACCATCATAGAAATAAAGCATTGAAAAAAATATGCAAAAATATAAAATATATCAAATATTATACAATAATAATATATCATATATTATTGTTATATATAATATATTATATATAGTGAGTAATATATTAACTATATAAAAATGCTACATTTGGACGCTGATCATTTTTCCTTTGTGGTCTCCATATTAAATATTTCCAGTAAAACTAGGATTTTTTTTTTAAAAGAATTATGTAATTTAATAATCAGTTGACCTTAGTCTCCAAACTAGTTGACAGGCTTTATCTAACTGAAATCTTAAGCATACCTAAGGGTATTTGCAAAAGTGCTCTTTAAAAAAGTGCTCTTTTAACATTGAAATTGATAAAAATGGTTTTTACTATGATCACTACTGAGGCAGTCTATTACTGCTATGGTCCCTATTACTGTGTAATAACAACAGGATATCTGTTTTACTACAGGCCTATAACTTTCGTCTCCAGTTTTACTTAATTTCTTATCACTGGTGTATCTTTAACTTAGTACTCAAACAAATTTAATTTCTGTCATAGTTGTAACCGAATGTCGCTCTGTGTCATAATGAACATACTCGCATCATACTTTGGAGCGCTCAAGAAACACTGTAATGATAGAAGAATGAGTCTGAATAGGCTGTAGCCCGAGTTGTCACAGCCTAATCTCAATAATGCATGTAAACTGTAACTTGCCCATACAGTACCGACACAGTATTTTAATAATTTTTGATTCTGTATAACATAGCATTATTATGTTCCAGACATTTCTCTGGACTAATGGTATAATAGCCATAGGAATGCCAAATACTGTATAGTACCCCTATTATAGCCATAAGAATATCTGCAATAATCGCTATTATGATAATCTGCAACTTTGTTTAGCATCAATCAGGTTATGGTGATTGAAGCTTAAGTGGACATCTGCCTGCCTACCTAATGTATGTTGCTTTAAATCAAAGGGTTTACTGCCTATATAATTTGATTTTGTGAATAAAATGTTTTGTTCTTCTGTTTTTTTTTTATTCACTGTGGCATGGGCCAGAGTGTTGCTCTGCAAACAGCTGTTGTCATTGAATTAATCATTGTCAGCTGACACATGCATTGTGAAATTGGTATGCACAAGCTGCTTCAGTTTTCAGTGTTAAACTGCCATTCTTGTGTAGAAGACCAGTCAAACTGTTCATTTCCCATGATTCCTTTCCTTCACCACTCCTGCACTCACTCCTCCTCCTTTGTCCTTCTTTTACTCCCTCTTTCACTTCTTTCCCACCTAAGATGCACTTTTTTGTTCGCTACTTTGCTTTGTTATTTGGTTGACTGAGGAGGGCCACTGTGATTGACATGGCCATGTCACCATGGGAACATAGGGAGGTGAGTGAGAGACAAAGCCACCAGGGATAAGGAGAGCCCAATCCTTACCGCTGCTCACGTGGGTGATTAATGGTCCTACCCTCATGTCCTGTAAAGAAGGAATGCATTAAGCTTTTTGGTTATTCTTTCTAATAACCTGTTACAATTCAGATTATTTTGTATTATTTATTGATTGGAATATGGCAACGAGAGGGGATGGGCTGAAGCCCAGAAGAGAAAAGGCACAGTCCAGCTTATCTTGTAGTGAGGGTAAATGTGGAGTCTGCGCCCGACCTGTGGCGTCTCAGGGCAGAAGCCAGGTGGCGTGAACTTTCGCCGAGGTGGGTCTGCCAGACAACAGGTCCGAAGGGTGAAAAAGGAATGCAGTCCCAATCCTGGAAACTGATGGAGGTTTGGGAGGTCTTCTCAACTAACTGGGCAGAGGAACAAACTAATGAGACAAGAAAGTAGTTACATATTTCACTATCATAAAGCTACTATGATGGCCCTAATATAATTTGAAAGGAGAAGATATGAACTGACTGGTGGCTTGAGAGCAGGATGCATGACAGTCCAGTGATTCCGCGGCACAGAACTAAAGCTGATATACACTGCAGGACCACAAAGGAACGAGGCATAAACATGAACTGCATGTGGAAAAGGGAGGCACACAAGACTCTAAAGCAATTAAGGAGACAATGCCTCTAAAAGATACGCACACTGTCATAAACTTGCACCTTTTTTTATTTTTTGTCTAAAGGATTGTGCCTTTATACACCAAATCCAAAGGGTGGTTTTTCCAAGGGTGGTCCGAGTATTTAACAATTTTTGAAAATTACCAGAAGCGCCTGGAAAAATCCCCAGGTAGTCCTTAGCCATATTGATCCAGATTTGTGACGTCATCTGCAGTTCTCCCATATCCAGGGCCCTGAGAGACCCAGCGCCTGCATGGATCAGTGTGCGGTCACCGACATTTACCGACTGCAGCTAAACAACAGTGTATCTGATATGGAATCACGATTGGTGTTACTGCACTTTCCCACAACACACCTGTTGACCATTCCGGCTAAATACTTCAAATAACGCCCAAAATTGCAAAAATAAATTTACACCATAAACAATAACGCAACCTTTGAGTATATCCATTATCTACAGAATGACCAATGACGCCTAATGGGCTGTGGGAACCACATGTGACATCAGAGAAAGTCATTTTCGCCAGGAGATTCATATCGCAAGCTTTTTTTGCGTCAGACAAATTCCGCCGAAAAAAACTGATAATTTTAAACCAGGTATATCTGACCCTGACCGATGTGTTATACTGATGGAAATTTGTAAAGTGATTAAAAAACCTACATATTATCTCAAAATTTGGCACATTTTACATTTTAAATCAACAAGGATATGCACTTTTACAGTTAAATGAACACATTGGACGCTAATTTCTTGGCGCAGCGCAGGGTGGCGCAGCGTGGCGTAGCGAGGCGCAGCCCATGCAGCGGTAATTTCATCCGGCGCATCGGTATTTTGAGCGGTGCAACACCGTGCGCAGCCACTTTGGCAAATTGGTAGACAGACGTGCGCCGAGATGGGTGTGGCGGCGTAGTAGGGGGAGGTGTCGCATATTCATCAAGATGCAGTGACATTTTCGTAGAAAAATTTTACCCTTTTTCTCCACTGGAGTTGTGCAGAAAGCTCGCCAGCTCCAACCTGATTACTTTCCGTGCAGTGGTAATTTGGCTGACCGGCGCACAGTGAGCGCACGTCACCGAAACCTCACAGGCAGGTTTCCAGAATGTCAGGCACATTTCAATGCAATAATAATTACAGGAAGCACTATTTAATGTAACTATCTGAATTAGGACATAAATTATTGTATCTATATCAATTGTCCTGATGTCAGATTAAAGGCGGTTGGCACGCGTAATGGATAAATATATATAATATATATATAGAATGCTTGCGTTCTATGCTCAGTAAAGCCGCTTGTACACTGGACGCAAAACAAATTTTTCACACGACTGATTACAGTCAAAGTCAATGCAAAGACGCGATAGTCGAACAGGGTTTTAATATAGCTCTGTGTCCGAAAGTCATTAAAGTTCTAATTTTTAGAGTATTCCAGGAAGTATTAGATGTGCAAACTTGGCCATGTGTGTGTTCGACCTTCACAAAATGCAAATTGATAGCTATCGACTTTTCTTGCCTATCGGTCTTTTTACCCTATTCGTCTGTTTTCTTCCGATGAAGATAGACACCAGTCTTTATTAGGTCTTTCTTTTGAAAAATAGTCAGATGGATCAAACAGATTCACACTGTATTTCCACAGCAGAGATAAAATTGCGTGTGAGCAAATCAATTCCATGACCATTTAAAGTGTGAATAAATTATCACATGCACGATAAAGACTGTCCAACGCAAAATGCAAAGTAGTTCTTCCAATTTTTATGTTTTTTTTTTTTCATTTGAATCTTTAACCTTTTGTAAATGAATTTTTGTTGTAAAACTGTCAACAGAATTGTCCTGCTCACACAGAGTTTCGTTCTTCCAGTCAGTGGTCAATATTTTGAACGCTCACTTCACATTCAGATCTTGCTTCCTGTTGGTTAAGCATGTAAGTGGCACACACTGGTTAAAAACTTGCCACCACACGCCAACACTTCTGTGGTTTTATATTATGTAATAATTCTTGGCTTGGGGCTTGAACATTTGCATATGCACCCAGAGTTGTTAAAATTTGGCTAGTTTATCTGATAAAGTGTGCTTAATGCATTCAAATGACCTCACTGTATAACTTGTCAGTATCAGGTTTGGTCTGAATACCGGTTGGTCCCTTGGCAAGGGAGGCATACTTTTTGAGATCTCGCAAAGATTTTGAACTTTTAGATACTGTATATTTCACAGCAATATTTGAAGTCTTTCATTGAGTAGGTGAACGTAGCTTCTGTTAAGTACTGAATTGTTTTGATTCAGGGTTTTTATTTATGTCTTGAAATAAACAGGAATTAATAATTCAGAAGGTGATTTTCACTCCACATCTTAGCTGAGCTATCCATCTTCGCTACAAGATCAACATTTGCCAAGACATTCGTATGGTCAGAATGTGAGGACTAAGTTTTTACTGTCGTTTGATAAAAGATGACCAGGTGCCATTTTGAAAACTTTCCATCGGAGGCCATGTTGCAACCTTCAGACATTGCATTGTTAATGTCATTGGGGCAATTGGCTGAGTGGGCTCTAAAGTGATGAGCTTGTGGCCATTCATTACAGGCTAGGAAACTCAAAGACTCCAGCTGCTAATTAAGATGTTTTTGTTATTCTCAAGCTCATCCTCACATGAACCATGGGACAACTGAGGGCAGCGTAGGAAATGCTCCATTTGTTCTATCTGAGGGTTAATGAGTGTGTGACCCCATGAGTTGGACACAGATATCAGACATCCTGGGAAACCAATGGATGACCATAATAACGAAGATCACGCAAACGCATACACACCCATGCACACAAACGTCAGCGATATTCAATTATTTCATGACTCGCAACCATGATTTCAATAGTGAAACACCATCTGTTATGGAATATCAATTCAAACTTGAAAAAATTATCCACTGAAAGAAGCAACTGCAAAATGTGTTCCTTTCATGGACTTTCATGGAAAATTTTGATGCAAAAATATACCATAGGAAATCAAATAAAAAAATTTTATATATATATATATATATATATATATATATATATATATATATATATATATATATATAGGTGAATACTTTTTTCTGATTGGCTGGCAGGAATGCATTAAAACCGTGGAACCGCACAGGTAGTTCGGCTGCGGTCGTTTCCCCGTTCAAAATTCATCCACTAGCCAACTTGTAACCCTGGCAACGTTAGACCTGGTATTGGGCTGGGTACAACGGAAACATAGCTGCTCATTTATCGCCAGTAAATTTAGCGGCGTCATATATGTTGTGTCCTGCAGGGCGGTTAACACGTACTCAAGCGATAATGACCGGAAATATTATAGCAGCGAGGTTATCAGGCTTTATTCATTAAACAATTGTAATTGTGTACGGATACAAAGAAAGCTAACGTGTCCACTTCATGTGTCAGCAACTGCTGATAGTTCGCTTCTGCCAGCAAACTGATTTCAGCTCGCTGACTGCGGAAACAGTCCTAAATTCATTGTAATTGTGGGTAGCAAGTTAGCTACAGTCTGCATAATCGCACATAATGTTGCGTTATGCATAATCTCCATTTCAGCTGGAATCCGTTATCAAATCAGCTGGTAAATGGATGTAAGCGTGTGCAAAAAAATCTTTCTCCATGAACGTAAGATGAAATAAGATAGCTGGTTCAATTTAACTTGGCCTATAATAGGCTATTGGGTATGAGAAGGCGCGGCGCCTGTTTAATGATTACCAGCTCTTTTTTTTTTTAGTGCAAAACTTTCACCAAAAATTTCTGAATGCTGCGATTTGATATTTCTGGCAAATAACCATGGTATAAGCGAGATAATCAACTCGAAGGTGAGCATTCCACGGTTTTAATGCACTTCGCGGAGGCAACCACCCTCCGCTTCGCGTCTGGTGGTTATTTGCCTCCACGTCATGCATTAAAACCGTGGAATGCTCACCTTCTCGTTAATTATCCCTTACATTTATCACATGTTGGCATGTTCTGTTTCTCTATTATTATATTGTTCATTTTTTTTTCATTGTCTGTGCATTCCCTGGGTGTGCGAGTAATTTTGGAACCCACTACATGTATATTATCCATAGCCATATCACACTGGAAAGTGATGTTTTTTTACACTTGTAAATAACGAGCAAAAAATGTGAAATGAAGAACATTTCAAACCATGCATGTAAAATACATTGATTACACGTAGCATAGAACACTACACTTTCGTACCACAAGTAATTCACGTGAGAAACTGGTGATTTTTACATTTGTCACAAAGTACGTGTTACTATTGCGTAAAAAACCGAAATGAACACGTTCCTAACCATATACGCAAATGTTGATTACAATGAGAAATTTTACTGAAATGCGAGCTACACTCGTTACATTGCAACACTGCCTGGAGATAACAAAGTTACATTATCACCATATTCGGACATTGTAAAAACATACTATGACCCAATCACAAACAAAGGGGACGTTGCAATGTAACGTGGCCTGGGGGTTGTCGTTTGGTCCAGATGCGACGGACTGTAGCGCCATCTGTAGGACACCCAGGAGAGTAGAAGTGTAGGCGCTGCCATTGTTTGTTGAGAAGTAGTGTGTTCCAGATCAGTCTGACAGCATCCTGAAGGGAGTTCACTTTCACTGTCTCAATATTTGAGGCATCATCGCGCAACACTCAGTCGCAACTCGACCTATGGACACCCCCCTGGCAATGTTACATTGTTATGTTGCCTGGAGATAACAATTTAAAGTTACGTTATCACCACGTTTGGACGATGTAAAAATATAATGTGACCAAATCACAACGAAAGGTGACGTTGCAATGTAACGTTGCCTGTGGGTTGTCCTTCTGTCCAGATGCGACTGAGTGTAGCGCCATCTGTTGGTAACCCAGGAGAGCAGAAGTGTAGGGGCTGCCTTTGCTTGTTGAGAAGTTGTGTGTTCCAGATCAATCTGACAGCATCCTGAAGGTAGTTTACTTTCACTATCTCAACATTTGCGGCATCATGATCTGAGATAACTTGCGATTATATGAGCATAATTACCAAGGCCAAATGCAAAAATTCCAGCAGAGAATCATGCTGCTGTGTTTACCATAGTAACCTATATGTGGGCTGAAGCACAGCCTCTCAGCCTTCAGGAACAGTTGGATTTTTTTTTTTATTGCGCAAAACTTACAGTAATTGCGGTACTTTCAAAATTATGCAGATATCTGTGTCGGCAACGACACGTTAGGCTTAAAAGTGTTAACTGAATTTAGGGCGAATACACTTTCAATGTGATATGCGTTTGTGATCTCAGCCCATGTGCTGGCTGGTATCATCCCAGATTGAATACCATTTGACGATGTTAGGTGATAATGGGTAGAAATTCCATTTTGAAAATGTTACAACTCCCAAAATAATCGCAGTGATTCATCTTTAGCTTTATTTCCACCAGTAACTAAATCAAAAGTAGATTTATTTCTATATTCTTCGTTTTCAATCACGTTGCTAAACAGCAGCAGTGTCCGCCATGCTAGAGGTATACAAAGAAACAGAATGGCTTTGTGAGCGTGACATTGATTGATAATATAGGTTTTTATGAGTATTTTTCCAGTCTTAAAGGCTGAACAAAAGCAAGATATCTAGAGGGGTTTCACTCTGTGGATTTGACCCATACATGCTTAAAAGCCAGTAGTGAAGGTGTATCTTCTGCTTTTCCGAACGTCGAGTATCCTGACATTATAACTTGCAACTGGAGTGTCATACTTGCTTGCTTGCTAGTTTGTTAAGCTCTTCTTAGCGTTAGGTGTCTTTATCGTGCAGACAAATGTTGCCTGTATTCATTAGCCATAGCTAACATTTTTTCTTGTCAGTTTTGCGCTCCAGTTCTTTATTCAGTTCGGATTGGGGATCATTGGGTGGAAGGCCTGCATCATTGTCATATGTCTGATTTTAGATGGCTGGCAAGCTACACTCGGCAAACTACAGTAGTCCAGTTGGTCGCCTGTGATATCACGGTAGCATGCTGGTTTGCCTGATGGCTAGCTGTCTCATCGGCAGTGCCTAATGACAGCTAGTCTTGCTAGATCGGACATGTTTCTTTTGTGAATATAGCGTTAACCCTTGTTAAACATCAATGCTAGTTTTGGAAAGAATGCGGGGATTGGAGGACTGAGATGGCCAGATGAAAAAAGCTCCTCACACCTTGTGTTAGTTGTCAGCTTGCTAGTTAGACTTTTTGCTGCAGACAAGGATGACATTCTGTCTCTATATCAAGTTTATTTTCGATCCAAACGTACCACTCAATTGTGTTCACAATATATATTTTACTGCAGTCTTGTTGTGTTCCAGGGTTCTGGCCTTTGGCCAGAACAGTATTGCTTATGGTTTTAACAGTTTCATGTTCCAAGATTCCATAGTTCATCGTTTCATAGTTCATAGTTCATGTCACAGTTTTTGCATTTCATGTTTCACATTCCATGTTTTTACTTTTCCATGTTTTTGTTTTCGCCATGTCTGCCATGCCACTCCACCGCTTGTCTGCGTTCCGCCCCGTGCCTTCGTTGTTGCACATTTCTGAGCTCTGGTTGGCTTTGGTATTTCCCCTTCCTTCCATGCTGTGCTGGATTCGGGCCTCTCAAAGCTTAATTGGCAATTAACTGTTTTTAAGTTACTAACATTTACTAACACTCACTGGGTGGTGTAATTCTTAGATAGGCACATTACTAATATTACTAATTTAGACAGGGAGTTTATTGTCATGATTCCTGCTTTGCTATTTCAAGATCTTGCTGTGCTTCTCTGTTCTTAACATTCATGCTTGCTTCCAAACTGCATACTTAATTGGTACTTAAGCTGAGCACGCTCATTTTCTTAATGAGCAGGTCATGTCATCCAATCTCTGTCCATGTCTTGATCTTGCCATGCCTCTTGTTTCTGCTTCTCCAGGTGTTGCCCCTCATGTGTCCTTGATTATCAAGCCTTTATCTGGATGCGGTGGAAGTTGGCTGGCAGACAGTGTCTCGCGTCTCGTTGCATGTGCAAGTTTAGCCAAGCTCTTGTTGTCATAGTTCCCTAGCATTTCTAGTTTCAAGTCTTGTCCTAGCCTCTTGTTTTTCGAATATATATTTAGTCTGGTTATTTGTTTTTCTTGAGCATCCTGCCTGGAGTTTCCAGTGCCTTTTTGTTTTTTGCCTTTTTGCATTTATTGTTTATAGCTCTGTGTAGCTTGTCTTAGTTTGTTTTTTGCAACCCTTTGGGCCAAGTTTTTTGTTGGCCCTCGTGCCTGTTTTGTTTTGTTTATAATAAATCCTCATTCCCTTTTCCCGCATCTGGTGTCAAACTGATTCCATATCAAGTCTAATACATAGAAAAACATTGTGTTTCAGACTTCAAAACAGCTGTCCTCTCAAAGCTGGAGATGATAGGCCTAATTAAAAACCAGGAAGGGGTGATTGCTCTCCTACACAAAAGCAGCTGCAGAAGACCTAGTTCCAGATCCTGTTGACAGTAAGCAGCAGTTCCATTGGCTTAACAAAAATCTGGAACAGGACCCAGAACTAAGCAAAAAGAAATGGCATGTTTTTGACCTTAATGATGGCATATGAAACTATTAATAAATAGGAAAAGAGTTGTTGCAATTCTTTGAATACTATGATTACATATATTCCCAACTTTTCTGGAAATGGCATTGTATTTGAAAAGCTGATTTTGGATTTTGCAGTCTGATAGTTTGTATGATATGAACTTATAAAATGGGTTTAAACTGGATTGTGAAAGAGGGTTGATAAGTTTTCTTCTATTATAGAAGTATTTTGCAAGATCCATACTAAACCAAGGGAAGATGAGTTTGAAGATACAGTGGGCTGGACTCTAAGACATGCTCCTAACAGCAAAGGAGGATACAGGCTCAAGGTAGGGTGATTTTTTTTTTTTGCTTGATTATTTTATGTCAGAGTTTCCTGATGACTAATTTTCTGATGAACTAAGGCATCTTTTCTTTCCCGTAAATAAAAAATTGTGGCATAAAATCAATTAGACATTAGAAATGTGAGGGTGCGATCAGGAACCAGTCGCGAGAACCAAGCAATACTGTAGATCTTGTTTTATTAATAAAGGGGGAAGACCTCCGCAGGGCAGAAGGCAAGGGTGCAAAGTCCACACTCCAAAAATCAAAATCCAGAAGGGCAAAAATAGATTAAAAAACCAGGGCAGCAATCACAGTAATCGTAGTTGGACAGAAATGGGTCTGGTTCACTGGTACAGGTATGACAGAGAAGCAAAACCAGAATCCAATGGGCGTAATCCGAATCGTAACCAGGGCAGCAATCAGATCTGGTGGTCGGGCAGAAAAAGGGTCAAAACACACAGATGCAACAATAATCCAGAATCACAAAGGCAAAAATCGAAAAGTCAGGCAGTCCAGTCAGAAAGGTTATCACTAAGAAATCAAGGCGAGAGAAAACGTGGCACAAGAAGACTGAGGAAACAATCTGACGGGGAGGTGCTGTGAAAAGACTCCTAATATACACTTCGGGGGAATCACATGCTACACAGACACAGGTGCTGGAAATGAGACTAATTACAGAGGGTGGAACAAGAGGGAGAACCTAATCACATGAAGTAGGCAAAAGCCAAAACGCAGACAGGGAGCACAAGACATTCCTAAAGACAAACATACGGCTCCGGTCAAGGAGTTCTAACGTGCATAGATAATGAGAGAAAGGATAGCGTGATCAAGTGTGAAGATTCCACAGAAAATGCAGCAGAGGAGATTAGAGAGAGACAAGAGGCAGAGACTATAACAGGGCAAGTGCTGAGAGCTTGTGAATCAATTAGTACGTGAAACTATACAATCCCTTAGTGCTCGTTAGTAAGTTAGTATTATATACAATGTTAGTTAGTGTTAGTAACTCTTAGCGAAAACAATAAACTGTTAGTATGGTTAGTAAAATAGAAAAGCAAGGTGAAGAAAGCAAACGAGATTGGAAGGAAGATTGAAACCAGAAACCATTAAATCACCTGAAGAAGTGAGACGCATACCGGGGCTGAGAGCTGTGACAAGACAAGAGACCAGACAGGGGGAGACAAAGTGCAATGCATAGAGGAAAGCAAAACATGGACCGGAATAACACTATGGTAAGATGCAAAATATGGAGAAGTAAAACTAAGACAGTAAATGAACAAATCTAAGTCACCAAATCACAATACATGTCTCAAAGAATGGTCAGACAGTGCAAAGAATCAGATACCAATAAAACAGAATATGGCAAAACTGATCAAAATATGGCAAGTTAAAACAGAGCATGAGCATGGCAAGGCAGGACAGAACATGGCAGACAGCAGAATCACAACAAAAAATTAATCCACTTTTATTTAATTTTATAGTTGTGGATTAACACTAATTCAAATTGAATAATTAGCAGAAAATGTCATGGAGCACATAGTGGACTGTCACAATAACTACATTGTTTGTGTTATATCAACAGGAACATGCATCTTATGTTGCGTCCCAGCCTGAGCCAACATCAGCTACACCGCTGATCCCAAACATGTTTGGTGAAGACAGTGACGAGTAAAAGAATTATGGAATGACACATGAAGGGTTAAATGACTGTATGGTTAATATCAACTTTACAAAACTAAGCATTTTGTTTCATATTAAGGAAAAAAGATAACAGATTGAATAATTTATTTCCTCTACAAACTTTATTACTTTTGTGAATTGTTATCATTATACATGTTCATATATGTATACTTGAATGATGTATTATTTACTTATGTTTCACATGATTGTTGGAATAATAAAATAATTTGAGGCCTGCATTTTAAGGAAAAAACATTTTGGCACCTGATCGTCTTGAAAAAAAAAATCATCAGGCCCTCTGAAAACCACCCTACTCATTTCAGTATTTTATTTTTTAAAAATCTACCATCTTTTAAAAGTTGGAAAAAAATTATGACTTTGAAAAATGATGAAAATAACCCAACCGAAACCCCTCCCCCAACGATGAAATTGAAAAATTTAAGGATTGGATGCCGATGGACAGTCCTTTCGACTGAGGAATCAAAATTCCAAATTTTCTCATCCAAACACAGAGCTTATGTGCGCCGTACAGTTGGAGTACACAGTATATGTGGAAAGGTAGAGAAACAGGAATGAAGAGGCTCTCAAACAAAATGGAAGCAAGCTCCGAAATTTATCGTCTCACCTCACCAGGAACAGCATTCTTCACTGCTGACCGAAATAATTAGAGCAAACACATGAAGTGCAAATCTTTTTCCATCTTGTTCAATAGTAAAGAAAAGGTATGATGTCACAGCAGTGAGATGCACACTGTGCGTGTTGCGCTCCATTTTCAGCGTGCCAAGGGATGCAACTGCAGCGTTCCAGCCAAGTGCTTGAGCTTCATGCAAAAGCACGTCAGCATGTTGCTGTGCCAGCCATAAATATAGCATAGATTCACTGCTGATTTGTTTGAGAATCAGCCGCCGACCACCCACACTTCTCCGCAAAACCTCCCCCACCGTCCCCAGCCCCAGGCCTTTTCACATTAATGGACTTTGTATTATGGAACTAATGCATCTAACTAGGCATTTATTGTCTGTTTCTGTGCCCTTTAGTACATTCAGATGTTCTCATTTTTACTTTCCAGACTCCCCCCACCCCTTACATACACCCACATGCTGTGTTTTGCACTAACATGTACTCTGCATTCAAAAACATTATAAATTTACCGCGATTCATTTTTTTGAATGTCCATTCTAATGCAGAGACTCCAAGTGATTCCAGAATTATTCCAACTTCACAAATTTATATGAAAAAATAATGTGCATAATGCGTATAGTAGATAATGTATTAGTGTCTGAATACTGAATTGTTAGTATTTTATGGCTCAAGTGTTTGTCTCTTATACCCTCCCAATGAATCTTTCCTTAATTTAGATTAGATTAGGCATCAATTAAAAATTAGAACAGTTTGGATTGAAATATCAAAAATAAAATAAATTAGTTTCTCAACCCTTTATATTAATGAATAGCATTGTTCAGTTTTGTTCACTGCTAGTAAATGTAGTCACAGCATAGGCCTCTGGGAATGTACTGTGCTCCTGCGGTGAGCTGAAAGGCGAGCTCATATAGGATGAATTCAGTCAAGCGTAATGAGCTGATGATTGTGTTAGTGGCTGTGCATCATCCAGCAAAATGATGAATGATTTGCCCTCACATTATTCTGGTAGGGAGGCAACGTATCAATGCTTCATCGAAGAGTAGTGACCCCTCCTGCAGATCACCCATAATTGGTCCTCGTGTCACCTATGATAGAGAAAGACAGTATCTAAATTTGTTGCGGTTATTTAGCTGTTGCATTAATTTACTGCTATAAACAGTCAATTTGTGCGTGCAGTAGACAATCCCTCCAAGAACAAGGGGGTTAGGGGCCTTGTTCAAGAGCTCAGCACTTGCACTGACGGCATTGTTGAGCTTGAACCACCAACCTTCAAAGTTCCTGGAGGCACTTAACCGTAAGGCTACCAACTGGGCCCAGTTAGGACATTAGCTCTGACAGCTTAGCTTCTTCATCATATCATGGGAGAAAATCTCTGGTTTGCCTTCATGTTGTTGGTCACCATCCCGACTAAATGGAGGACACTCAAGCGATGGGAAGGCCCTTCATGCAATTAGGAATTCCACATTCAGAAGAAATATGTGAGAGAGGCAATGCCTCAAGTCCCAAATATGCAATATGAAGAAAATGAGCAATGACAAAAACTACTCACTGTAGTCCCGAGGGATCCACAAAACAACTGAAGAAAAAAACGACAGAATTCCTTTCAAAATAACATTCAGCGTTCAGACCAAAAGAGTTTTTTGTTTGGCAATGGCATATACACCCACCTGTGAATTGGAATGGCCTGTACATGAGCAGAGAGTGATGGATTCGCTGGAGGCTGCCATAGCCAAAGTAATTCCCACAGCTGTCTGTCTTTCAAGTACTGTGATACCTGAGGTTCTGTCTCGGAGGTAAAGAATATTTTTGGCCCTCAGGCAAAATGTAAGTATGGAAAAAACAGTTAAGGGTAATGGCAAGACTGACAATTCCCCATCAGATTTAGACACTGGCAGTCCTCTGAACAGTTGAAGTAGGGCTGCCCCAGACCACAGCAGCCTGACAGGAAGCTGAGGGCTCTTCATGTTTCCAATTATGTACTATAAGCTATTAAATACTATTCCCATGTGGGGCAGTGCCTGGCCACTCACATGTCAAGCTCAGGAATCTTTAGGTTGTTCAGGCAGATTGCCTGACAGACTGTGAGACACAAACATACAGCAAAAGAAGGGTGGACATGCGTACGCACACACATCCACTGAAACACACATACACACGCACTGTCATGCACAATTGCCAGCCAAAAATCACCAATGGATTCATATTCTCAACTGAAATCCATTGAAAATTATTGGAATTTTACTGCCTCAACGATATTGAAAATACATCAACTGCCATATGTCCAATTGATAAGCAGCTCTGTCTGCACAGTTCATGTACTGTAATTTAATGTCTGCAACATATGGCTTAAGATAAAAAACCTTCTGGTTCTTCCATCTTGGGTCAACCCAATTGTCATTACCCTCAGGTCATTAATAAACATGCTGAGTTTCCAATCAAGCATAGATGATGAGTTTATGTGCATACTCCACTTTGTCCTCATCCCCTGGTTGGTCTGTCTCTACATGGTCCCCCAGGCGCTCTGTTATGTGTTTTCCGACGCTTGTTGTGACCGTTGGGGAAGATGAATGGGAGCTACTGGAGTCAGATTGCTCTGGCTGGATTCTGGATGAATCCGCACCAGCTTTCCCCTCAGGAACGGTGTCAGTTAGATGGGAAACAGGCTATGAGGCTATAGAGAGGAGAAGTGTGGAGTTACAATGAAGAACAGCGTTTCCTTACATCCCCCTTGATGGTTTACAGATGTCTCTCAAAAGGAGGGGGTGTCAAATCACTCTCTCTTTTACGCTCATTTGTTTTTGTGCCCCTCCATATTCTCACCCAGGATTTCGATCTCACTCATCCTCTGGCTCCACTCCTCTTTCTCCCGTTATTTCTTTATTCTGTTCCGACTCACCCCCCCCCCCCCTTCTCCCATTCAAAGCCTCTGTTTAAGCTGGCGCACACTTAATTCCTGCTTTACTTCACAATCACTCCCAACAACCTCTCATAGTAGCTGACCTGTTCACTGCTTGTGACCAACCCCACCTCTTCATACAAGCCAGCGTTTCTCTGCCTAAATAGAATCTGCTAGGTAGTTGAACTCCTTCAGCCTTAGCAATGAATTTATACCCATGTAAGGCAAAACAGATCTTTAAAAAATATATTCTGTGATGCACACCACGAGAAACATTTTACACATTTGAAGTTTTTCTCCGAAACGCAATATATCCATTTTACTGTTTCTGAGTAAATCAGCCTTTTCTAGGATGGCGACTATTGGATTTTATGTTGCGTAAAAATACAAATTTTGACCATGAAAAAATACACCTTGTGGTATCAATTTCAAAAAATGGATTTTCGTCCCATGTGTAAGAGGCACAGGGCTATTGCTCTATGGTATTATCTCAATTTTTGTAATTTTGGCGCTCATTGCATTTTGGAAACAAAACTTCATTTATGGTTAAAAACATATGGAAAAATTTTTGTAAATATCTTATTTGCAAATGGTATGCATCATTCATTCTATTTAGCTAAAAAAGATACTTCACATAATTGAGATGTTGCGTGTCAGAAGGTTGTTAATACCCATTTACAACTCAAAGAAAACTGTAATTGTTGTGCTGATATATGTCAGATTTTAAAATCTGTTCTGAAATGTAGCATGAGATCAAATAACAAGTAGAATATTTGAGGGCCTGCATCAGGTGAATTATTTGGCAGTAACACTAATATTCCTCCATACAGCAGAAAAGATGGAAAAATCTGCCTATATTGACTATCCATGCATAAACTCAGAATGATGAATGATTGTATGGGTCAGACAGTCTTGAAAATTCTTTACTTTCAGGAATAAAAGATATTGAACATAAAGATTAAATTATAGAAAGCCCCATCTCGACAATGGATTATCAGATTAATATGTACTCACAGTTACCTTCTAGGCATTCATTTTCAATGTTGTTAGAATGCTACTAATACTTTGTGGTCGAAATCGTCTTTAGTGCTCAGGAGTAATTCTTTAATCAATACCATATACTGTAAATTTATGGACTGTGTAATCATTTCAGTTTTTTTTTTTTTTGCAGTATTTGTGTAAGTGGGGGATTCACAACTGGAAGTAAAAGTTCAGAGGCTGCATGCCATGCCTCTCTATTATTAGTCAGAAAACATTAGAGGAATGAAATGTGTATTTTTCTTTGTTCAGTGTTCTGCTTTTAATGTTCAGCATTCAAATTTTCCTCAGCTTATCACAGTGGCTGCTGCTCAGCAGAGGCAAGACTAAAGTGAGACCTTTCATTGACCCCGTCTGTTCTCCTGAGAAAACACTGACTTCACTCCATTTAATGAAAACAACAGCTTAATGACAGACTCTCAGGCAGGGAGGCCGACTCAAAACACGCACAGGCACACAGTCTTAATCCTAATTATTTGAATTTGACAGTAAGGAAATTGGGAGCCATTTCACAATGTTGTGTCATAGCTGGGCACAGATGGATTGGCGGTTGTTGGATTTCCATCTGACGAGGTAATGGGGGCTGTTGAGCCTGTCAGGTCTGTAGTTTCTCCCTGAGCCCCTCACAAGTCACTGCACTCCTTGACGGGTGAGAAAGGGCTGGGCTGCTAAGCGATGTAGCTGCAGTTAAGCTGCTCTCCTGAGTGAGTGCTTTATTACCCGCTGTCAGGGAAGAGAAGGCTGAATTGTGCCAGGGTTCCACTGGCAGCAACCCCCATCCATCAGAGGTCTGAGATCATTTTTCAGTCACTTTACACCTTTATTTTGAAAAGTGATCCACTGTTGTTTGACCTATCAGGGTGACGCTTTACACCTAGATGGGGGTCACCATTTGTGAGTCATGATCAGGAGATTGACGTTTAATGAAGCTGTGATGTATTATCAGTCCCTAATCAGCAATGCAATATATATATTTGCTTTGCTGCTCTGTACAGTGATTGACATCCCCTGGGTTCCACCCACTGTCACTTCTACTGCTGGGGCTTTAGTTTGCGAGTTCAGCGAAGTCCTGACAATACCTGAGTCGTTGTGACTCAGCAGTTTCTTTACAGTGGCTGGGTTTTGCAGTCTGGTCCCACAACCCATCCATGTCTATTCAATGAATTTCAAGTATCATAGAATTTTTACTTCACCCACAAACAGGTGACACGATGAGTTTCTCCAAATTAATATGAAGCAGAAAAAAAAAAACATCTGCCATTTTTCATTTACTGCTGAAAAAAAGTACATGTTGTGTTCCGTGGTCTGTGTGGCTGGTTAAGTTAATTTTAGGCTTTTATTTTGGTATGTCTGTTTTTAGTCCATGTCTTAGTGTTCACATTTCATTCCTCTCCCGTGTTAGTCCAGTCCACGTTTTACCCATGTACTGTTTTTGCTTTCTCCCCGGTCGCGTCATTGTTTGTAGCAGTTTCTGTGTTAATTGATTGTGACACTATTTCGGGTGATTTAATGGATTCTGGGTTTCATCCTTCCTTCTGTTCTCGTTTCCCCTTGCTATTCTATACATGCTAACATTACTAACAGTTTGTTGTTTTCTAAAATTACTAACCAAACTAACCCTGTATATAATACTAATCTACTAACGAGCAACAGGGATTGTATAGCTGCACTTACTAATTGACTAATAATCTCTCAGCAGTCGCTCTGTTCTAGTCTCCGCCCCTTGCTTTACTGTTCACTGGCTTTGCTAAATTTTCTGCAGAACCTCTGCATTCTCATCATCTATTCTGGCTCTTATTCTGTACACTTAGGAGTCTCTTTGTCCAGTTTATTTATCCCATCTTTGGGATTGTCTTGTGATCCTTGTCTGTGTGTTAATGTCTATCTGTTTTCATGTAATTGGTTTCCCTCATGTTCCACCCCTCGTTAATTAGATTAAGTTTCAAAACCTGTGTCTGTGTGTGCCCCTGCCCTATATCTGTTCCACCTCGGCAGCACTTCAGATCAGATCTGACTTCGCTCGCTTCACACCACTCCCTGCCCTGTGCACTTTCCCTCTGGTCCCCTCACCTTCTCTGTGTTTCTCGCCATCCGCATTTCCCAGCCCAGCCTACCCTTCCTGCCGCCTTCAGCCCCTGGTGTTCCTGTCTTCTGAGTCCAGTGTGTGAGTGGCCTTCACCGTTTCCAGTGCCCCAGTGTGTCAGTGGCCTTCGTCGCCTTCCTGTGCCCCAGTGTGCCAGTCGCCTTTGTCTTCCGAGCCCCAGCATTCATGCCGTCTTCCGAGCCCCAGCATTCCTGCCGTCTTCCGAGCCCCAGCGTTCCTGCAGTCTTCCAAGCCCCAGCATTCCTGCCGTCTACCAAGCCCCAGCGTTCCTGCCGTCTTCCGAGCCCCAGCGTTCCTGCCGTTTTCCGAGCCCCAGCGCTCCTGCCGTCTTCCGAGCCCCAGCGTTCCTGCTGTCTTCCGAGCCCCAGCGTACCTGCTGTCTTCCGAGCCCCAGCGTTCCTGCTGTCTTCCGAGCCCCAGCGTTCCTGCTGTCTTCCGAGCCCCAGCGTTCCTGCTGTCTTCCGAGCCCCAGCGTTCCTGCTGTCTTCCGAGCCCCAGCGTACCTGCTGTCTTCCGAGCCCCAGCGTTCCTGCTGTCTTCCGAGCCCCAGCGTTCCTGCTGTCTTCCGAGCCCCAGCATTCCTGCAGTCCTGTCCGCCCCCCTCCTGATGTTTTCCTTGACCCTTCTCCTGGCCAGCTGTGCTGCCCGAGTTAGCCATCTGCCAGCTGTGCCCACTGTCTCGTCCGTGCCTTCCCTGTTCCTAGTTTCCCAGTGCCCTTGGTTCCGAGTGCCCCCTAGCTTCCAGTGTTCCCCAGCCTTCCAGTGTTCCCCCTGCTTTCTAGTGTCCTCTAGTCCCGTCTGAGTTGTCCAGAGTCTGCCCCCTAGTGCTCTTGGTTTTTTGGATTCCTGAGTTCTCCTTCGTTCAGTGCAGTAGCACGGTGTTTCTGTTGGCTGGAGTGCCCCGTTTTTCCCCTTTCCAGTTTTCTGGTTTTCTGTTTATTTAATAAATAATTTTTGGATCCCCGCATCTGGCGTCTCACTCCCCTTTTGTGTCTCCCTCCTGTTCCGAGTCCAGTTCCGAGTTTTCTGAGTTTCCTACTGTGTTTCCCTCCTTGATCCTGGCCTTAACAGTTCAGCCAGCAGTACAGCGTTTTCAATGTACATTCATTGAAATATTTATTTGACAGTGCACTTCCACAAAGTTTTTATCAAAGGACATGATTGAATCCTTGAGTTTCCCGGGCCCAAATCCAATGAACACTCTTTTTTTTTTTTTTGCCCATATGTTATGACCCATATATTTTTAGTTTATTTCTTTACAAGAGAGTGTCATTGGGACATCTTCAGCTGAAATTACAAGAAATTTCTCCTTTTTTGTTACATGATATGCTGATCTCTAATTCATTGGGCCCTTTGGAAACTAAATAATTCTTTTTTCATTGGAGAACTTTTTGGTTCTCATGATGTACACAAGCAACGTACTGTCTTCCTGGATTGTACAGTACCATTGCAGAATTGTGTTTTTGTGTGTAGTTCTGCGGCTGAATGTTCTTTGTTTCACAGATAAAGGTTAAGCGTTAAGTCCAATGTTATTACAGTTTCTCATTTATACTGCATAATATTTGGAAAAAAAATATTAAACTGGTATGAAGATCACTCACGTGGAAAAAAGCAGGAAGGGTGACATAGTGTCTGTAGAGCACTATCAAATCATCCAATATTGCTGGTTAGTTTCAGAGATTCCTGTAAGTTGCCATCACTGACTGACACTGGCTTTCCCTCCAGTTTAGACCTGATATGTCATGGTATCTCTGAATGTTTATTTAATAGATCCCTATAATTTGCTTACCCTGCTCTCTGGAGTGCCACCCCCATCCCCCGGTGGCTGTTCACTGATGACTAGCACATGCACTGAATCCATGATTATTTTATCCCTGAACGCCGTTTCTGGGATATTATATTTTTGGTCCGACCGCTGCCCCCGCTGCCGCGCCGCCCTATGTGTTAACACGATAACTTCAGTAATATTTCAATTAGAAATTTCACATTTTGCTTATAAGTAGGTATCATAATGAGGAAGAAATGTTTTGATTTTGGACAATTTACAATTTCTAGATTGGCCACCAGGGGCCAAAAACTGATAAAATCACTGTTTTTATCATATGTCTGGAAATATTTGTCCGATTGACCTCAAATCAAGTGCAAATAAAAAGTCGTGACCTGTGGATGTGTCCCACGATGACATTATACCTGTTTGGTTCAAAATTTTGACACAAGGTGGATCTTTGTCGCATAGAATTCACCATTTTTGCCATATCTTTGGAACCATTTGTCCAATTGACATGAAACTACGTGCAACTGCAAGGTTATGACCTCACAACGTGTCACATGATGACATCATACCTGGTTCAATATTTTGCCACCAAGTGGAGCTTTGTGATGGAAAATTACCATTTTGGCCATATCACCATTTGTCCGATTGACCTGAAATTAAGTTCAAATGAAAGGTCATGACCTGAGGGGCTTTATATTGTATTGGGTCTATTCGAGGATTAGGGAATTGGAGGATTTGGGGCGTTCGGGGATATACCCAAGCCGTCGCCTCTGACGGCATAAGCCTAGTTCATTCAATGCAGCCAGTGCATGGATTTCCAGGATCGAGCTAGCACATGTTGCAACTACATATGCCAGATACTAAGGTTTGATAAGACTGCAATGATATAAGACAATTGGTACACAGCTCACAGGGTATAGACTGCCACCCACGCAAATAGCGGAAACTTTCAGACATTCTCAAATAAACATTAAAAGGAACATGAATATGGTGATTCCTGGTCTGAACTGAAGCATTTGGTTTTTTTCATGAAAGAATCGTGGATTAAAAAACCATAAATCACTGTAGGATCTGGAACTCAGTAAAAGACACATATTCTGTCTATTTCATTTTGCACCAAAAGATTGTTTTTCAGCTGTGAGCTGTTAGTTTGACTGGCATTTCAATGAAGCATAAACATTCATTAATGGCTGAAATACCAACGGCAGTTATTATTTAGCATACTTGCTTGATTTCAATCAATACAATAATGAAATATTGAGACTTGTTAATGAGCCCCAAAAGTTATACAGACTGATTTACTGGGCTTTATTGAACCAGAAAAATTACTTTGTCATCCTGTTCAAGAGTGTCTCTCGCACATTATTGAGAACCAGGAATTATGAATGTAGAAATCAAAGGTTTTCATTAACAATGCTCCACTGCATACAGAAAACATTGTGCTCTAGGCTTTACCATGGGGTAATTTTTTCACTTTCACCTTGAGTTGCCGATTTGATTTCAAAGGTAACAGAATCTATGAACCATCATCATCTGTATTTTCAAACAAAAATAAATAAATTTATGATGCTCACAATTAATGCATCACTCATTCATATAAACATTTAATTTACTTGCAGGGGCCACCACAAAATGTTGACAAATTTCTGGAGTGTTTCAATAAATGTAAGCATGCATTTATTTTTATTTTATTTTATTACACTGATATTGTGGTCATTTCTGATGGTCGATGTGACATAAAATAGTTTTGGCCATTTTTTCTTTATCTTTTAAAAAAAGAGAATTATGGGACAGATTTTTCCTGTCATGTTTGATACACAAAAGAAGCACAGCAATCTCATCCGTGACCTGTCAATGGGAGCGGTTCTTCTCAGTATATTTCAACATCTGCATGCGCTATGCGCTAGTCCTCAAGCTGGTAAGATATGTGGAGTAGTGATGTATCAAAGACCATCTCAGTTTCAGCATTAATTGTATATGCCCACAGGATTGATTTTTATGGGAGTGGTCACACCGATTCCCAGCATTGGACACTTAATGGACCTCCAACAAGGCAATGTCACGATAAATGATTGATGGGTGATTCCTGGCTTTACATCAAGCATTGCAGGGATAGTAGCGATGGCTACACCTGATTGGACAAATGCTTTCACTTACGGGCTGCCTGCTCCTGGATTTCAAACAGGTCCGAAATAGCGAGACTTTTAGAAACTTTCACTTATATTTTGAAAATGGTTCACCTTAATATGTTTTTTAAAACATTAGTGGAGACAAATGAGATATGCAGTCACTGAATCTGCATTCAATTTAGATAAGAAAGTTAGTTTAAAAGTTTTTTAGCAGATTCCAAAAGCGACGAATCATGCTGAACATCTTTGTTTCATATAAAGTAACCTAGACTTTAACTTTTTGCATATTGGGAGCAGGCAACATGACGGCACAGTCTCTTAAAATTCAAAGCAATGAAACAAAATGTATTGCACTGATGCGAACAATGAGGATGAAAAGGAATCCTGGAAATAATGGGTCCTGTGGACAAGCATCATAATACTGCCTCCCAATGTTGGGACTCTGGTCTTTGTTCGAGAGAATGGTGCACATGTACACAAATTGACTTTGCTTATTTTTGTAAAGGCGATCGTCTTTATTTTGTGGACATTAATGAAGCATTTTGTTGACTGCATTATCTACAGTATTATTATAAGGAAACTTCTTTGGTGCTTTTTCTAGTTTAAAAAATCAAATGGAAGGCATTCACTATTAAAGGCAATGATAGTCAGGTTCAAAATTGTATGGGGCTTCATTACTACACACTGCGTGCATGAAAACTCAGTACCTCATGTTATTCTACACTCTAACACTGTATTAGCTGGCATATCACAATAGGTATGGCCTTTACTACACAGTCTCATGTTTACCAAGTTATCACAATTAACTGGATGTTGGTGGGACGTTCCCATTTATTGCATTAATTTGTGGAATACAGCAGGCTACTTTGTGAATCTGGGGCTGCATAATGCAAAATTTAGCCATTGTAGGATGACAATTGAGCATCTTTGATGAATGATAAATTTCATATCTTGTTACCTTGTACCCTGCATCCAGTGAAACTCACATCCAAAATGCAACATGGGAATTTAGAATTTATAACTCTGTAACTATAGAATAAAATTGGCATTTAAGGATGAAAAGCAATTGTTATTTTGATGACTCCCTGGAGGGAACTTTGTAACGCCACGCCTCCAGCTCACCGGCCTATTAAGACCCGCACCGCATTCCACGCTCCAATGTGATCGCCCACAACTGTTACTCGTTGTATCATTGCCTTGGATTTGCCAATATAATAGGGGGCATGGCACTCACTTAGTACGAAGTCTCGTAAGCTCACAAGCCTGTTGTTCAGCTGTGGTCTTGTATAGACTTAGATCCTGTGTATTCGGGTGTAATACATTTAACCTAAACTCAAGTGCTGCACTTGTCATGTGCCCCGCAGCTTCTTTGTATCTGGGAACCTCACCTCCTGTTTCTTCATTTATTTTTGTAATACTAAAGCACTGTTACTACTGCCACAGTACAGCGTATTACTTGTACAATTCACCCAGGAACCACGGTTCCTTGTTGCTTTGTATTTGCCGTCGCTGCCTTCCTGAATTGAGGTGAGAGCATAATAAATCCTGATTCATCTTCACATCTGAGTCCAGTTCAGGCTTCCTGTTTTCTGTGCACGCTCAAATGGTGCACAGAGAAAACCCTTACACATTTGGATTGCTCAAATATAAATGCCCTTGAGCTCCTGAGAAAGATGTCTCTGGCTCTCCAATGCAGTTAAATGTAGGACATTCATCAACCATATACTTATCCACTGAAGCCTATTTTACTCGGTCATGAACAGAAATGAACAGCGATATCAGTTGGTATTGAGATAAATGTGGCTTTGGTTCTTTTATAGCTGGTCAAGCTAACAGCCAGAGGAGCTTCTTGTATCACGCCTATGAGCAAAACATTACCCACAATGCAAGTCCAACAGTGACAGACATCTGGAAATTGATCCCTTTGATTGATTATAGGACTACAGAGATGAGCAACTGCCCACTTTAGCCTGGATGTTCCGGGGTCCTACGTCTCATGTTAGACAGCTGAGGTCATCCAGCTTCATCCCTCAGGATGAGCACATATGCAGGCTTGGATAGGGACCTGCATCAGCTTTGATGAATGGCACCATAAATTTAATCCTCTGACTCTAACTGGGCTTGGCTGTGACTGAGGCAGACACAGAACTAAGTGTCATGAAAGGAGTCCTTGTTAGTTGCGGGGAATAGGGCCACCAATTCATCACATCTTTCATAGAATGATGCATTGGAATCTTGGCGTGATGTTTGTCATGGTGACCAACAAGCCAGTCTGCACAGGTGAGAGGAGTTGGTGGCCTTTAATACCTCTTCCCACAGAATGTTTTTACTTATGTCTCAGGTGACAGGCACAAACAGCGATGCTATAGAGACTTAGATGTTTAGCTCTGCTGTGAAAATTCTTTACTGGCACTCACTGGAAGCATTGCCCCTCTACTTAGTTTTCTCACCGTTTGGAGGTGTATAGTATAAATCAAAGGATCATAGTGCACCCCCCCTTACAAACGCTAGTCCTGCAAGTGCTCCAAAACATTCTAAACCCTTGACTATCTCATAGCCATGTCTGGTACCATAGTGCCTCAAAAAGAAAATTAGTGAGCTGTGATTTCAGCTTTGGTGACATTGTCCCCTCCATACCAATCATCCAATGACTTTCTTTCACCCCT
The DNA here is from genome assembly GCA_029721435.1 of Gymnothorax reevesii. Taxonomy (NCBI): domain Eukaryota; kingdom Metazoa; phylum Chordata; class Actinopteri; order Anguilliformes; family Muraenidae; genus Gymnothorax; species Gymnothorax reevesii. Next base: position 33,322,923 of record CM056579.1, on the reverse strand, counting down.
GTCTTTCAAACATCCTATAATGAACTCTCCATTTCTCTCTTACACTCACTCTCCCCCTCTCTCTCATTCTTTTTCTCACCATCTCAGTAGAGTTTAAAAGAATGGTGTTTCTTCTTCCTCCTCTTATGTTCTGTACTGTTTGAGAGTGCAGGAGGGTGGATAGAGACTCTCTCTCCTCTCATCTGGCGCGGCCGAGCTCGGGGACTTTGCATACTTTGCAAACTAAGAACATGGAAGATCTGTGAAAGCGTAGCTGCCGGCTAAATTTTCTTCTTTTGCAAGCTCAACAGAGGCAGTCACAAGCATATATGCTGCCTTTTCATGGTGATGATGGTGGAAAGGTTTATGTAACCTAACCTAAGTAATTTGCAGTGGTTTTAGCTCTCCTGTCATCAACTGAGCGTCTTTATGTTCTCTATAGTGGTGCACTATGTAGAAATGATACTTTAGACTGTTGATTGGCATCACTATGACATAATATTTGTGGCAAAACTGGTGGTTTGCAACACTAGGTAGCTCACCCAACCAACTGAGTGGAATATTGTTCCGGACAGGCCATTTTTGCAAGATCTGATGTAATCACATGAGTGTCAGAAGATCTTATTAGTCCCCAAATGAGCCTTTGTATACGTTTAGTTTGATTAACATTGTTAAATTTTACTGGTAGAATTATTGGGTCCCTAAGATACTTTGGCTTGCTGACATAAAGTATGGAAGGAGGATTGATGTTTGTTTAATTAATGAGAGTGGATTGACCCCGTGACCCGGTGCTGTATGGGGAACGAGGCTATTTCCGTTGGGGTTGGTGCGCACACTCGTGGCTGCCACTGGACCTTTGAGAGTGTGAAGGCTGGTCTTAGAGGAAAATTCGAGTTTGCCGGTGTTCTGTCAAATTTTGCTCCTTTGTCAAAAAATGCTACCTTCATGCAAAGCGATCGTAAAGTCCTTGTTTTCGCCTTGATATTGCAATATGAATCAGTTTACAGTAGTTACTTTGTTATTTGTTAGCTTGTTATAACATACGCATATTTTGTAACGAGTTGGATAAGTCTGTTTGAAGATATATGCCCAAATTCGTCTTTATCGTCTAATTTCTGCATGTTCAGGAAACCCCAGCGTGTACATGCAAATATATGTACGCTTACAGGTCGAAATACACCCTGAAAATAAATCTTATTTTATGATTTTTGAAGATACTTAAGATAAGAGCGAGGAAACAGCCCGAGATTTTAGGTTTGCGCAAGCGCAGAACCGCGAGGTAGCATATTTTGATGGGTAGCAAAATTTGTCAGAACACCAGCCTGCAACTTACCACCGTTCACAGATACGGAGTTTAACGCCGTTTCTTTTTCCTTTTGTCAAATCTCTAAAAGGACATCAACCGTATCCTACAGACAAGCGAGGCTCCGCAGAATGTTTTAGGGACCTTTTAGAATGCGCTAACTGAACCGATCGCAAGAGAGCCAACAGACGCCGCTTCCAGCACGATTCCCAGGGCGGAGCTGTTCGTCGTTGGGCGACAGGTGCGAGCTGGCCAAGGACTGCGGAAATCGTCGGCGTTTGACCAACGAAGTTGAAGGTAGCATCAATCTTTCTCCTGTTTCCCTGTTGTGTTTTAAGCAAGCCAAAAGTGTATTAGCTGCACGCCGCCCTGAGAGCGTTACGCCTCGTGGGTAACTCCCCTAGACAACCTTGGCTATTGCTGCACGAATTGCAATTGTTTGTTTAATACGGATAGGTTAGCGATATCTCTGCTCAGGGTGGACGTGACAATATCTATAACTGTCTCTGGTCAATTCTCAGCAGAAATCTAGTTTGACTGAGGTATATACAGTTACTCATTTACATTTTAGTTGTGTCATAGAAAACTACTTCAATCTGAGCTCAGAGAATTTCCAAATATATAACAGTGCATCTGAGCACACTATCCTTGGACCTAAAAAGCTTGACAACATGAAAGAGAATACCTGAGTCTGCACAGTGGCAGTGATTCACACTTCTGTAAGTTTATTTATTCTGCAGTCATACTGCTGACTCTGATCACTGCTGCACTTAATTAAGTTTATTAAAATACTGAAGTGAGGGTGTCATGGCTCATCTCTGTACAAAGCTGGTCCCCTCTCTACAGTGCGATGTTTGTGCAGGTGTGCTATGGCAGCCAGGCTGTTATCACCCCCCGGTAACTGATATTCAGTGCAAAATATAGATAGGTGTCCACGTTAAAAGAATGCTCATGAAGTCCAGACTGTTTTTAACTTAATTTCTCATACATCATGGTAGCAAACTACAGCTAACTGAATCTGGGGTGTGCAAAGGTGGCTTTTTGTTTATTGTTTCCTGAAAGAGGTCAAGAATTAACTAATTTTTTTAGCGGTGTTGAAATTTCAGGTATAGACCTTTACAGGCAAGTGTCTAGTGCATTGGGCAGCAGTGAAAGAGGAGGGAGGGGGTCTCCTGATGGAATTTTGAAATGGCCCCCTCGGTGCTGAGCAATATTTATCTACCATTCAACAAAACACAATCACCCTGGCCAACACAAGGCCAATTTCCATACCTGTTTTGGTCACACTTTATTTGAAGTGTTGCTCATAAAGGCTTTATATAGGATGTGTAATACCTTCATAAATGAGACATAATGTCTTCATAAGCCATACATAAGCAAATGTCATACTTTGTAAAGGGTGAAATAACACATCCTTCTTCAGCATGTGACGCCAGCTGTGATATAACTGACAGTGTCAATTAGTTAGTGGCTAAATGTGATTAATGACGACATTGTCAGCTGAGTGACGCTGTCGTTGTCACATCTGGCATCACATGCTGAACAAGGATATCTTATTCCACCCTTTACAAAATATGACATTTGCTTATGTATGATTTATGAAGATATTATATCTCATTTATGAAGGCTTTATACATGCTGTGTAAAGCCTTTATGAGCAACACTTCAAATAAAGTGCGACCAGTTTGTTTTCTTTTGACGGGGTTATGCCAGGCGAGATGTAACATTTAGCTGTGCATTATTATGGCTCAAGTTTCATATCTCCAGGTTTTTAAGAAGCCCTGAGTGTTTTTAACCTTATAATGGGGAATGGGAGAAAGGCAATCGCTTTAATTATTGCATTAGTCTTCATTGGCGAAGTCTGCTGCCATTACATTCCACAGCTGTTACATATTTTCCCTCTCAAATGTGTTTGGCGTATCGTTCACTGTATTTAGCAGTGGAGTGATGGTGTTCATTGTGTGCTCTAGAGGGGATCATTTCATATTGACGGCCTCTTTTTATTTAATACACAAGTAATGTAACATGAGCATAATTTAAATAATATTTTTGTTTAGCTAAGGAAAAGGTGGTTCTCCCTAGACCCCTCACTACTACTTAGTTTTGAAAGGAAAACCCATTTTCACAATCATCATCTCTCTTCCACTACACAAACCACTCCGTTCCAGTGCGTGGAAGGCAATAGTCCCACATCACTGTAAAAATCTGAAGCACCAGAGGCTAGTCCAAAGTTTACTCATTTAGCCTAACTGTCCCATTTATATAATGAGGAAATACTGTATATAATGAAAAAAAGCCCTGGAAATTGGCCCGAAATGTTCCCCCTAACGATCCAGATGCAGAATTGTTGTAGTTTTAGTAGTTGTTGTTACAGCTGTTGAGTGTGTGTGCGTGTCTTTGTGTGTATGTGCTTTTTTTTGTCAGAGCAGTACAGTAGCTGCAAAAAGAGGGTACATTATTGCTTGATCACCTCTGGGTGTTGCTGGGTGTCCACTGTAGATTTGTGTCTAGTTGACCCTTCGACGGATCTTTATGCCTGTTGTTTATGGCTGACACTTGGAAGATAATGCTATAAATTCTGGACCCAGGTGCGTCAGTGGGGAACAAGGGAGAGGCATTGCTCAATGGGATCGAATGAGTTCCTTTTTTCTCGATACCTCGACCTCAGGAGCTGTGGCCCTACTCAGCCTTGGTCAGTTGACCAAGCTGGTTAAATGAAAATAAATTATTTGATGAAGGCTCATTTCAAATTTTGGCCTGAAAGGTGCATACTGTCAAAGATAAGAAATCCTCATCATAACTATTAATATTTTAGTCATTATTTCGTAGTAATCGTTGCTTCTCTAGTCATTTTTACTCCACAGCCCATATGGCCATATTTCCAAAAATACTGACCATGTAAACTTCAAATTTAATATGCAGGTTCCTTCTGAGGGTTAGGCATTCAAGGTAAGAGCCATTCGTGGATTTGACCTTGGCGCAGTGACCTGTGCCTTGCCATTAGTGTATGCCGCCTTTCACTTATAATTAGTGTAGGGCTGTGGGGTTCTCTCGGCACTCTGTGTTGGCTTGTTTAATTTGTTTCTTCCTTATTTATAAGATAAGATTTGGGGGGTGGCAGGTCAAGCAAGTGGTTGCACTGTTGCCTCACAACAAGGAGGTTGGTTTGAATATGGTCTGGGGCCTTAGTGTGCTGAGTTTTGCATGTTCTTATTTATGTGTGCACAGTAATAGAACAATTGTTTGCAGAGTAATGCAGCAGTTGTGTGCAGTATAATAGAGGATCTGTGTGCAGCCGTAGTGCACCAAGTAAAAGAGGAGTCGTGTGCAGTGTAATAAAGCAGTTATGTTCAATGTAATAGAGGGGTTGGGTTCAGTGTGATAGTAGAGTTATATGCAGTGTAATACAGTGGTTGTAGGCAGTGTAATAGAGAGGTTGCGTGGAGAGTAATAGAGGAGTTGTATGCAGTATAACCGAGCAGTTAGAAGCAATGTAATTGAGGAATTGTTGGCAATGTAGTATTGGATCTCTGTGCAGTGCAATAGAGGAGTTACATGCAGTGTAACAGCAGTCGTGTGTTGGGTAATCGAGTTGTGTGTTGTGTAATAGAGGAGTTGTGGGCGGGTTAATACAGCAGTTCTGTGCAGTAAAATAGATGAGCTGTGCGCATATTTGAGCTTGTGCAGCATAATAGAGGAGTTGTGTGCAGTGTAAGAGCAAATGTTTGCAGAGTGACAGTGGAGTTGCGCACAGAGCAATATGTTATGTGCAGTGTAACAGCAGTTGTGTGTAGTGTCGAGTAGTGTGCCATGTAATAGAGAAGTTGTGTACAGTGTAATACAACAGTTGTTTGCAGTGGTATTGAGGAGTTGTTTGCAGTGTAATAGAGGGGCTGTGTGTCGTGTAATACAGGAGTCATGTGTTGTGTAATAGAGCAGTTGTGTGCAGTGTAATAGAGGTATTGAATGCAATGCAGTTTTAGATTTGTGCAGACTGTGATGGAGGAATTGTGTTCAGTGTAATACAACAGTTGCGTGCAGTGATCAAGAGGAATTGTTTGCAGTATAATAGATGAGCTGTGTGCATTGTAATAGAAGAGTTGTGTGCAGTGTAATAGAGCATTTGCACGCAGTGTAATAGAGAAATTGTGCGCAGTGTAATAGAGGAGTTGTAAGCAGTGTGACAAGTTGCATGCACTGTAATAGAGTCGTGGGCAGTGTAGTAGAGCAGCTGAGTGCCGTATAATGTAAGATTTGTGCGAAATGCAGAATTAGCGTTTGCGCAGAGTAATATGTAGAGGAGTTGTGCGCAAAGTAGTCTTGGATTTGTGAGCAGTCTACCATTGGAGTTATCTACACTGTAATATAGGTGTTTTTTGCAGTGTAGTATTAGAGTTTTGTGCGGTGTAACAGAGAAGTTGTGTGCTGTGTATTATTGAAGTTGTGTGCAGTGTAATGGAGGAGTTGCGTGCTGTGTATTAGAGGACATTCGTAGCTATGGAACCTACAGAGCATGAACCTACATTTATGACCTGAAGAGACTGGGCGAATTTCCACTGTGGTAGAGTTGACGCAGAGCTCCTAAAGTTTACTTTGTACTTTAATCATTGTTAGTTGTGCTCAGCTACTATCACATCTGCTATTTAAACTTTTTCTAACCTCCGCTCTCTCCAGGGATGAGTTATTTTTCAGGTATTACAATTGCACAGAAAATGCAAATGTCATAGTCTGCTCAAGGTGTACTCTGTTCACGATTACAATAGCTCCTCCAAGCTTCTGTCTGGCTAAGATGCAACTGTCCTGTCTGATTTAGAATTAAAGCAGTTATTTTCCCACCTAGTACTTCACAGTTCAAACACTTTCACAGAGGAGTTCCATTTTCTATGACCTCAATAACCTGTCTTTCAGTGGGCTGCAATCCTCACATGTCAGGTCTCCTAGTCCGCAGGAAGATTCATCTTCACTGAGTCTGAGAACCCAGGACAAGTCCACATACTCCCAAATGAAGGAGAAAAAAAAACTAACGATTCTGTTCTGTCAGTGCAGTAATTGCACATGCGTGACTTAAAGTGCAAATTCATTGAATTTTTCCAAATGAAAACGAAGCCGATACATGTTTGGCTGAACAGTTATTGAACAGTATCCTGCTAATTAAATTCCCCAAACGTGTGGCTTTTTCACAAAAATGAGGCTTTTATTGAGGTTCAAGCTGAGATTTTCGAAAAATGAAGTGTAACTCAATTTACCACTCAGTGGATGTGACGTAATGGGAGGTGTTAAAAACGCGGAAGTCAAGCTAAAACAATTGGAAAACAAGATGTTGTCAAAGAATATTACAGTAGAACTTGCGTATATTGGATATGATTAGACCAGCACTTTTTGTCCTTTTAAATACAATATATATACACATAAACCAGATGTTGTCCGATATATAAATGTAAAGATTACAGGCAACACTTACAGGCAAGCGCCTGAGAGGTAATGTAATAAAGGTAAAGAAAAAGTTTATTGAAAACTTTTTTTTATTTACTGCACATAAACTACGTGTCTTACTCACTGCATGTAGTCCATGCTCAGCTCCGACTTTTCCTGGAAGTCCATCTTTCAGGCTGACTCAGTCAATTGAATTCTGTCTTTAAAGCTGCAGTTGGTAACTTTGAGGAAAGAGAGGACTGGGCATAAAAATTTGAAAAAATGCCACTTTCAGATCCCTCCCCCTCCCCTCTCCACTGCACTACTGCCCTAAGACCCTCCCCCAGAAGGCTGCCGTGCACGCGAAGGCACGCGAGCTGTTAGGCATGCGACCAAGCTGCCGAGGCTAGACATTACTGTTGTGAACAGTCAACACTGCTGGCCAACAAACGAGCAGAAATAAATCATGTCAACATGAAATGTAATCTACAGCAATATGTACTCAGCTTATTTCAGCGAGTTACCCGTTTTTTTGAGTACAGAAACTGTCCTGAATCCTGCTGAATGGCCAGTTAACCATGTATGACAGCATTTAGCTGTGAGAGCACAGAAACGTTACACATATTTATGAGGACAACAATACAATCAAAGACTCTTAGGTCACTTCATAAAGATATTTTCTGCTACTTTCTAATAAACGACGCCAGTAACGTTAGCCCTAGCATCGAAAACAAGCTAACGTTAGCTCGACTGCAACATCACAGTAACATCACATGCACTGCGGAGTACTGTAACAATTACAAGACGCTGGCTATTCAAACAGCGACTGTGCTTGTAAGCGACGTTCACTCACTTATTTGCAGAGCGAAACTGAATTGATGCCGGTTAGGGCTGGGGTTTGTACCAGATGCGCATGTGAGCGACGCCAACTCGCTTATTTGCAGAGCATTGCGGAGCAAAATTTAACTAACGAATAAAGCAGGGGTTTACTTGTCAAGCAGAAAAGTCGCAAACTCTGGATCCGTTTTTAATCCGTCCAGATAACGGAGTTCCCTCCACCAGACCTCTGAAAAGCCACTCCGATGTTCACTCTGGTTTTATCCCGGGGTTTGTCTAGTTCTTTCTTTTGTCCTTTTTTTCTTCTGGCTTTCTCTTCTTACTTGTCTTAGCTGTGTGTGCTGTTGTCGGTAACGGAGGAATTGGTATTTTTTTCCTCGCTGATTGCTGTCTTTGCACCATTAGTTCCTCTAAGCTCCTGAACCCTCTCTCAGAGATTTGAGGTTGACTAGGCACTGGCGTGAACTGAGGAGGAAGGGGGAGGGGGCTATCCGCAGCGCGTGCGTGTGCACTGTGTGACTGCTGTCAGACACCATTTTGGCTCTAATTGATTCTTTTTGGTCGGAGCCTTTTTAAATTACTGAGTAGTAATTTTATGTAATAATGGCTGTACACAGTGACAGTTTTAGCAAAAATGACAAAAAGTTACTTTTATAAGACTGCAGCTTTAAAGCTCAAGACATTTGGCAAAAGACAGGGCTGAGTATAAGGTCCTATGAATGTTATGTTAATTAAGGAGGTCAAAATGCGCAGTGAGAACGATGTACTGTTTACCACACGTATTTTTTATTGGAACAAAGAGATAGTTGAGCAAAAGTTTCAAACAGGTTTTTCCACTAAAGGGTGAATTAACATAAAACACAGTTTACAGTTAAACAACACTCACAGCTCGCTAAAGAAATCCTCCCATTATTGGTGCAAATTTAACCTCCCGCTTGACAGTGGGAAATAATCATGGATATACAAATGTACAAAAGTAAGATAAATGAACAAAAATTACACCACTTCTAGCAGTACCGATTTTTTCCCAATCCCAACCGATTCGGCGGCACCGATGCCCATGGAGCACACTGGGTTGGTCAGTCTCATAAGTACATGAGGGAAACCCATTGGACTATCCACTGTACTGGATATCTGACTATTTTTACTGTGTAGCCTAAAGGGAAGACCGATTCTGTCTTTAGAAACATCTTCAAAGAAATGTACGTTGTACATGGAACTACAAATACACATAAAAGGCAAATGTACAAAAATTACACCGCTTCCTACAGTACAACTTCAAACTGTCTCATTACTGTTCTCAAAAGTACATGGGGAAAATTGTAAAATAGGATAGGATATACAAATAGGATATAATGTAGAACTCTGGACATCTGACAGTTTTCACTGTGCGAAGATGAAGTGTGATCTTTCCTTAGAAACTGGCTCCTCGACCAGTACGTGTGATGACTTGCTCAGGAACCAGTCGTGAGACCAGGGCAGCAATCACTGTACTCGTGGTCGGGCTAAAATGGGTTTGGTACACAGGCATGTCAGAGAAGCAAAGCCAAAATCCAGTGGGCGTAATCCAAACCATAACCAGGGCAGCAATCATAGGCATCGTAATTAGGCAGAAAAGGGTCAAAAACACAGATGCAACAGTAATTCAAAATCACAAAGCCAAAAAACAAAAACAGGGACGGTCCAGTCAGAAGAGAATCACTAAGAGAACAGGGCGGAAGGAACGTGGCACAAGCAAACTGAGAGAAATGATCTGACTAGGATGTGCTGAGAAAAGAATCCTAATATACACTCCAGGGAGAACACATGATAAGTAGAACACAGGTGCAAGAAATGAGGCTAATTACAAAGGGGGGAACAAGAGGGAGAACCTAATCACATAAAATAGGCAAAAGCCAAAACGTGGACAGGGATCATGAGACAATCCTATAGACCGACATACGGCTCCGGTCAAGGAGTTCTAACGTGCATAGATAATGAGAGACAGGACAGCGCGAGCAGGTGTGGAGAATCCACAGAAACGCAGCAGAGAAGATTGGGGAAAGACAAGGGGCGAAGACAAGAACAGGAGCGCCCGTCTGGCTAACAGGAGGCACTTGAACAACCAATTTATTTATTTATTTCCCTTTCCCGGCAGTCCCTTCCCAATTTGAAACCCTGTCGCATGATGGCCAATTGTGCGCTACTCTTGAGCTAAAGCTGCCGACCACTGCCGGTTGGTACGACCGGGGCTCGAACCCGCTACGTGATAGTCACTTCTGCACTACAATGCAGTACCTTAACCGAGTGAGCTATCAATCAATGGCTTTTTAAGCGGTGTTTTCAGTAGGGGAGACCAGGGCTTGTTGTCACATGGGTAAGTTGTCACACGGCAATTATCTTCTCCACTAGAAGGCGCAAGTAAAAAGTGGAATACTAGTTTTCTTCCTTTACATGGTCGGGTCTCATGTCCGATGTGAGAAGAGAACAACACATTGTAAGATGAGATGAGCAACAATTAACCATTTTCCACTACCTTAACTTCATATCTTTTAAAATAAGCTTCTTTCAGATAAAAATCCTAGCAGAGATACATGCTGACTTGTTAGAGAAGATATTAAGGCATCCTGTCATACCTCAGTCATTGTTCTGTTTTAAGCCAACTTTAAGCTAGAGCTAGCATTAGCAAACATGGTAGTTTGGGGCAACTTGTCTCAGTCATTTGGGGTTAGTTGTCACATGTGAAGAAAACAAGTTAATAGAGGAAGAGGAGAAAAACTGCTATTCTCACTGACACACCTGTGAAGGAGGCACCTGAAGCTGAAAGGCAGGCACAAGGGGAAAAAAGGCTACTCAAAAAGAAAGGCAAGGCAACCAAATCCAAAATACCAAAGTAGCAAAGCACAGGGAAGAAACAGAGGGCAGGTACAAAAAGAAAAACTCCAGATGACTCCTCATCGAAAGAAGATGAGTCCCTGTGCCTGGTCTGTGTAGAGCCATTTGGAAACAGCCGCCCAGGAGAAACCTGTGTGCAGTGCATAATATGCAAAGGATGGGCCCATGAAGAATGCACCCCTGGGCAATCAATCTACATATGCCAGAAGTGACTAGTGAGGTCATGTTTTGCTGGAGATTTTCTGACTGGATGTTCCAGGACTGACTAGTGAGGTCAGGTTTTGTTTGATTTTTTTAATAGATCTTCCACGACTAGTTTAAGTTTCATAAGTTTCATAATGCATGTTGCATAATATTTTAAGGTTTTTAAAATTTATTTACTTTGAAGTAAAAAAAAAAAAAAACAACAATAATAATTTTGTCCTTGTTTCATTAGTTGCAAAATCCAGTGTGACATCTTACCTCATGTAGTGTGAAAACTTACCCGTTGGTGGGGCAACTTGTCACATGGTGACAATCTCTTTTTGATTGCTTATAACTGTGCACAGACACAAGATATGAAAATGACATGAATACAAAATATATACCTGAAACTCTGGTCTTCCATTTGGTACAAAATCTTTTTTAATATATAATGTATTGATTCCAAGAAGCGGCTGAAATAGGTTTCCTCCAGGATGAGGAGCTCTGTCACCCGGGAGGAGCTCAGAGTTGAGCCGTTGCTCCTCCACATTGAGAGGGGCCAGCTGGGGTGGCTCGGGCATCTACTGTATATCGGATGCCCCCTGGACGCCTTTCTCGGGAAGGTGTTCCGGGCATGCCCCACCGGGAGGAGGCCCAGGGGAAGACCCAGGACACGCTGGAGGGACTGTTTCACTGGCCTGGGAACACCTCGGGATACCCTCGGAAGAACTGGAGGAAGTGTCCGGGGAGAGGGAAGTCTGGGCATCCCTGCTTAGACTGCTGCCCCTGCGACCCGGCCCCGGATAAGCGGAAGAAGGTGGATGGATGGATTGATTGATTCCAAGAAATATGAGAGTGTAAAAAGTGTGACAACACGCCCCGGTCTCCCCTAATTACCAACCTACTATGAAATCCAAAATTTTCCAGTGACTCAGGATCTGGCTGATAAAAGCAATCATCTGTGAAGTGTTTAGAGCAGATCATCAATCCTGATTTGGGCTCTGTGAAATTCACTCATTTCCTCTTCACAAAATCCACCCAAGCTAAGGCTGGTCTGGTACTCTGGCGTACCGGGCAATGCCTGGTGGGCCGACGCAAATTTTGGACCGATGCAATCATAGTTCATAAAATTATAATAATATTGATTATTTTGCACAACTGTGCCAGCCTTTAAAACATGGTAACACTTTATAACAAGGGGATATGAATCATGTAGTTATCATGCATTACTTGCATGAATTCAGACATGAGTAAGCATAAATTCATGTTAACTCATGATGTGTCATGATGCATTCATGCATGAAATTATGAATTAATCATGATTAACTCATGAGTGAATCATGCATGAAGTAATGCATGATAACTACATGATTCATGTCCCCTTATAATAAAGTGTTACCTAAACAAGGAAAGAGGCTCATTGGGTCATTTTCTACACTGAAACAGGGCTGGCCCAATGAAATCTCTGAGCCCTCCCTCCTCAGGGAAAAAGAAACACATTTGCGTACGGCCCGTTGGTAGCCAGTGGCCCACAGTAAGGCAAGCTAACAGCAAGATAATACTTGCTACTTCGAAGTGGAATTTCATTCAGAGAAAGTCAATATGTAGTTAATGCATACTTATCCTAGCCTTGTGTTATTTAGACAGGTCCCTCTGAGATTTTCCGCATTCTATCAAAAAGGTGATACGTGCTTTATATCCCACTTTTTATTCTTTTACTTCACTATTCCGGTTATCTGCATCTTGGCTATTTTTCAGTATCTATTTATATATTTGTTTCATGATATATGAATTACTGAAAAACTGTATTCTTGCAGATCAAAAAAAAAAAAAAAACGAAGCAAAGGCTTAAGCCATGCACAGTTTATGTAATGAAGTTGTTTTCATCCTGAAAGTTTAAGAAGGCAGGCTTGCTGGGAAATTAGTTTGACCAACAGCCTTGCTTGTCCCCAGTTGTGCAAAGTCAAAAAATGCTTTGACGACTACGAGATCAGACAAAAATGTCAGAAAGCAGTGGAGAGGTGAAAAGGTTTGAGAATAAACTTAACAGACATTGGAGCCTCAGGCTTTCTAACTGCTAAAAAAATGACTAGCTGTTTTGCCACTATGATCCTCATGTAGCAAGCCATTTTCATTTGGAGGGGGACACAGAAAGTGGTAAGACTGACGTTAAATTAATAGGCTATTGCAAGTATGTATTACTTGTAAGTATGTATTCAGTTAAAATTTGCTTGAGCTTACAAAAGGCCCCCACTGATGGACCAGGTGTTAATAAACTACTATTTGATGTATAATGATTCGTTGTTTTACGATGGCAAATAAATTTGTCCGGGAATAGAGCAAGGAAGTCTTTAAAATTTTCCTATTTAAAACCCTGTCTTGACGTTTAGAAATCACCTGCCTGTAAACTTGCAACCAGCGAGTACTGCGGTTCTGAAGCTAGTGAGCTATTCTATGCCCTGTTCAGTCTGTAAGATATGTAATGTCATTTAAAAAGGTTATGTATGAATCAATCTAAATAGTGCGATGGTCTTATTGAAAAAATTATAAATGGCCCCAAAGACACATTTCTTTTTCACATTCATGCATGTAAATGTAGTAATAATAATAATAATAATAATAATAATAATAATAATAATAATACAGTAATAACAATAATAATAACTTCTTTGTCATGGTGGTGCAGTGATTAGCACTGCCACCACACAGCAAGAAGGTTGTGTGTTCGATTCCGGCCTGGGGTCTTCCTGCGCAGAGTTCCAGGGCATGTAGGCTATGACTGAGCTTAATTTTAACTTCAGGTAACAGCAAAGTGTGCGCCTATGGCAGGCTGTCATGTCATGATTAGGTTGGGCTGCCATGGCCGAAAATGCCAGGGCCATTTTTTTGTCCCAGTCCAGCTCTGACTCATGCCTTTTGGATTTTCAGGTTTTTTTGGAAATGAATGGACAAAGATGCCTTTGCTTGCATCGGCCTTATTGCTGCAGCTGTAAGCAAGGCACATATTTGGCATTTTCTCAAGGAAATAATCCACAGTTATGAACCACTGAGTCCAATGACAATACTTTCTCTGCCACTGGCTAGATACCTTCCGTGATGTCATTGCCGGAGATACATTCTTTCAGAGATGATCATTATTTGCAGTGAAAAGTGAATAAATTTGTTACTGTGGATTTTAATTTGAAATGACCAGTGCATAACGGATGTATGCATATTAAGATTCATTCTTGACAAGTATCAGCAGCTATCTGTGAATATTATCAAGTATTAGACATGCAGAGATGCCTATACGGAAATCTTACAATCAGTACTTTCAAACACATTTTTCTGCATTTTCTGGCACATTTCAGTAACAAACCATATGACGTCGAAAAGCAATCTGATGGGCATTTCATTCCGCTATTACAAACATATGAAATGTGCAGATCGATGCAGATCAATCAAGTTCACTTAAATTGCATTCGGCCCGCCGTCTAACACCGAAATCTGCGACTTACACACTTTTAGTAAATCAGACGTGTCACCTGGTGAACGATGATATTTACACCAGAATCAACACCAGATCCTACGCAAGTTTGATAAATGAGGGCCATTGTGCTCCGGGTTTAAATGTGTGAAGACCAGGAGCCCAAAATCTGCAATAATAAATCGGTGCCGCTCCGTATACACTTAGAAACAGGCTATTTGATTGGCTGACTGAGAAGCAGGAGAGAGAAAATCGGATCATGCTCTGCAATGGCCATAGGGAATTTTTTACGAGCCTCAGAATGGCTTTGTCGAACTAGTATATTAGCATGTAGCAATATAATATCCACGGGTTTTGAAAAATCCGTAACCCTGTACTATTTTCCTGTAACCTGTATTTTAGTTCAAAAATCGTACTAAATATGGACAAATCGTAACAGGAGGCATTTCTGGATATGCCATCATCACGAATTATAAATATCAGAAAATTATGTTTATATGTATCTCTTAGTGCAGAGTTGTATTACAGAGCCAGAAAGCTCTGGTGTCAAAGGTCTATTCTGCTTTTGTTAGCCATGTATCTTTTTCTAATTCAGCGATAGAATATGGTCTTTGGCTGTTCTGTTTTACAGGTGGTTAATTTCTTTCCCTCACTTCCTCAAGGTCATTCTCATCCAGCAATTGCATATGACAAGAAAAGGGAAGTATCAAAAATACACTGATTAAAAGCCCCCCAGTGCATAAGGTGTTGAAAAATTGTTGACAGATCTGTAGTTCAAGTCATTTGTCACTAGATTTTGGTGATGCAGGACATTTGAACAAGGTAAAGAGAACAGAGGTTTTTTTGAGATAAGGAGTTAAGCCAGTTTGAAAACCCTCCCACATTCTCCTCTGCAGTGGCTCCATTGATCTTTCTCTTGGGAGGGGCTCTCGTGGTACTTTACTTTCCTCTGCTCATGAGTTTTTCCATTCTGAAAGATTGAATGCAAGGGTATGTAAAGACATGACTCTTGACTTCACTGGCATCTCCAAACAAAAACCTATTACAGAATTAATAGGCTACATTGGCTGTCATTGCACTATTTTTGGGCTAATCTCTCCCGCCTTGAGCTCAAGTGCTTTGTGCCCAATACGCAGTCATAACACTTTACAATAAGGGTACATTACTGCATTAACTGCCAATTAATTAACAGTTATCTAATGCAACAGAGAGCTAAATAACCTTAACTTACCATTTATTAATGCTCTTTGACATCCTTATTATGAAGTTGAAAACATCCCTCAAGTATCCCCTAAGTAAGACCTCAAACTATTCTATAATGCATGAATTAAAACCTTAGTTAGCATGGATATCACTAGTAAATGATTAGAAGACCCATTAGTTTATTGATAATGAATTAATAGTTAATGCTTCTTACCTCTTTAGAGAGCTGTTTGCACAGAAGGGTATTTAAATTTTATTTGGTTTGACAAAAATGGCCATGCATTCCATGATGTTTAAAAGCATTCTGCTTATACTGTGCTTATTTTGTGACATTCCCTTGCCAGGAAGCCAAGCTAAAGTGGCAGTAAGTTTGAAATGATCAAAATCAAGATTGGTGAATCAATAAGCTGCTATTTAGGCCTCTGAACACAGGTATTCAAGTTATTTCAAAATGGTTTTCCAAAAACCAATCACAAAACAGCTTTGACTCATCATAATTGGCTTTGTTTTTGAAATTTTGCCTAATAAATGGTCAGTTTTAGCGGCCAAATGTCCACAGTTTCAACTTTTAAAAGTCAATTGATTCTACAGTTTCAAGAGTCACAGTTCTCATGTCTTTTTATGCAATAAAGTAATTTGTAATATTCTACAGCAATAGCTTGAATTGCTATTTCTGTCGTAATGTGGCTTAGTAGTGTATATGATCAATATGAGCATGGGTATTGCATTCAAGAAAAATTTGCTACTCATTAAAATTCTGGGATTGCAATCGTGGCTGTAACAAAAACCAGCAGACACAGTGGGACCCAGGACCGAGTTTGGGGACCACTGCTCTACACTAATGACCTTGACAGGAGCACTGCACGCAAACTGGTCAAATTAGCAGATGATACCAAACTGGGAGGGGTTTGGCTGACAGTTCAGGGTCTGGTAAGCTGATTCAGGATGATCTAGATAGAATCCAAAACTGAGCAGAAACAAAGCAAATAAAATTCAACATTGCTAGAAGTAAAGTTCTTCAGGTTGGAAATAAGAACAATCGACAAGATAACTGCGCAAGGTTCAAAATTAAAATGTACTCTTCTTGTAAAAGATCTGCAGTGGGTTTCCTGAAAGCCTCTTAACGCTTAGTCTCTTTAAATAACTCTTTCAATCATTCTTAAAATAACGTGGGTTCCCTAAATATGTAATGAGAAAATGTCCGTTGCTCAAGAATCTCTTAAAAACAGTCGTTAATCCTGAGATCCAATGTTATCGGGAAACCCACCACTGATTGTTGACCAAACCCTCACAGGTGATCTGATTGAGATCTTGAAGTATGTTAAAGGGATATAAACAAGTTAACAACGTTAGATTATTTAGAAAAAATTCTGTTTTGCAAAACTCAGGGTCACAAATGAAATTTAGCCAAGGGCAGTGGCGCAGATAGAACTGGGAACTGGGGGGACACAGACATGTCCTTTATGACAACAATTAGTCCTGGCTAGTTCTCAATTATTTTCCTTTACTGACGCATTTTCCAATTATCGTAACAGGCAACTGAAGACACGGTTTCTCACCATATGCAATCTACCAGCGATTAAATCATGGGCTAAATTCAGTACAGAAATGGGCTACTTGCCTGAGGGTCGACAGGTTTGCAATTTTGAATAACGTTGATTTAAATACAGCAAATACGCACCCAGATGAATGATTGCCATCTTACTTAATCGGAGAGAACAAGCAGCACCTGTTAAGTGTAGAGTGCTCTCAGAGTGAACCTTCTGTTAATTATGAAAATGACTGAGAGCTGAGAAGGTTCACTCCGAGAGCACTCCACACTTAACAGGTGCTGCTTGTTCTCTCCGATTAAGACGGCAATCATTCATCTGGACGCGTATTTGCTGCATTTAAATCAACTTTATTCAAAATTGCAAACCTGTCAACCCTTGCGCAGGTACACTGAAAAAAGTGATTTTGACCCCTAGTAAATGTTCCATATATTAATTAAGCATATTTTAATAGAAAAAGTTGTGTTATTTAACTCCACTTAAAAAATATAAGTAATTTCAACATAGTCAACATAATAAAATATCTAGCTTCAGATAAAAATATTTTGTGCAACCACTTACCTTAAAAAAATTATGTTCATTCAACAGAACATTTTTTTCAGTGTAGCCCATTTCTGTAGAGAATTTAGCCCATGATTTCATCGCTGTTAGATTGCATATGGAGAGAAACCGTATCTTCAGTTGGCAGTTACGATAATTGGAAAATGCGTCAACAAAGGAAAATGATTGAGAACTAGCCAGGACTAATTGTCTTAATGGACATGTCTGGGACCAGTATATTCGGAATAGTACCAGATGAAAATTAGCCTCAATTTCCCAGCAGTCTGTGCCGCTGAAAATAACGCTGTGACTGCACGGTCAGCATGGAGAGTTTAAAACATCTGAAGAACATTAATAGGAATGAGTTGACTGGATGACTGGTTTAAAATGACTCAGGCACCCACTGCTGGCCATGCCGAGAGGACATGTCTTTTAGCTCAGCTTTGAAATCAACTAAAAATTGAAGAATGTAAGCAAAAGATACAGAGACAAAATCCCAGTAAAAAAAAAAAACAAATTCCCAGAAGTGGTCACTAGTCTGCGTTCTCCGACTTGTTTTTCTTCTTGTGATCTGAACATTCTGATCCCCGCCCTCATCTCTTCTATGAAAACCTACAGTGTGTCCCAAGGTAGAGCAAAAAAGCAGCCTTTTAGCATCTGAGAGAGCACCAGCTGTGTCCAGTTTCACAACAACGCACTTCAGTGCAAAGCATGGTAGCTAAATGTGGTCAAGGTTCAAGGCTTAGTGCATCTTGTAGTGAAAATTGGATCAAAGGATGAACACCACATCATGCTAAAATGGCTGGCATCATGGCAGAAAGCAGTAGTTGGTCATGTTATGCTGATCTTTACCAGACCCAGTAACAGCTGATATGAAGAGAATTTGTCTCATTCTGAATCCTCTGTGAGTTGCTAAAATAATTTCAGTGATGTCTGGAGGAAGGCACTAATATTCAGAAGATGCTGTATCTTGACTGTTGTGAGGCTTAAGAGATCGAGAGGCAGGGAAGATGTTTACGAGAGCGTGCACGTGGTGCACGTGGTACACATTACAAACAATGAAACAAGGAGTTGTTCCATTGTTGAAGCAGTCAACCAGAAAGCGAGGACAGGGCTGACAAACAGCTTGATGAATATGCTTGTTTTTTCCTCTCATTGCTAAATTACATCACATTGCCATGATGTAACGGTTTAATACAGGGCTGTCTCTTCCGAGATTTGGACTGAATTATTGCCATGACAGCACTTACGAGACACACTGGGTTTAAAGTGTTTGAAAGTCTGAAAAAAAGATATTGTAACACGACCTATGTCATTTTGTAGGTCTTAGTGAGCAGATAAATAAAATGCAAAAATAAAAAAAATCTGTTGGGAATTTTTGGAGAAAATCCACTTTTTCATCGTCACCCAACTTGAAATTTTCAAATTTACATAAAAGGGTTAAAAAACTTTTGCGCTTTAAGTCTCCTCTGCAGGGTTGTCGATCAAAAGAATGTGAAAAATAGTAATAGTAGTCCATCTCCTTTCTTTAACCCTCATGTGGAAAAAAATGTTCTATCTAGCTAAATTTAATGCTTAGACGTGTGCTTTTGTACTCTTTGACTGCTTGCTTTAAGCGCAAACCAAATCGTTTGTTGCTGCTATCCTTCATCTGATGCCTCTCCCAGAATGTTGAGAAGTCAGAGTGAACTGCTTCGAAAGCTTGCTCAGAATATCTGGCCAATCCACAATCATGGCACTTACAGAACTCACGCAAATGGTCTCTGATGATGTAGAATTCGGGTGTGGTCGAGATGCCAAGTTTCGCATAGGCCTAACAGAAGTCGGCAACATGGTCTTCCCATCCACTGTTTGGGCTTTGTCCGAAGCAGGAAGTGACCCTCTTTCCCATTGCTGTAAATGCATTTGCGAAGGGTGTGGCTGGATGGCTTGCTGGTGTTTTCGTCATTGAACTTCTGAGCTGGACTAAGACATCAATTCTGCATAGTAAGGTGAAGCATTCGTTTCCCTAAAACTGTTTATGGTTTTCTTCCTTCACTAGATGTGGCTTCCTTGGCCACTGGATTTCTTCTGGGTATCTTGTTCCTACTTCCACTCCAGCTGAGGTAATGAATGAAAAGGCCTATTATACATGATGTAATCAGCTGCCAATTGTTCCTACCACATAAAAGGAGAGTTTTGGAATACTGGACTAAAGCTGACCAACATTTTGAGCAACATGATGGGTTATATTCAGGGATTTAATATTTTCATATTTTTGACAATAAATTTGGTTACCATGGTAACCATTTTGTATTTTCACTAATCTGACCCTGTGGTATGATTATCTAATAAGTCAAACTATCGAAAAAAAAAACATGATGGCTTGCAATCATTAACCCCTTTCTTAGGATTTTGCAATTCAAGATGACTGCCACATAAAAAATGGATTTTCTCCAAAAATTCCCAACAGATTTGTTTTATTTTTGCATTTTCTTTATCTGCTCACTAAGACCTACAAAATAACACAGGTCTGGTTTCAGTATCTTTTTTTCAGACTTTCAAGCACTTTAAGCCCAGTGTGGAGAGGGTGCTAAACTAAAGCGACAGACATGTCACTAAGCTCTCTCCCATTACTGATGCTCTTGCAGGCCCAAAATGTGCTCAACCAATTTTTCAAACAATTTGAGGAATACTTTTGGGGAAATAATCAAGGGTTATACAAGCAAAGCTGAATGCACAGAGGTTACCTTTTTTTGATTAATGGCAATTTCAAGCTGTTTATCTGCAGGTTTTTCTGTGGTTATTCCTGAGCATAGTGCAAACTGCCCTCCAATCGTCTTCACAGTGTTAAGCCTGTAGAACTGAAGAATAAATGGGTGCACTGAAGTATAATTTAGACTGGAGAATGTAATGTTCAGAGCATCTCAATGTTAGAGTCTGACTTAGTGGCAACAATTATGTAATTAAATACTGCGGCATGTAAAACACAGTTTGAGTGTCAGAGAGAGTGAGCAAAACACCCTGCTGTCATTTACTGCACTGTCTATACTATACTATAGCACTGTATAGTATGGCACTGCATATATTGCTACACTATAGCACTGTCTGTGGTTCCTGTCATCTTACCATACTGCGCATAAAACACTTCAGAGGAATTTGGTTGGGGCACAGTTACTTCAACAACCACCCCCCCCCTCCCCCAAGCTTCCTAAATGATCACATGATCACCATAATGTGAGCCTGCCCCGTCTATCTAGTTTACAATTACTGAAACATAAAATTTTGAGATAGGAGGTATGGCCAGAGTTCAGTGACTGTTACACATATTTATTTATTTTATTTTAATTGTTCAGAACTGCCTCGAACTCTTTCATATCCATTACGATGTGGAAGTGTCCTCTTTTCTGGGAAACGATGGATGAGAGCTTTCAAACAAATAGCCCTATTAATTTTTTTCCCTTATTTGTGGAATATGCCAGAGTAAATTTAAATTTTTAAAGGACACACTTTCGGTGGTTTGTTCCATCATTGACATAATTAACCAGGTTTCGCCTGCACGTCAGCAACAGACAGGCATCCAGGCTTTGAAATATGTATGAGTGAATGCTTAAGAGACAGAATAAAGTTTTAATTACACCACTGTTGCTTTGAACGGTTGCAGTTCTCTGTCATCAGATCTGCGTCTTGTCGAGAGGCAACATGGGCACCGAAGAGGCCAGAGACGGCACAGGAGAAATGTTGGTCTCATTAGTCAACAAACACCGTGTTCCAGTATTACAACATTGGTATCCGTAAGAACATTCACGTGCATTATATAGGGGCATCCTACTGTGTGCTATTAACAGAGCTGTCCGACCCACGAGGCTGATCAGGCCGACAGAAGGATTGCGCCCTTTTGCCCCCCCTTGACAGATAAAAAATAATAATAATCTGATTGTCTCTCTCTTTTGAATCAGCCTTCAAGTTATTTTTGTAGCAGCCGCAAAAGTGTGATTACCTCAAAAGGGTGTTACTTTGTCATGGTAGTGCAGTACCTTGGCTCACAAGATATCAGAGCCGAGCACATTTCAGGTTAACTACATTTGCCTCCAACCTAAGTGGCACCAGAAAGTTAATTTCACAGCAAATACATTTTATACTAATAAATGAATGAACAGTGAAACATAAAAGGATTGTTCCTCTGCGCTGGCCAGTTTCAGTGCAGCAAAGCTAAATGTTCAGCAAAAGCTAATTAAATATACCAACCAACCACCAAAACACAAATCCTCAATGAATTCATACTATTCTTTTTGGTCTGTTTCAGAACATGTATAATTTATCACAATGTTTCATGCTTTGCAGTATTTTAAAAAATAATCTCAAAACCTCTGCAGCAGTTTGTGTTTGAACATTATGCAAAAGCCTGACAACCTCACTTTGATGTTCTTGTTTTTTCTTTTTTTCATTCGCCATAATCCATTTTTGGAAAGTAAATGATTGCAGCACTGCCAATCCTTGCAGTGTTGCATAATGGCTTGAGAACTCACCCATCAACTAGAAATTTGTAAGTTCAATTTTCTACTGAAATGGTTGTTTCTCCCATTTGGATATTTACTCATTACAATTTAATTATTTACCGTATAAGCTATGTGGCCAAAGGAAGCTGCAAAAATTCATATGATGTAAAATTTATTCACCCGGATAGCTCTCAAAAATGACTTTATTATTTTAGAGAGAACTCCAGACAGAATCTGTTTGTTGTCAAGCCTAAGTTGGATATCCACCCACCACCATCTGCTAGCTAACTGACTTCACCTTGTCGTCACCTCTTATGCTCTCTTAAGGGAATTCCAGGTGACTCCGGGTGCAGGTCACTCAGTTTAAACCTCCTTGCTGTTCATTGCATGGAGTTTTATTTTTGTACCACAATGACGTGTCAGATGCTAATGAAAGAATCAATAGGAACTGTGGGTCAATGGGGGCCACAATGAGGACAGAGCAGATCTGCTGTAGTCAATTGGAGCATTTCATTTTGCAGTTACAGCCAGAGGTGTATAATCCAGGTTCAGAAAGTAAAAGTCCGTCCCAGGATATTGTTCCAGCCACAGAAGACCTGCCAGTTGGCCCTATTCTTCAGCTGGGAGGTAAAACTAACAAATAAAATCAGCTGGCAGGAGTTTAAGGGTGCATGTAAACATGGTATGATTTTTAATTTCTGACCCCTGGATTATACACCTCGTGATATGCATTAGCTGTAACCAATGTTTATTGCTTTTGATTGTAAGGGACCGCTGAACTTTTTAAAAACTATACAATTTTCCCAGGTGTTGGCTGGTTCCGTGTCCAAGGAGGTTAAAAGGCTGGCAATTCAAAGCTCTTCCACTCCAACTTTTTGTGAATACAAGAATAATGTGCAAGACTACTTCTGATGCAAACTGCAGGATTAATTTGGCCAAAATTGTCATTTTAATATTTTGATCAACCTACAATATGCAGTATAATGTTGTATAAAAATATTAATTGCAGCATGTCAGCTACTCTTCCCCGCAAAAAGATAGGAATGGCTGCTCTACTCTTCCTTCAGATCTACTGAACAAAATTTTGGGATGGAATGAGATGCAGATAAGCAATGCATAGGTTCTACTTGGGTCTAATGCCATCGCCTCTTTCCTCTGAGCCGATATAGTGTTTGAATTACACAGTGTAAATTGAAAATGACTCAATTACATGCAAAAACCTTTTATAGAACGTCGTGCTAGATTTTAAATAATGTAAGAAGAGGTTAAAGTCTTCAGTTGCCAACTGTCAGATTTAATTTGAAGGTATTTATATTCGTTTTGTACAATCTTTGTACAACTCTTATCATTCGTTCCTTCATTCTGTCCCTCTCTCACCCTCTCTAGAAAATAGCTCTGCTATGACTATCAAATTAATAGAATTTCTTTTAGTGCCGATGGCAAAATGAAGATTCCTTGTTAAAAAAATAATCACTTCGCAAATTTTTGCAAAACTGTACAAGAGAGGAGATTAGAGAGGGATTTTTGAAAGACTGGAAGACTGAGGATACGAATTAGAGAGACAAGTGACCTTGGTTCACATTTAAGGATCATTTACTATTAATCCACAAGACAAATTTAATGGCTCAGTGAACAGTAGCCTTCCTCCTCCACACAAATTCATAGAAAAGTCCAAAGCTATTCTCTCATCTGAGCTGGGCTGAGATACCCATTTCCGCTGTATATTTTTGACCTTGCTCACAGCTGAGGCTCCAAATGTTGAGCTTGGCACCACTGCCTGTCAGGCAGCGCCTGAGCATGTTTCATTTTGACAAATGAGAGAAAGGGCGCCACAGCATTTATAAACATGAGAGGGTTAAGAACATTGCCTTAACTGATTTTTTTAGACCATTGGCTATCTGGAGATGGAGCAAGTCTCTCAGTGAACTACAGCTTTTCACAAGGAGGCAGGGATAAATTCCGTCAGTATAAACCAGTCAACACAGCAAGCCCATTCTTTTCCTTATTTGTCACATAGTGACGCTACTGACAAAGCGTTGATGTAAGACAAAAATAGAGGTTTTTGGCGTGCTTGTTTGACACCAGTGTTAAAATTAACCTTATCTCCAACCCTTAACCCTACCTCGAACCCTAACCCTAAAAATCTAATCAGGAGGTCCAAAGCCTCCGATTTCATTGTAGATTGACGCTTGGTCGGGCAGTGACATTATATGACAAGTCAGAATGAGAAAGTGCAGGCACAGGATACTCATTTCACACCTGTGACATGTAAAGAGAGACCATGCTT